>JAEHOE010000011.1:1200000-1627230 GCA_016858145.1 Edaphochlamys debaryana
GCAAGTGAGAGCTGCTGAGCCCAGTCACGCGAATGCTTGCGCAAGGCTTGCGAGCAAGCCTGACAGCCGCGGATTCACTTTCCTCGGCAGCGCGTTGACCAGATCCGTCACCCCCATCGCCCATCCAACCCGCTGCTGCAGGTCTAGCCCTCCCTCGGCCCCGCAGCTGGCCTCCCATAGCTCGCCCATGACCTGCGGGGAGCGGGGGTGGGTTTGGAGTGGGGCTGCGTGAGTCTGGGGGCTTCTGAGGCAGGGGTGCCAGACGGGGCGTCAAACGGAAGGAGCAGGCTCGCAAGCAGAACGTCAGAGCAGCCCATACCCTACCTTGTTTAGGCCCCATTCCAGGACGGCCATGCCCTGGTAGCGGCCATCGGTGAGCACCAGGCCTCGGGCCGCCCTGCTCCCATCCGCGGCAGCGGCCACCGCAGCGGCCACCGCCTCCGCTGCCCCCGCAACCTTGCCGCACTCCAGCAGCACAGCGGAGGCAGGCGGCAGCGGCCGGGCGTACTGGATGAGTACGGTACCTGCCGGCAGCGCAGGCCCCGCCGCCGCCAGCGCCCGGCGCTCCAGGTTCTGGGCCCACGCCGTGATGGCATCCGAGCTGGGTTCCTCCGGCGCAGCGGCCGCACTGGGGCCCCGCAGAACCAGCACACGGCCCCCAGCCTGAGCCGCGTCCGCTGCAACTTCGATTTTCTGCAGGGCCATCCGCAGGACCTCCTCGGGCGGGGGAAGCTCCAGTAAGCATGACCCCGCCAGGCCGGAGGACTGGGGCTGCAGGCCCCAAGAGACGGCCATAGCCCGGCACCGAAGGCGGATTGTTTCGACAGCTGCAAAAAGGCTCAGGGCGCAACAGACGTCCGGCCTGCTGGCCTGCGGCTGAACCTCAAGCGTTCCCAAGGAAGAGAGGTCACAGCGCCGCAGAAAATCCAGCAGCGGATCGAAGTCAGTGGTGGCCCCGCCCTCAACTGTAATGTAAGCGACGCTGAGGCGTTGCAGCCGCCCGCCGAGCTCCAGGCACGGCAGCAGCTCATCCCGAGCAATGACGGCCATCTCCTGGAGCCGTATGCAGCCAAGCTCGGCCGACAGCAGGCGGCGCCCTGCCAGTTTGAAGGTCACCGCCAAGGTGCGCCTCCTCTCCCCCTCTGCGCCAGGGAGGCGTAGCTCCAGCATCAGCTTGTTCAGCGAGGGAGCCACGAGGCCAAGGAGGGCCGAGAGCTGGGATCCCTCTCCAAGGTCAACATGCGGGACGTTCAGCTTGAGCCCCTCAAGCCGTGTGAGCTGGCCCAAGGAACTGGCGGCGGGCAGGTCAAGGGAGTGGCCGGGGTCATCGTCGCCATTGGCGGGAAGTGTATTCCCCACCGCCAGCAGCCGCAGGCTGCCCACCAGCGCCTCCACGCCGGTCAGGGCGGGGATGCCGGGCAGCCGCAAGTCCTCCACCGTGCCCAGAGTCGCCAGGGCTGGGGATGTGGGTCGGGACGGAAGGGGAGCGGGTGAGCACAGGGATACGGTGTGGTGTGTCTACAGGGCCCAGGAGGGCCAGGGCTGGGCAGACAGGTCGGGAGGAGGGCAGGGGCGGACACCGGGTTGATTTGTTTGCTGTGACTGCTTGCGCCCATCGGTTGCACCGCGAGCCGTCCAGCCTGTACACCCGCCTCACCCGCATAGGCCTCCCCCGCGCCGCCTGGGGTCCACGTTGAGGGCAGGTTGGAGATGTCCAGCTGCCGCAGGCACGGCAGGAAGGCCGCGAGAGCGCCCACCGCAGCGCCAGAGACGGGGATGTCGGGGTCGTCGGGGTCGTCGAGGTACGCGGAGACGAACGCGGAGAGGGCGGGTCGGCGGGGGCCAGCCCACACATGCGTCACGCGCTGCCGCGCCGCTTCGGGAAGCTGGGCGAAGGCCGGGGGCAGGAGGCTGGGAGCCACAAGCAGAGCCGGCAGCTGAAGCTTGAGGCAGATGTCGCTTCGGCGGGGCCAGCGCCCCAAAGATGCCAGCGGCTCCGAGACTGCGCCATGCATACGAATCTGGAGCGCCAGCGGTTTCGCCAGGCGGACGCCAGAGTCCACAAGGTCGCGAAGAGCCCGGCAGATGAGGCGGAAAGTCGGCACACAGCCAAGGATAGCTAACTTGTCCGTCAGCGCCTCCACTGCGGGGAGATTGATTTGCGCGAGGACATCGACCAGCGATGGCGCCGCCCTGGCACGTACTAGCTCCTTTGCCATGTATACACAAGGTGTGAGTTGTCAAACTCGACTGAGCTGGCCTGACAGCGCGCCCGGCCTTCTCTCGGTAAGATCTTCGTTGCGCGCCAAACCCTGTCGGGCAGTGATCAGGTGGATCGGCAACGCTAGTGAGAGCGCATTGAAGAGCTTGGTCTGTGTTCTGCAAGGGGAAGTGCGGGGCACCAGACTGGACCAGACGAGGGCAGCGCGGGGCATCATCCGTCATCATCCCTGATCATCCAGCCACAGCAACCAAGGCGATCACCACGGGACTCCTGAAGCAGGCCTGCAGCCCTGCCAGCCAGGTGTACTTGAGGGGACAGAGGGGAAGGGAGGGGACATGCGGGCGGCAGGCATGCCTTCTGGGGTTGCTACTGGAGCCACTGGTCAGGAAGGGTCAGGAAGGGCCCCTGCGGCCCTCCCCTGCGGACCCTCCCATTCCTCTCTGCAGCAGTAGGAGGGGTGCATGGGGTATGCAAGCGGCAAACGGTGCAGTGAAGGGCCACAGCGCCGTGCAAGGCCCCCATCTACCCCGATAAAGTTCGACCACTGCATCCGGCATACTCCCCCGACTCCCCCCAGCTCCCCTCTCCCTGAGCACGCCAGGTAGGGTCCCGCGCAGTCCTGGGGTGACTTCACCGGTTCTCAGCATATGAGGCTGGAGCTTGCAAGACCGTGCAGCCCTAGAAGGTTTCGGGTTTCGGGGTGGATGTGGGGCAAGCCCGGGGATGGTTGGCCCGCAAGTCTGTGCAGCGAGTCCGCAGCCCACCTCGTGCCCCCCAACGTTTCCCCGGCATCGGGGATGGGGTTGTGAGGTGCTAACGCGCTTGGATCTAGAAGCGTGTCAAATGGGTCAGCGCTCGCAAGCATTCGCCGAGCTGGCAGAGCTCGCTGGGGCAGGGGTATGAGCTGCAGCAGACCTCTGCACTGTTCTCGCAGGTCGCGTTAAGTGCGAGCGGCGTAAACTAGCAGTGGAGCTAGTCGTCGGCCCCTGATCAGGTCATGCATGCACATCCCGGTCTCGCGCTTTCGCCCCACTCCACCCGCCGCTGTATGCCTGCTCGCCGCTGCAGCACACACACTCCACTACGCCACCCAGATAACGCAGTAACTGCGGTCTAGGTGCACCGCAGACTCAAGCTTACCCGGCGTGGCACAAGTGGACGGGGGCCTCAAGCTGTGCGTGTTTTTCTGCCGCTGTAGAATGCCCTGAACTCATTACCAGAAGTAAACGTGCTCTCGGCTAGCTAGAGGTCTTGCCGCGTAGCGAGCAGCGAGCGGACGAGGGCTGGGGCGATGAGCCTCCGCTGCGGCGCTCCAAACGCCACAGCAAGATGTATTAAGCGCGACGTTTGCCGGCCAGCGTGCCTGGCAACCGCGAGGGGGCCGGTGGCAAGGCGTCCGGCTGGGCTTGCGAGCAGCGGCCCCCTTGGCAGCTGCAGCGTGCTCAGAGGCCAGTCATCATGGAGGCGAGCGTGCTCCATACCGGTGCCGCGGAGGCGCACCATCGCTCGCGTGGAGAGCGAGAGCGGCATGCTGGTTCCGCTGGGGCTGGACTTCCTCACCTTTCTGGCGTCCACGGTGCTGGTCATTCCCCTCTTCAAATCGCTGAAGCTGTCGCCCATTCTGGGCTTCCTCTTCAGCGGCGTCGTGCTCAAGCAGCTCGGGTGCGCTTTTGCATCCGTGGCAGCGATGGGACGTCAGGTTATCCGCGCGGGCCGCCGAGTGCACAATCAGGGGCCGGAGAGGCGCATAACGATGGTTTTGTGCTGACGGTCGGGAGGTCGAGGCGCGTCGCGTGGTGGGGCGAGCTTGTCCCGGCACGGCCCCGTGCCTATCCACCCGCCGCCACGGTCAACGGCCGTCTGGCACACGTGGTTTTATTGATGTGTGTCCACACTTTCGCTGCATCCCACAGGCTGTTCCAGGATCTGGAGGACACGGAGCGGCTGGCGGAGCTGGGAGTGCTGTTCCTGCTGTTTGAGATGGGTCTCGAGCTGTCGCTTGACCGCCTCAAGGTACGGTGTCCACGTGGTCTCGCAGGCCACACTAAAACGCTGCACGGGTGTCAGACTCTGGGAATCGTCCGACCGCCGGTCCAGACCACGGCGACGCAGCCGGCGGGTGACACTCCCAAGGGCCGGAGGGGCGTGCGTAATGCGGGCCAGCAGGCTTAGTCATGCAGCTCCCGACGGTTTCTTTGGCGAGCCTTAAGTCGAAGGCTCCGGCTGGGCAGAAGTAGGGCCCTGGTCAGAGTTTTGAGGACTACCGGGGACAGGCGAAGGGGTGGCGGGGCGGCGTGACTGTGCCGTTCGGTTTGGGAGGTGGGGCAGCGGACAGCCACCCGTTTTTCACAGGCCACCATAGAAGAAGTGCAGCCTCGGGCTGACGCTTCCCCACGTCCATGCCTTTCCCCACACCAGCTCCTCCCCGATCCCCTCACCCCATCCTTGCGCCCCTCTCCCGCTGCCCGACTCCCTGTGCGCCACCACCCCTCCTCACCTTCCCGCTCCTCACCCACCTCGCGCGCACCATCCCAAACACCCTCTCCCTCCCCCTCACCTGAATTCCCTTCCCCTCCGCAACCCTTGTGCACCCCTCCCCGCCCCTCCCCGCCCCTCTCCTCTCCCCCCCCCCCACCCCACGCAGTCCCTGGCCAAGTTCGCGTTCGGGCTGGGGTCGCTGCAGGTGTTCCTGAGCACCGTCATCTTCACCGCCTTCTCGCTTCCCGTGGGGCACGGGCTGGGGACCTGGTTCCTGGAGACGGTGAGGGCGTGAGGCGGGGCCCAGCCTGAGGGCCGTCCGGGAGGGAAGGGCTGGCTTGGGGCCGGTGTCGGGGTCGTTGCTGTTGGGTCCCTTAGGGTTGCCTGGGCCCTGGGTCCTGTGCTGGGCCATGGGAGAGACGCCACCAGCACCAACACGTGCCCGCGCCCCAGCCTCCCAGCTGTGCACCCCCCCTGCCGCCGGTCCCAGTGTGCCATGCTCCACGGCCCTGCCCGGGCAGCCAGGGCACGCAGTCCCGCCGCCCTCCCCCCTGCCCCTCCTCCCCCCCCTCCCCCTCCCACCCACCCACCTCATCCACCTCTCCCAACCTGGACCGCACCCACCCACCCCCACCCCCCAGGTCGCGCACGCCCCCCACCGCCTGGTCTCCATCCGCTCCGTGGACGAGGCGGTGGTGATCGGCGCCGCGCTGTCCATGTCGTCCAGCGCCTTCGTGCTGCAGCTGCTGCGGGAGCGGGGGGAGATGAACACGCGCTTCGGGAACGCCACGCTGGGAGTGCTGCTGTTCCAGGTGCGGGGTTTGGGGGCTGGAGGGTGGGGGAGGGGGGGGGATTGAAAGAGGGGCGGGCGGTTGTTGGGATGGCGGTAGCCTGGTGGAGGATTACAAGTGAAAAGGAGCGGGGCCACGGTGGAAATGCAGGTCAGCGGGTACAGAAGCAGGGTTTCGGGGTGCAACACACTGTTGCATCTCGGACGCTTGCGGTGGTGTACCTGGGGGCTTGAGGTGTTCGGCGTTTCATCCCAGGCTTGCAGCCTGGGCTTTTCCAACAGGTGCCACAACCAGGAAGCAGGAAGCACTCCTCGCTGATGCTCGCTGATGCTGGGCGGGTCGGGGGTGCTTCTTACGGTACTCTGCAGGCGCCAGCGAACGAGGCACCCCACAAACCCTTGATGCCCCTTCCTCTCCCTCTCCCCCCCCAGGACATTGCGGTGGTGCCCTTCCTGGTGCTGCTGCCGCTCATCACCAACCACTCATCGTCCGAGCTCCTGGAGGTGGGGCCGGGGGCGAGTGGGGGGGGCGGAACAGCGGGCCGGACGGGGCCCTGGACAGGATCGACAGCTGCATCCGTGTGGTGACAAGGGCCTGGAGGGAGATGTGCTGCGCTGCCCTTCCCCGACCCCTCTCCCCCTTCCACATGGGCATACACAGCCCCTGACCACACGCCGGCCGCCACACAACTCCCAACCTCGCCTTCCCTCCCTTTGCCCATCCCCCTCCCCCCAGGGCGCCGCCTCCCCCGTGTCCCTGGTCACCATGCTGCTGCCCACGGCGCTGCAGACCGTGGCGGGGCTGGGGGCGCTGCTGCTGGCCGACAGGCTGGTCATGCGCCGCATTTTCGAGGTGGGGGGGCAGGGAGGAGGAGAGGGGGATGGTAGAGGGTGGGAGCACGAGGGAAGAGAAGGGGTGGAGTGGGGATGGGGAGGAGGGGGAGGAATGGGGGAGGGGCTACAGTACACCGCCCCCGATCCGGGGCAGGGGATGGCGAAGAGGAGGCCAGCAGCGGGCCTTGTTGTCTGTGTCCACACCCCCAACCCTCCAACCCAACCCCTCCATCCGTGCATCTGTACGGCAGATGGTGGCCCAGTCCCGCAACAGCGAGACCTTCATCGCGCTCTGCCTGCTGACCGTGGCGGGCACGTCGCTCATCACGCAGCGCCTGGGGCTGTCGGACTCCATGGGCGCCTTCCTGGCGGGCGTACTGCTCAGCGAGACGTCGTACAGGACGCAGGTACGGCATGCATGTCGTGTGTACGACAGTGGGTTCAGGGTTGTTGGGGAGGAAGCTTGGGAGGGAGGGCCGAGGATTGATCAGCGTTGGGGTGGGGAATGGGGCCCGTGTGCGGTCTCAAGGAGAAGAGCGCTTCTCTCCTTCCGAGGACGCTAGGGAGGTCTAATGTGTGCACTGTCACTTGCCAATGATCCCCTCCCTCCCCCCCTCTCGGTGCGCATCGGGCTCGCCGGCCGCCGCCTTATTCGTTTCCCGCTCGAATCAATACCCCTCGCTTCCCCCCTCACCCCCAAGGTTGAGGCCGACATCCGCCCCTTCAAGGGCTTGCTGCTGGGGCTCTTCTTCGTCACCACCGGCTGCTCAGTCAACCTCAGCTTCCTGCAGGCGCACTGGCAGGAGGTGGGGCGGCTTGGGGGCCAGGGCAGGGGACTGGGGAGGGGCGAAGGCGAGGCAAGGGGCCCTGCACGTGCGCCTGCTCGCGCTCTTTGGGTGCCGCGCAGCTGGTTCACGGTCAATGCCTGGTCCGATTCCGAGCGCCTCCCGTCTCGCGCTGGGTTCCCATGGCTACATCCCTTACCCCTCGCCCCACCACACCACACCCTCCCTCCTCCCTCCCGCCTCCTCCTCCTGCCCCTCCCTCCCAGTCGCTGTGGATGCTTGCGGGCCTGGTGACCATCAAGGCCTCGGTGGTGGCGGCCGCGGGGCAGCTGCTGGGGCTGACCCGCTCCGAGGCCATCCGCACCGGCTTCGTGCTGTCCCAGGGCGGCGAGTTCGCCTTCGTGCTGCTGTCCCTCGCCAACCAGCTGCGCATCCTGCCCACCTCGCTCAACCAGCTGCTCATCATCGTGGTGGGTGGGGCGGGGCGTGTGTGGCTAATGCTGATGACCGTTTCGTGCTGATGACCGTGTTGGTTGTGCCCTGTTTGGGGGGCCGCTTGTGGGGCAGCTGGGCGCATGTCACTCTGGCCGGGGCTTGGGTGCCTCTTAAAGCTCTGCTCCCAGCCCGAGCCTCCTTGCACCAAACCCCGCCCTGACGGTCATCCCCCAACCTCCAACCCCTAACCTCCAACCCCAACCCCCACTCCAGGTGGTCCTGTCCATGGCGCTGACGCCCTTCCTGGCCGAGGCGGGCAAGGTGGTGGCGTACAAGCTGGACGAGGTCTTCCCGCCCAAGGGCTCGCCCGCGGCGGCCGCGGCGGCGGCGGCGGCGGGCGGCGCCACCATCACCGTGGAGGCACACGACGTGGAGCCGCTGCACCAGGTGGGGGCGGCTTGCTTGCGTGCCGTGTGCAGTTGCGCTGGACCAACATACCGGTGCCGTGGGTTGGCAAGGAGTTGCGTGTGTCTTTGTGGGCGGAGGAGGGGAGTGTCCGCCAACCACCCAACCACCCCAACAACCCGTGACGTTCTGGTAACTGGTGACTGAGGTCGTGGGGTAGCCGCTGTCTTGTCCAGTCGCTGGCGGAGGCTGTGTCATGGCAACCACCCCAACCGACTTCTCCAACTGCCCCAACCGCCCAACCGAAACTCCTGCCTCAGGCCACGGACGCCGTGGTCATCTGCGGCTTCTCGCCCGCGGGCCAGATGGTGGCCAACATGCTGGAGTCGCCCCTGGCCTCGGCGGACGGCGCAAAGCTGCCGCCGTACCTGGCCTTCGATCTGGATCCGGATCGGGTGGCGGCGGGGCGCAAGGCGGGCTTCAAGGTGCGCTCACGGGGATGGCTGGGAAGGGAGCGGGGTGCGGGTGGCGGCAGCGGGCGGTGTCCAAGGCCGCGCAGGCAGGTTTCGGGGCAGGCACTCGGGCGTAGCGCTGGGCTGCGGCACTGCGGTGACAATCCCAAACCCCAATCCCAAACCCAAATCCCAAACCACCATCTCAAAACCAACCCACGCCAACGCCAACCCCAACACCGCCCCGACCCTTCCAGGTCACGTTTGGTGACGGCACGCGCCCCGTGGTGCTCCGGGCCGCCGGCGTGGAGGCGCCCCGGGCGGTGGCGGTGTGCTACGCCGACAAGGAGCAGGCGCTGGCGGCGGTGGGGGCGCTGCGCTCGGACTTCCCGGCGGTGCCCATCTTCGCGTGCGCGGCGGACCTCAGGTGCGTGGGCTGGGGTCGGCTGGGGTCTCGGGTGCTGGGGAGTGTACGATGCGGAGGGGGCTGGGGCGGCGGTGGTGAGGGTGAGGGTGGAAGTGGTAGGGAATAGCTAATGGCAAGGCAGCCTCGCTTTTGCGCCTGGGTACAATAGCTGCCGCTCACATGCCGTACACTCGGCCGTACAGGCACGCCGCCGAGCTGGAGGAGGCGGGCGCCGACCACGTGGTGATCCGCTCCGTGGAGGCGGGCCTGGCCATGGGCGGGCAGCTGCTGCAGGAGCTGGGCGCTGACGACATCGACCTCAACGTGGTCAAGCGGGGCATCGAGGAGACCATCGGGGCCAGGTCCGGGGGTTGCTCGTGGGGCAGGAGGGGCGTCTTCAAGGCGGAACGGGAGAGGCGTGGGCGTTGTCGTGTCGTGGGCACTGCCTTTGAGCCTGTCGGGCTGAGGGGCCGCCCTTCAAACTTGCACCGCTCCCGAATCTCCCCCTACCACAACCAACCAACCAACCGACCAACCGCCTCAACCACCGCAGGACCACGGCGCTGGCGGACTGGATGCAGAACAACACCGAGTCCGTCCCCGCCTTCTCCTCCCTCGACATGATCGTGCTCACGGGCGACATGGACATCGCACGCGAGGTGTCCGCCGCCGCCGCCGCCATCGTCGCGGCGGAGCGAGACAAGGAGCTGGCGGAGGCGCTCAACGCCGAGGCGGCGCAGCCGGGCACGCCGCTCAAGTCGGCGCCGTCGCCCGTTGCGTCGCTGAGTTCGGTTTCGAGTGCCACGTCATCCATGTCTTCGCCCACGGGCTCCGTGGACGAGATCGCCATGGCGTCGGCCATTGCGAGCGCGACCAGTGGCAGCAGCGGCAGCAGCAGCGGCGGCGAGGCGGGCGTGGCGGCGGCGGCGGCGCAGGTGGCAGCGGCGGCGCCGGCCGCCAGGCCGGCCAAGAACGTGGACTGGGAGCTGGAGGCGGAGCTGGAGGGGTACGGGAGAGCGGCGCCAACGCCCCGGAGCGGCGGCTCGGCGGCGGCGTCGCCTGGCCCGTCGGTGGTGGGGTCGGTGGAGGAGGGCGCGCGCTCGAGCGCCGACGCGCGGGAGAGCGTCATCCCCGCAGCGCTGAGGTCGCGTGAGCGAGAGTCCTGAGCCCTCGGAACGCGCCGTGGGCTGTAGCTGCTCTGGCGCGTCTAGTCCGCATGCACGGCGCCCTGATGGGGGCTGAGGCTGGGGCTGGGGCCGCGGGGGGAAGCGCCGCGGCGGTGTGGGTTGGGGTCGGGTCGGAGGCGTGTGCGGTGAAGGGCGCGGGTGCGGTTTTGGAGGGTTCGAGTCGTTCGTGTGGCGTTTCTTTGGGATGCATGGGCACTGTGACGTGGCGTCACGGCGCGTGTGGCGGCGACGCGGCGTGGGCGGCGGCGGTCGTGGGGCCTGCCGCCTACCGCCCTGCTCCGACGTACCGCGCCGGGTGCAACGATCGGAGCAGCTGGAGAGTTTTGCATTCAACCCAACCCTAAACGCATCCAGTCTGTCTGTTTTGTACTTGTCGTATGTGTCTCTCACGTGTGTACACCAGCGTGCTGCGGCCCGCTGGGTGGGTGGCTTGCGCTCCCTGTCTGCCTCGGTGTGGCGTGTGTACTATGCTGTGCGCTCGTTTCCTGTCGTACCGTGACGTGTGCACTGTCGTACGAGCTGTATGTGCCGTACATCTCCATCTCCCCCGAGGCTGTTTTGTCCACAAGGGCCCCGGGCGGGGGGGCGGGCTTGGGTGCTGCCGCGATGCCGAGGGCGGGGCGGGATTTGGGCACCGGGGTTCTGGGGCGGTTTGGATGAGGAAGAGAGGTGGTGTCCCAGCCTGCTTGCTGACCATGGCTGGCACGAGACTGTTTGCCTCGCAACGCCACCCGCGCTTGCGTTGTGCAGGGGGTGCGAACGTGGCCTTTGAGTGCCTGCCGGCTCGCGGCCTTCAACAGATCACACGCGTGAGAGCTGAACACGGAACCACTATGTTGCCGCTAGCTACCTTACATGTGTGTGGCCAGGCATTCGCTCGTATGTGCTGTAGACGGCTGCCGACAGTGTGCGTGAGGAACGCTGATGCAACTTCGCGCAACTTCACGGGGCCTGTGTGCACGGGATTGGCGGATACGTGGCCTTCCAATGGAGGCGCCGAATGGGTGGGGCACGAGGGCAGCTGGGGAGTGCTGGGGGCTAGAGGCAGGGACAGCGACAGGCCCTGACAGGCTGTTGCGTTTCGCGCGAAGTATGCGTGGCCGGGGAGCGGTGTCCGGCTTTGAACCTGTAAACGGTGCGTAGTTGCAGGAAGCAAAGCTGCAGAGGTATGGGTCTGATGCCTCTTCTCGCCTGGCGCTTCGGCTGTCGCCCTGCCCACACAGAGCGTTGAGGTCACGCGGCCTGTGAAGAGCCCAGTGCGAACGAGTTGTAACCCAAAGCGGTGGCCGAGGCTGTGCGTGCCAAGGAGGGTTGAGGTCACCTCAGGCGGCTGCGAGCCAGTAGGGCATTGACGAATGGCTGCATCAGTGCATGGCCAACTTGGACCACTCGTCCAAATCGTGACTCAGTCATGCAGTCGTTGCAATCACCACCAGCCAAACGCGGCGACCCTCGCAGCCTTCGAGGCCCAGCCACGAATCGCGCTCCCATGCAGCTCCCATCGACAGGGATCCGGCACACATTTCCACACAGCAAAAGCAGGCCCCAGCGTTGCAGATGCTGCAGACATCTGCACACTCCACGCGCCTCGCCTCCGAACATCACCCAGGTCAAGAACACATCACGTCACGACTCCAGCCATGAGCGGTCAACGCGAATGTACACAAACCGCGCACACCTCGCGTTCACAAACCCGCCATGAAGGCATAATCGCCACCGCATGCGCGGTCAACACGCCCGCCCGCCCCGACTGAGCCTAACAGGCATTGTTTGCTTGCACACCGCCCCCAAACGGCAGGCCGACCCTCCTTCACCCCCTCGCTAGTGCCCGCCCCTTGCTCTTGGCGCCTCCCGTGCTTCGCACCCCCTCATCTCTCCTCAGTCTCTTCTCGCGACTTCCCATTCCCTAATCAAACCGGCCCGCTCCATAAGGCGAGGCTCAGGCACCGGGCGCCTGACCGGCCGCATGCGTGGCGGCAGAACGGACCGCAAACGCTGTGCGACCATGCCGGCCCCATATCCCTCACGCTAGATCCCGAGCCATGGATCTTGACGTTGGGACCCCCGCGGCCCGCTCTCGGAGTCTCTCTGCCACTGCGCCGGTGCTCTCCGCTCCCAGTCCGCAACAGGTGGGCGCCTCTTGCCGATCCACGCCGCAGCTCAGCAGGTCTGCTCGTAGCTCAAACTCCGCGGCTGCAAAGAGCCCCGGAACCAAGCTGCCGGCACGCCGAGGCGGGCGCACCAGCCGCGCCTCCAGCCGCTGGCGAGCCCTGCATCCCCAAGCCGCACCGCTGCCCGATGCCGGGCCGCCGACGGCAAGCCCCCGAGCCCGCGGCTCCAGGACCCGCCTCGGCCTTCACCGCCACCGCCAAGGACACGCCCCGCCGCCCAGCAGTAGCCCAGCTCCGCTTAAGCCCAGCTCAGCCCAGCACCGCTCCGCTTGCAGCCCTTACCACCGGGCGCGGCGGGGCTCGTCGCCGGCGCCGGCGCCGGGGGCGCGGTCCTCCCGGCGCTCCCGCTGCTCGCGCGGCTCCCGGTCCCGGGCGTCACGCTCCCGCGGCTCCCGGTCCCGCTGCTCGCGCGGCTCACGCGGGTCGCGCTCGCGGGCCTCGCGGGGCTCCCGCTCGCGCGCCTCGCGGGCGGCGTTGCCCCGGGCGAAGCGGACCTTGTCGTCCTCCTCCACCTGGGGTAACGGACAGGCAGGGGCGGCAGGGGCGTGGCGTTGAGGGTTGCGCAGCTGGCGTGCTTGCTGTGCGCCCGCCCCGCCCCACAGGACCTAGCCCGACAGGATTGGCGCTTCTTTGTGTGCAAGCCAGCTACCACACGGCCCGCGGGCCCCTCCTGCCCCCCGCGCAACACCCCCCTCCCCCCGGCAAAGCCCTTGCGCCCAACCGCAGCTGCTGAGCAGCCGGCGCTCCCTTCACACTCAGCCCCAACTGACGCACGCGTTGCAATAAACACACACATGCTCAGCCCCTTCTCCAGCACCCCCGCCCAGCCCACCTGCAGCTTGAGCAGCTCCCGCTCCTTGGTGTCCAGCTCGGCAGACATCTCCTCCAGCCGGTCCTTGGCCCCCGCGTCGCCCTCAGCCACGATCTTGAGGGCGTCAACCTGGGGGTGGATGGACGGAGGTGGGGTGGGGGAAGGCGGACGTGGGGTTAAAGGCACGGTCTGTGGGCGTGGCAGCAGAGACCCGGTGTGGCGCGAGGAGCCGGTAATGGGGATAGACGCCAGGCGTCGGCATAGGTCGGCTGCACTGCCCCCTCATGCGCGCTTCTGGGCACTGTGGCATGGGGGTCTGCCAGCTTCCCGTGTCACGTGCCGCCACGCGCCTCCCCTACTTTGCTCCTGCAGCTGCGCCTGGCCGGGCGGCCTGCCTGCCAGCCCATGCCCTCACGGACCTGCAACGCTGCGGTGTGCCCCTCGCTCACGCGCAACCCCCCCCCCCCCCGCACTTCCTGCAGCTGCTCCTGGGCTGGCGTGCCCCCCCCGACTGCACAATGCGAGTTGACCCCAAACACCCCCAGTCGGATGGGTCTGCCCCCAATTCCCTTCCCCTTCCCCAACGCCTGCGCCTGCACCCACCTCCTTCTGCAGCGCCACGATCTCCTCCTTGAGCTCCTTCTCAGCGGGGGTCTCGTCACTGGGGCACGGCACGGGCACGATGGGGGAAAGGGACGGGTCAGCAGGGCTTGCGGTCTCGGCGGGCCAGCACTGCGAGGTGCGCCACAGCCCGAGGTGCAGAGCAGTGCAGGGCCTCGCCGGCCGCGAACAACGGGAGTGGGGGCTTGTCTTTGTCTCGAGGGCTGTCGTAAGCCGGGAATTAACGTCGGCGCGGCGTGGAGCCCGCCGGAGCGTTCGTGTTGTGTGCCGCTAGCGCAGGGACAGCGTTGCCTGCTCAGGGCGATGGTGCCAAGGCCCTGAACCCTTGGCCCCGTCTCCGTTTCCAGCGTGCCGCAAGGGGCCCTCCTGTAGACCAGAACGCCATATCCCATCGCCTTGGAGCCCGCCCGAGCTCCTCTGGGCAGCGTGCCGCGCTGATGAGAGGGCACCCCCCGAGTTAATGAGCTCACCGGATGACCTCGCCGTGCTCCAGCTTGAGCGCCTCCTTGATGGGGTCCACGCCCTTCTCCTTGAGAACCTCCTCGCGGGGCCGGGCGGCGCCAAACGGGTTGGCCCCGCTCTTGCGCTCCTCGCCGCCCGCCGCGCCGTCAGCGCCGGCGGTGCGCGGCGCTAGCTTTAGCTTGGGGCGCTCCGCGGGGCCGTCGTTGGCGCCCGAGGGGCTGGGCTCGGGTGGGCCTCGGCGGGCCCACCGGTCCTCCTTGTCGGCCGCCGAGTCGCGCGCGGGCCCGTCGCGGGGCCCGCCGAAGCCGCCGGCGCGAGGGCCGGCGCGGTCAGCCTGGCCCTCCGAGGGCTTGAAGTCGCGGCCGCGGCCCCACGAGTCCTCCAGGTCGGCCTTGGAGGGCGGCGGTGGCCCGTCGAAGCGGCCGGGCCCGCGCCGCTCCCCGCGGTCGTCGCCGCCAAACCCACCGCGCGGGCCCGGCGCGCCTGAGGGCTCGAACTTGCGGGTGCTGCCCCAGTTGTCGACTTGGTCCGCCGCGGAGGGCTCGCGCGGCTCGCGTGGGGGCCGGTCGCCAAAGCCGCCGCGGTCGCCGCCGCGGTCTCCGAAGCCGCCGCGGTCACCCCCGAACCCGCCGCTGCGTGCGCCGCCGCCGGCACCCGGCACGAAGGCGCGCGTGGCACCCCAGTCGTCCACGGCGTCCGCGCGGGACGGCTCGCGCTCCTCACGGGGCGGCCGGTCGTCGCGGTTGAAGCGGCCTACAGGGGAGATCGCGTGGGGAAGGACGGGGGCAGGTCAGGGGATGAGCAGGTGGGGATGAGCAGGTGGGGGCCTGGAGACGGGGGAGGCGGGTGGGAAGGCCGGACGGGGCCTGGCGGGAGGCGGGGTGACGCAAGAAGCTGCCAGGGGAAGCTCACCGCGAGGGCCGTCCCGGTCGCCGCCGTAGTCGCGGAAGCCACCGCCGAGGCCTGGGCCACCGCCCTCCTCGCGGGGACCGCCACGGGGCGCGGTCGGCAGCGATGCAAGAATCTGCTTGTCCTGTAGGCTCTTGTCCTGGAAGGACGGAGCCGGGCCCTGAGCCTTTTGCTGGAACTCGCCAAGGCTCAGCTTGACGCCCTTCGCCTTCGGCTTCTTGGGCTGCTTGGCCGCCGCAGCGGCCTGTTCCAGCGAAGGGAAGTCGCTGTTGTTGGGGAGGTTGCCATGAGTGGCCTCCTGCGTACATAAAAGGCCCAAGACAAGCTCAGCCAGGCGTCCTGGCAGGGCGAACACGCTGAGGAGCTCCCACAAGCGAGCCATCAAGCCGAGGCGGCTCCTGGCCAAGCTGCTTGGCCTCGACCATGCTTGGTAACTGATCAGCTATCAGAGGCTATTGGCCGCGAAGGCAAGGCTAGATCCTCTCTGCAGCCTAGAGTGAGCTCGGCGCACCTCGTGCTCGACCTGGTCAGCCCACGCTGACATTTGTTCTGTTGCTGTGTGAAGCTGCCTGTAACGGCAGTGTCAAAGTGGGAAAAGGACCGAGGCAAGGAGCGAGCGGGACCCTCGAGGAGTTTCGGGCTCCAACACGCCATCCGGGTTGCGTGCAGTCCGCAGCGGGCCGGCACCCGCAATCAACTCCAGATCACCTCTTTGCTCCAACAAGAGCTGGCCCAATCGGGCACGGCGCCGACTTTGCTCCGCGCGCGCCAAAATTTCGCGACATCCCGCTCTCGCGCGCCTCCGAGCTACCCTCCACGTCCAAACGCCATGCCGTCGTGCCGGAAAAGAGGAAGCGCAAGCGACAAACACGCTAGCCGGGGCCCCCCTGCGTCTCGCCCGGGCGCCTGTTGCGTCCCCGAGCTCCGCCGCTGCACCCACGACCCCACCTCCTCCCCGGTCGCCGCCCCCAGCCCCACGCCTATCCCCGCCACCGCCCCCTGCTCCGGCTCGCCCCGGCCAACACCCGCCGAGCAGCCAGCCGCACAGCTGCTTCTCCCCCCGGTGCCTGCCGACGCGAGCGCCGCTGCGAGCGTGCACGATGCCACAGCCGAGTGCCCACCACCCGACCCTCGGCTCCGCGCCTCCGTCTGCGCTGCCGCGCCTGCCGCCTCCGGTGCAGTCGCCGCCGCCGCCGCCGTCGCTTCCGTCGGGCCCTGGAATGACGTCGAGGCAGCGGCTGTGGGGGCCGCCAGCCCGGGCCGGAGCTCCTGGCTCCCGGTCACGAGGAGCGCGGGGATGGGCTGCGCGGCGGGCAGGCGCAGGGCAAGGCAGGGCAAACGAGGGGTCAGGCAGTGAGAAGCCGGCGGTTTGAGCCGAGGTAAACAGGCAAACTAGCTTGCAGTCAGCAAGACCGTTGGGGGCAACGCCCGCGCCTTGTCCGGGCCGCACACCACGCCCATTCCTTCGTATGAATCCAGACGCCCGACCCCCTCCATAGCAAACGCCAGCCCATTCCGGCAAGTGTGCGACCCCTCTGCCTGCACCCTCTGCTCTCACCTGCCGCCCCGCCGCTGCGGCCACCTTGGTCGGCGGTCCCGCCGCCCCCGCCGCCGCCGCCGCCGCCTGCCGCAGCTTGACCTGCTTCTCGGCCGCCGCCGCCGCCAGGACCTCCCGCATGCGAGCCCGCAGAAGCTCGAACCACCTGGGGTGGGGTAGGGTGGTAAGAAGAGAGGTTGGGAGGGGTTGGGAAAGGTTGGGAGAGGTTGGGGGAGGTTGGGAGAGGTCCGGAGAGGTTGGGGTAGGGCAAACCGCTTCTGGGTGTGGGCCCAACAACCCCAACGCGCAGGCGCCCAACCCGCCTGCCCCGCACACATCTGAAACGGTGGGTGGCCCCCCCCGTCGGCAGCCACCGCGGACCTGCTGCTAACCTAGACTCAGGGGTCTGGCCGCCCCCCGTCCCCGCAGCTAGCCTTGGGGCCTCAGCACAGGGGCTCGCACGGCTCTCTCCACCGTCCGCCCCTCGCGCCAGCCTTACGACCCGTTCTTCCTTCTCCTCTCTCTCCCCTCCTCGCCTCCCTCTAAGCCACCCCCCTTCCCCCCCCGCCTCCCCGCCACGCACATGTAGAAGATGGCCGAGTTGAGTCCGTTGGAGAGCGCCCGCGGCCCCACGCCGCGGAAGAATGAGGCCAGGGCGCCCACGCCGGCGGGGGCGTCCGCCAGCACGCCCCGGACCGCCTGGGGGCAGGGGGGGGGGGGTAGCAGGGGCAGGGGCAGGGGCAGGCGCAGGCGGTGTCAGGGAGGCAGTGAAAGCCGTCAACGCGGTTGCAGCGCTGTCGGTGAGGCTCGGGAAAGGCACGGGCGCGGGGGAGGATGGCGGCAAGTGACGAGTGCAGGAGGCGCTTATGAATGTTCCGGAGCGGTAGGCACAGGGGCCCAGGTATCGGTCTCACGCGGGCAGGACATAGGGCGGTGCGGCGGCAGCTTGCAGGACTTCCAAGAGCCCATAACACCAGCGCCTCCCGCTTATCACCGCGCATACTGAGCAGCCCGCGCCCCGCACCCGCTCACGGCTCACCCCGATAATGGTGGGGCGCTCCGAGGCGGCGCACATCATGCGCGTCTTGACCACGTCCAGGGGGGTGGTGGCGGCGGCGGCGGCGGAGCCCGCGATGCCGCCCATGACCAGGTCCTCCACCGTGGACGGCTGCGGGAGGGGAGGGTGGGGACGAGAGGGGGGCGGAGGGGGAAGAGCGTGTGTGTTTTGGTGACACGCAGGCAGTTCCTGGCAGGCCCATGACCGGGGGGAGAGAAAGGGGACAGCGCGTTCAGGGGGCTCTAAGCGGTACGTGGGATGTAGAGGAGGGAAAGGGTACGGTATAGTAGGCAGTATTCTGTCCTCGAGGCCTGTCCTCGCCCTCACCCGCTCATCGTTGTGCAGGCGCATGTGTACAGCACGCAGCGTCTCGTACACCGCGAACTTCACCGCCATGTCCTGTACGACGGGGCGTGCGTGGGGGAGGGCGGCGGTGAAGTTGAATCGTTGATGAGGTTGAAGCAAGAGGAACGAGCTAGGAAGGATGAGGGCGCGGTAATGGGGCATGGTGCTCAAGGCCTGACCTCTGTAAAGCCTAAACCCCCGCCGTGCAGGCCGCCGTCAAACCCTCACCGGCACGTCTTCCAGCAGGGTCGGCACGAAGCCCTGGGTAGGGCAGGGGCGGACGACGGGGGCGGAAACCCGAGTCGAAACAACACGGCCGGCTGTGAAGCCCCCGTCAGGCCACACAGCAGGCCAGTGGCGCGCATGGAAAGGCCGTGTGATCCGGGCTGCTGGCTTTCAGGCCCGGGCACTGCCCATGCCGAGTGCCAGCCAGGTGCTGTGTTCAGAGCTGCTCAGGTGCTGAGTGTGCTGACCCAATCTGAGAGACGTGCAGGCAACCCGGAAACCCAGGCCAGCTGCAACACCAGAAACCCCTGCCCGGTCCGTGCCGCAGCCTCACCGTGAACAGGCCCCGCCAGCCCGCCTTGGCGACCACCGCCGAAGCCGCTGCCCAGAAGTTGGGGTACACACCCGCCTGCAGCCCCGTGGCGAGAGCAGCGAAGAGGTGGCGGTGGGTTTGGCAGCCAGCAGGATCCACTTGATGTGTGCGAGAGCGGTGACTGACACGCAGACTCCCCTCGTCCGCTGGCGTACCCACCTCGAGGACACCCAGCTGCAGCCCTGAGCGGCCCATGCCTCCACACTCCTCCTGTATTCCTCCCTGAGTCCCTTTTCCTGCCCAAGCACGTCCTCCCCGTAGCACGTTCAATGATCTCGGCCCCCCTCCTCGGTTACACCCACCTCCTCCCACCACCTACAACTTCCCCTCCCTGCAGTCCAAGCACAAACCCCAGCCTATCCCACCCCGCCTCGCCCCGCCCTCGCCGCACGTTCAATGATCTCAGCCCCCCTCCTCGGTTACACCCACCTCCTCCCACCACCTACAACTTCCCCTCCCTGCAGTCCAAGCACAAACCCCAGCCTATCCCACCCCGCCTCGCCCCGCCCTCGCCGCACCCCCGCCCCACCCCCGCCGCACCCACCTGCACCGATCGGATGCACACCGCGATGGGCACCTTGACCACGCTGCTGCCCACCGCCGCCACCGCACCCGCAATGAACGCCACCGTGCCTGCGGCGGGAAAGGGGACACAGAGGGGGAGACGCGCGGTGTGGCACCCGGGCTTCCCGATGGCGGTTCGGTCCTGGAGGGGCCCCCTTGCCTTCACAGCCTGCCGCAACAGCAGTAGGCCAGCCATCCGACAGCTACTGTGACCCCCACACTCCCTTTCATGCCCTCACACGCACCCCAGGCCCCGCACCGTACCCATCCCAGCCCGCGTCCATCCGTGCCTACCCGCAAGTCCGCTCGCCCTCGCGATTGCCAGTTTCAACAGCCAACGATGTAAGCCCCGCGATTGAACGCGTTATGTAGCCCCTTTCATTGCTCCGCCCGCAACCATCCGACCTTCGCTTTGTTGTCCTCCACGTACCCCACCCCGCCCCTCCGCACCCACCTTCCGGCAGATCCGTCTTTTCCCTGAGGAGCACTTTGCTGGTGGAGTAGAAGGCGAAGAAGGCGCCGATGATGATGCCTGCGCCGCCCGCCGCGCCCGCCACGCCCTGGCGGGACAGGGACACAGGCAGCGAGCAGCAAGTTGGGAGAGCGGCCCGTGACGGCTGGGGGCCTGGAGCCCCTCCAAGGCTCCGCCAGGGTTCGCAAGGCCTCACGCCCAAAGGCGGCAGCTGGCGACCCGCCTGCCCTGGGGCCTCGTGCGGAGCGGCGGCACCTGGCCCACATGCGTAAACTGGACCGGTCGCTGACAGGCCTGTCCATGTAAGTGGTACGGCGTGCCGTACGCGGTACAAGGATCCCCATCCGGCCCCAGTATCGTCCCCCGTGCCACCCCTACGCGCAAGGGTACAGCCGCATCTGCTGTCCTGGCTGCTCCCCAAATGTCGGGTTGGCGACCCCAGCTCGTGGCATCGGCGAGCCCGGTGCGTATGTGAAGTCGCCGCAAAGCCGTCACGCCGCCGTACGTCACTAACATCGTGCCGTACCCATGCATGAGCCCCCGTACACCTACCCGGTACAGGCTCTTTGCCTCCACCAGGGCCCCCCGTACGGCAGCCCCCGCTCTGGCCAGATGCGCTTGCAGGGGCGGCAGCGCCGCCGCCGCCGCCTGCTGTGCCGCCGCGGCCTCCGCTGCTGCTGCCGCTGCCGCTCCCGCTGCTGCTGCTGCACCTGCAGGGTAACGGACGGGGAGGGATGGTGCAGTCAAGGCAGGTGCAGGTGTCACAACTATGCAGCCCACCCGTGCCGTCTGGTGGCCACCTGCTTGACCACCCCCGCCGGCCCACTTCTGGCCGCCATCCGTCTGCCTGGCCTGGCCCATTTCCACGCCTAGATCAGGCTTCCCCTTACCCTGGGCCGCCTTCCTCCCCGACTGCATGCGGACTTTCATGGTGTCGATGGGGTGGATGGTGGCCTGGCTGATGGCCCGGGCCATGGCGCCGGCCAGCACATCGTGCAGGGGCTTGTCGCCCGAGCTGGGCGCAGGCGCCGGCTTGGGCGCTGCATCCGTAGCGGCCTGGAGCGGGTTTATGTGGGAAGGTGAGTGCGGCCGATCAGCGTGCATCTCCACCCGCAGCCCGGCCCGGGCAAGCAACGCTGCGCCGTTCATGCGGCTGTTGAACGTAGTAATGATAGCAGTAGATGCGGCGATTCCCTTACCTTAAGCGTCGTCGACGCAAAAGGAGCGCGCGAGGCGATAAACCCGCCCCCTCCACGCTCCAAGCTTTGCAAACTCCAGGAAAGTTCCCGTCCAGACGTGCTACATGCGCTAGGCTCGGTGGCGGCCAAGCTGGACGCGGACGCGCCAGGAACGCAGCAGAACGCTGTGCCGGGCCCGCGCCGGGTCATAAGTGATCAGCTCAAGGACGATTCAGTGTGATAGGTGATCGCAAGAGAAGAGAGGTCAAGTCTTGATCACACACGGGCGCGGGCGCGGGTTTGGCGCCACTAGCCAAAAACTTTTATGTGCTCGCCGTGGGACTATGTGTTCTCTATGATCACACTCGTGCGTGGATGGATTTCGGGCGTGAGAAATCTGTTGACGCAGGCCGGGTACGCTGGGCGCATCGCCCGCGACTACGGCTTGTCCGTCGCCGAGCCCACCACGCGACTGATCTCATACCTCCAAAGCCCACACAACGCACAGCGGCGTGATGCACTCCGCGGTCACGGGCGCCAAGACGCGCCTCACACTTGACCGACCCTCGGGCCGCGACCTGCCGCGGGCACGCCGCCACTCCCCAGGCTCCTCTCCGCTCCAGCCCTCGACCCGCCCTCGACGCCGACGTCCCTCAGCCGGCCCGAGCCACGCCCGCTCATGCATCCCCCATTCCCCCTGCAAGCCTCTCCCACCCTTCCGCTCCTCCATCCGCTGACTTTGATCACAGCCGCTTACGGTTGCCTTGCACTGTTGATCCAAAGCCTGGGCAGTAGGCACCCACGCTGCACGATTCTCAGAGTCTCAGAGCGCCGGCCTGTCCTCCACGGCTCCGCCACTCAGGACTCAGCCTTCGCAGAACCTTTGCAGAACGCGACAGCTCCTCAGGCAATACGCAGTGTGGAAATGATCATCTTGGAGTTGGGCTGCGCGGTCATTGTCCTCCACGCCGCACTTTCCGCATGGGCAGACTTCGAAGCCCCAGCAGCCAGGGTCGGTACAGTGAACAACTCTTACAACAGCCACGCAGCTCCTGCGCAGCTTGAGGCACGCGTCCACAAGACCACAACCGCTACGGTCCAAGACGAGTAACGACCTCCGCCTTTTCATATCGCCTCCAAGCCAGGCGTCAACCGTCCCTAGTCCAAGCGCTAACAATTTGCAGTGACTAGAGCCTCCTGTGGGTACTGACAACTGTCAACTGCCTCCCCTTCCGCAACCCCAGAGCCACTGCCTTGTGAGGAAGAAAGCCGCTGTAAAGTTCGCACCTCGCTTCTCGGGGTCCTGCTGTGGCTCTTCTCATGTGCCCACCTCCGCTGCAGCATGCGCAACCAGGGCTGCAAACCACAACGTGCCCCCATGCCTTTACCAACATGCGGAGCCCCGTGTTCGGACTCATCGTGCTCAAGTCAGGACGCCCTCCACGCTCCCATCCACGACTTGCTCTGCCCACGCCGCGGGCCCGCCTCTACTTGCCCCTGCCCCGCCCCTTGCCCCTGCCGCCTCTCCCCTTGCCCGCGCCCCTGCCGCCGGGCTCCCCCGCCGCCTCGGCCTCCGCCTCCCGCTCCCGCTTCCGCTGCTGCCGCTTCTGCTGCCGCCGCTGCGCCTGGATCCAGGCCAGTACGGCGTTCTTGGCGTTCGTACGGCCGTACCGCATCTCCCGCTCCGCCTCGGCCTCGGCCTGCTCCCAGTCGAGCCCGGGGCAGCCCTCCGCCACCAGCCACTGGAGCAGCGGAACGGGCGGAACCTTCCAGATGGCCTGCCGGAACAGACCGCACGAGGGCGGCCCCCACTCCACGCCCAGGCGGCGCAGCAGGGGCGGCATGCGCCACTCCCGATCCTGCATCGCCTGCACGTAGGGCTTGCCGTCCGTCTGGGGAGGAGCGGTAGGGTTTGGGCGAGGATGGGGACAAGTTGGCAAGCGTAGTGAGCAGAAGGCTGAGCACCGTGCAGTGCCGGCTGCAACCACCCGCCCATGGGCACAGGGTGCTCGCAAGCAGCCCCGGGGCCAGCGGCGTTCGGGGAGGGCGCTTGACCAGCCCGGCTTCTACACGAGGCACGCGGGCTACCGCCTTGACAGCCAGGGCTCCATTCCTACCGGCATCGGGCACTGCATCTCCGCCAGCACCTCCACGGCCTCCTCGCAGCCCGACGTCACGGCGGCCGGCCACGCGTCTGCCGCCATGGGGCATTCCCGCTCGGGGGCGCGCAGCCAGCGCAGCATCTCCACGTTCCCGGACAATGCCGCGGCCGTGAACAGCTCCGGGCTCAGGAGGCCCTGTTGGAATTCCGAGGGAGGCGCCACACGAGGCCAGGGTCAGCAGGCAAGGGAGGACACCGGTCCGGGTCTGGTACGGGACAGCTCGACAGCGGCTCATCATCCGACGACCATGCGCAAGAGCGGGCCCCCGCCCTAGCAGCCCCCGCCCCAGCCCGAGCCCGAGCCCCAACTACAGCTCACCAGTCCCCACGCGTCCAGGGCCCACTGCAGCACAGCCAGCTGCCCGCCCGCGGCTGCCTCCTTGACGATCTCGGCGGGGATGGGCGGGGTGGCTTTAAGCAGCGCCTGAAGCGTTGGGAGCTGCCCCGCCTTGGCGGCGGCCCGCGCGGTGTAGCGCAGCTCGCTCGCAATGGAGAGCAATCGGTTCTTGATCAGCCACTCGATGGCTGCGGTTCGGAAGGTGGACAGGCACGGTAAGAGGCAGGCAGAGATATGGAGCGGCAGGCAGCTTGAGGGGAGCAGCACGGGGGCTAACAGCCACAGGCAGGGGAAGAGGGTCTGCTTGGTGCGTAGGGCCTGGTCGCCGAACCGGTCACACAAGTGGTTTTGGTCACCTTAAGCCCTTTCACACCTTGCACATTGCCCGACTGTGCCAGGGGTTGAGTGGTTAAGAAGGTCACTGGGTATCGGTAGCCCTTGCTCCTGAGCCACTCGAACCTCTCGACGACCGTAGGCCCTGCATTCAAGATTTGTGGGTGGGTGAATGGGGTCAGAGAGCACGTGTGCCCAGCCACAAGCGCCACGGGCGAACGTCAAGCCGTGAAGCCTTCCGCCAACCATGCAAAATAAGGCAGGGCAATGCGACTAGCGTTGCACCACCTCCCCGAATCACAAGCAACCTCCCCTAGTCGCAGAATAGCGACAAGCAGCAAACCGGTGCGCAGTGTCCTTCCGGGCTGCACAGTGCTCAGGCTGCTTTCCTACAACCCTACCCGTATGGACGCTGGCGACCCAGGAGTAGCCGCCCGTCTCCACGTTCCCCTCGTGCTCCACCCCGCACTCCGCCGACACCCATTCGCACTTCTCCCGCCAGTCGGGCGTCTTGCTCCGCAGCGCGTAGGCCATGGCCTCCCGCACGATCGGGCACTCGGTTACCGCCTGCTCCCATCGCTCGGGCCCGCCGTACTTCTTGCACAGCTGCTGCACGGTCGCCAGGTCGCAGCCCTCCAGCGCGCAAAGCGCCGTGTTGCGCCACAGGTATTGGCCCCCCTGCTGCTCATCGCCGAAGTCTGAGTAGTGATCCTCGTCCTCGTCCTCGTCCTCCTCATCGTCATCGTCCTCGTCGTCATGCGCATGCCTGCCACGCTTCCCCCGGGTTCGCGCCTTGGCCGCCGCGGCCCTGACCGCGGCCGCGGCCGCCATGGCCATGCGCTCCTCCTCCTTGGACGTCGCGATGAGGTGCTCGGTCAGCTCAAGGTGCCCCCCCGCGACCGCCCTCACCGCCGCGAGCCAGATCTGCCACGTGCTGCGCATCTGCGGGCAGGTCGCCATGCACCACTCGCACACCTCGCGGTCGCCCGCCCGCCCCGCCGCGTTGAACACCAGCTCCCACTTGAACCCGCCCAGGCTGAAGTGCGCCGCGTACAGCCACTTGAGGCTCTCGAGCGCGCCGGCTCGCGTAATGCGCCTCCAGTCAACGTCGCCGGGCGAGACGTCCGCGGCCGCCAGGGCCACCTCCAGGTTGGCCGCATCGTTGCTGCACGCTGTCAGGTTGACGAGCAGCAGCCGCTGAGCGCGTGTGAGGCTCCTGCAGGATCGGGGCGCCGCCCAGCGCTCCGCGAAGGCCCAGTGGGGCACCGGCTGAGAGAGATGCAGCGTCGATCGATCTCGGAGCTGGGCGGCCGTCGCCTTGTTGACGAGGCGGAGGCAGGCCGCCTCGTTGTCGCTGAGGTGCGAGGCGATGTTCGACACGATCGCGGGAATCCACAGAGCCGCAGCGGCAGCACCGGCCTCGGGAGCGATGCATGGCTCCGCGGCTGCCGCGCTGCCAGCTGCGGCGCCGCTCCTCCTTCCGCTCTTGCGTGGGCTCATGTGTCTTAAGCCTCAGTTAGCGGCAGCTATGCAAGATTCGTCTTGACGTCGCTGGTCTTAATGCTTAGCCATTCTGTGTGCGACTGCTTCGCAAGCGAATGAAGCGAGGCAGAAGTTGTGTAGGAAGTATGTGATAGCGTTGGCAAAGGGCCGAGCTTGAGCACAACCCTGTGCTGAGCAGGAGCGGGCTTCTCCGAGACCGCGATGGTCCTCCACCCGACTGCGTGCTGCTGCCCGCGCCTGAGGCCCCGAGTTTGTCGGCTATTTTGTAGTCGACAATGTCAAGCGTGGGGGACAACATACACACAACATACGGCCACCTTCGCTCGAGACAGGCGCAGGGGGGGAAGTGGGAGGTGTCACGTCGCGTGAGTGGGTTCGTGCGGTCGGTATGCCAGCCGGCAAGCTCCCAATGTGCACAATGTAATTGCATTTCCATTCCGCAATCCTCGCCACACCAATTGTCTTGACGAGCAACGCACTTCCACTGCGGTCGTGGCTGAAATGGACAGTCTCGCGCTCCGCTCTTCAAGTCACGCTAGATAGCATATACAGCAACTCCTTAATCAGTCGCGCTTGGATATGTCGTCGAACTTGACGCTCGGGCGGACGGTGTTGCGGCCGCCGTCCCGCGTCGCGGTGCCGCAAGCTTGGCGGAGGGGCGCGACGCAGCAAGCGCCAGCCTTAACTCCTGGTCTTAAACCGGCTTTGTGCGCACCAGGCGGGCGGTGGCGGACGGTGGGTTGGGGAGCGGGGCGAAGCTTCCGTGCCACTCTTCCTGACCGGGTCCGCACGGCCCCATGGCCCGGGGCACGGCCCTGAGTGCGCGGGTGTGTCACGTCCGGGCCTTGGCCTTGCTGCCAACGGCCTTGTGTATCCAACTACCACCCACGGCTCAGTCGCATCTCTTGCCCTGAAGCCCCTGAAGCCCTGACGGCCCCGAAGCTCTGAAGCCTCCTCCATCACTCCGACATCACCCCCCGTCCAACCCCAATCCCCAAACCCAGGTGGCCCAAGCCTGGCCGCGATTCCGCAACAAGTCTAAGGCACCAGCGGAGGCCCAGGCGACCGAGCCGTCTCCTTCGGCCACTCCCGGGCCGGAGCCCAGCCCGGAGGTGGTTGCCGCTGGCGATGCCACGGCCGCGGACACATCAGCAGCAGCTGCAGCCCAGCAGACCGGAGCCGAGTCAGTGCTGACACCACAGGACCATCAACAACAGCAGGCCGTTCAGGTCCGGGGTTCAGATCTAGGTCTAGATCTGGATCTCGTGCAGGAAGAGCGTGTTCAGCAGCGCAGTTCGGCCACGGAGGAAGCGCTCCGCCGGTTGGCCGCCAAGCACCAGCCCGCACCGCCATCGTCCCGCCTCCGCCTCACCTCCGCGACCCCCGCCGGCCCCTGGACGGAGGCAGCCGATGCCGCCCGGTCCTCTTCCGGCGCCGGATCCAGATCCGCAACCGGACTGGAATCCGGATTCCATGATGGAGCGTCGCTTGGCTGGAGCGGCACCAGCGGTGCCTATGGCTATGGTGGCGACGGGGCGTTGGGAGCCGCGGGCAGCGGCGCTGGCAGCGACGGGGATGGAGCGAATGGTGACGTCAGCGGGCGGCCGGTTACGCTGGTGCCGGGGCCGGGCGGGGGCCCCGTGGGGGCTCCGTCGGCTCAGGAACGCGTGGCGGGCTGGGTTGCGTCGGCTGTGGCGGTGGCGGCGGTGGGAGCCTACGTGTACACCCTCCTCAAGCGGAGGAACCAGCAGACAAAGCCCACGGCGGACCCAGCCGCGGCTTCCCCCTCCACACCTCCCAGCCCCGCCGCTACCTCGGGCGCCGATGGCCATGCAGCGTCCGGCGCCGGCGCCGGCACTGCCCCTGCAGCGGCGGCGGCGGCCGCCGCGCCCGCGGCCACTGCCGCGGCGGCGACTGCATCCACGTCAGCGGGCCCAGCCGCCGCCGCCGCGCCCTTCGCGCCGCCGCGCGAGCGCGGCTGGTGGCGGCGGCTTAGTAAGCTGTATTACATCAGCTTCGGGGCCCGGTTCGGGATCGTGCCGCGCGTGCGGCTGGACGTGACGCCGGCGACGGCGCTGGCGCGGCTGGCCGGCGGCGGCGGGGCCACGCCCAGCGTGGTGGGGTTTGAGGACCCCGCGGATGCTGAGTACGTTGCCAACATGCTGTGGGAGGACCTGGTGGCACAGGGTGCGTGGGAGGGTGGGGGCTTTGCGGGGGGACGGGCCTGGGAGGGTGCACTTGTGTTGCTCGCGGGGAAGGGGGTAGGGCGAGGAGTGGGGAGCGGGGAGGACCTGGTGATGGGGTGCGTGGGGACTGCGGAAGTGTGGGGACGGGCTACGAGTATTGTTGGGAGGTGGTGGTGATGATGATGGGAAGGCCAGGCTCGGGGTTCTGACTCCTCTGTTGCCCCGCCAACTGCCCCCGCAGGCACTGTGCCTGCCGGCCCGCGGCCCTCCAACGTGGGGGTGCTCTCGGCGTCGGCCATGTTCCTGGAGGACCTGGCGGTGAGGGAGGGGGGGGAACCCGGGGGAAAGGGGGGTGAGCGAAGGGAAACCGTGTGTGTTTCGACGTGCGGCGGCTGCCTCATGGATGTTCCCGGCGTGTCGTGCCGTGCCGTGACCCAGCACCCTGCCTCTACCCGCTCCCCCCTCCCCCCAGGCCATGCGTGGCGCTCCCTTGGATGTGGTGCCCGGAGACGGGCTGTCGCGGGATACGCTGCTATCGACTGCGCAAGTCGAGGTGGGTGTGAGCTGGAACTACGGCGTGAGGGGGTGGAGGTTCTCTGGGTCTGGGCCAACACCCGATGTGGTGGGCAATAGTGGGGCGCCGGCCGCAGACCCCGTGCGTGCGGGAGGGTGGCTGATTGCTGGCAACGCGCGGTTGGCTGGGGTTGGCTGCCGGTTGGGGGGCGCAGATGGAGGGGGCCCGGCTGACTTCCGGGTGCAGGCTGTGATCGGGCCGCTGCTGCTGTGCGCTCGTCGCTCATTGCTCGCCTGGCCTGAGTTGGGGCCGAGCTGGGCCTTGCGCTGCCGTTGCTGCACGCCCCTCTCACGGCTCCCTCCCCTCATGGGCCGCAGGTGGTGCTGGCGGCCCTCATCCGGGGCGCGCCCGCGCCGGCCGCCGCCGCCCAGGCCCGTCAGGTGCTGGAGCAGGCGGCGGCGGCGGCAGCGGCGGAGGCGCAGGCAGAGGGTCCAGCGGCAGCTTGGCCAGCGGAGGCGGGGCCAGCGGCAGAGGCGGCAGCAGCGGGCGAGAAGGGCGGCAAGGCAGCGGCCGGGGCGGGGGCCAAGAAGGGGACGGCGGAGCCCCCAACGCCAGAGGTCCTGGCCAAACAGAAGGGGCTAAGGCTAAAGCTGCCGACCAAGTTTGACTTCCCCGGGTTTGATGGGCCCGCCGCCACGACCCCTGCTGCCACTTCCGCCTCCGCTGCCGCGCCGGCGGCAGCCGCAGCAGCTCCGCCTGCGGCGCCGCCAGGCCCCGCCGCACCCGCCGCCGCCACGGCGGCCGCACCAGCGGCGCCGTCGGCTCCGCCGCCGCCGGCGCCGCCGCCGCTGCCGCCGCCGGCAGCCGCGGCCCCTCCGAAGCCCGCGGCCGCCGCAGCGCCGCCACCTCCCGTAACGCCCGCCGCCGCGACGGCTGCCGCGCCGCCAGCGGCGCCGCCAGCCCCCCCGCCGCCGCCGCCGCCGCCGGCTCTGCCCCAGGTGGAGGCGTCGGTGGTGCGGGAGCCGCCGCGGGGGTACGGCTCCGACCGGGATGCGCCCTTCGCCTCGTCCTCATCGTTCCCGGGCGCAGGGCGGCGGCGGGCGCCCGTTGTGGAGGCCGAGGTGGTGGAGCTGGGGCCGGAGCCGCCAGTGGCAGTGGCGGCGGCGGCGGCGGCGGTGCCGGTGGCGGCGGCAGCAGCAGAAGCTGCGGCGGCGGAGCAGGCCGCGGGGCCTGGGCAGGGCGCGGCAGCAGCACCCGCGGCGGATGCAGGGAAGGCGGAGGCGGCGCCGGTGGCGGCGGGGGGCGCAGCGGAAGGGGATGAGGAGGACGATCTGTTTGCGCAATACCGGGCGGCGGAGGCGGAGGCGGCGGAGGCGGCGGCCAGGGCGCCGCAGGTGGGGCCGGAGGCGGCGCGAGCCATCCTGCAGAGCAAGGTGCGAACGCATGGCCAGGGGGGGGCGGTCGTTTGAGGGGAGGGGAGAGGGACGGAGCCTGGAACGAAAGCTGGTGGCCACAACGGCCGCAGCGGAGGGGGGGGAAAAGGCGGCCAGCCTGGTCGTGCGGTTGGGAACGTGACCCCGACAAAGCTCCGGCCCGACCCCTTGAACCCTCGCCCAACCCCCTCCACACCAAACCCCACCACACGCGCAGGGCCCCACGGATGAGGCCATGGAGGCGGCCCTGGCGGCGCTGGAGGCGGGGGAGAAGGAGGGGCGGAGCGAGGAGGACCGTATGTTGGAGGAGTACTACAGCCTCTTCGGCGGGGGGCCGGGCAGCAAGGCCAAAGCCGGAGCCAGCAGCAGCGGCAGCGGAAGCGGCAGCGGTGGCAGCAGCAGCAGCAGCAGCAGCGGCAGTAGCAACGGGGCGGGGCGCAGCAGCGGCGGCGGCGGCGGCGGCCTGGCGGCGGAGGTGGCGGCGGTGCAGAAGCAGCTGGCGGAGGTGATGCGGGTGGTGGCGGAGGCGCACGCGCGCGGCTCTCCGCCGCCGGCGGACGCCGCCGCTGCCATGGGCCGCCTGCAGAAGCAGCTGGCGGCGCTGCAGGACAGACTGGCGGCGCCGTCGTCCGCTGCCGCCGCCGCCGCCCCGCCGCCGCCGCCACCGTCACCCCCGCCGCCGCCAGCGGCGGCGCCTGCTGCCCCAAGCAGCACTACCCCTGCTGCCGCAGGAGCCACGCGGACGGCAGCGACGGCGGCAGCAACGACGGCGGCAGCAACGACGGCGGCGGCGGCGGCGGCAGGGGGCGGAGGTGACGGCAAGGACGGGGCCCGGCGGGCGTGGGGCTCTTGGAAGCGGAACCAGCGCATCGCCGCCGCCGAGGCGACGCTGCTCAAGGCCGCGCAGCTGACGGAGGACCCCGACCCCACGCCCTCGCCCGGGTCTGCAGCGTCCTCCGCCGCAGTCAACGGCACAGCCTCTGCAGCTGCTGTGTCGTCAAGGGCGGGGTCGAACGGTGCTCAGCCTCAGGGCGCGACGCGGCAGCCGGGGGCCGGGGCCGCGGACCAGGACAGCGATGACGAGGAGGACGAGGAGGAGGCGGGGGTCAAGGTGCTCAGCAAGCGTGTGGGGACCGGCCGCAAGCCCAAGGTGCGTAGCAGGGCTCTCGAGCGGGAGGAAGTGCCGGTGCTATATTGGTACGTTTAGAATCCGTGTGTGATGAGCGCAGTCGGTTTGCTTGGGTATTGCAATCATTGGTTATCTCGGGGTTAGGCGAGCCGACCTCGTCGTCGGCACAGTCATCTTGCTCGCGAAGCCGCGGCTGCTTGGTCGCCTCCACGTGACAGCTGTGCCGTACGCAGGTGGTCGAGGCGCCCGAGGTACGGCAAAACCGCGTCAAGGTGAGGCGCCGGGTTTGGGAGACACCGCAGCACGGACAGCACGGACGCTGCGTGGCGGGGGCCCACCCGGGGTCCATATGCCCCCCCACCCGAAATCCATTTGACCCCAAGAAGGCAGGGCTCCTTCCCCCACCCTCTCCGAGCCTTCCCCGCGCCTCCGCTCCCGCGGCCAGCCCCCCAGGAGGCAGCGCTTGTGCCCCCACCCCACCACTGTCCGCCCCCTCCCTCCCCTCTCCTCACCCCCCCAGGAGGCCCTCCGCGTCTTCTCGCAGGCGGGGGGCGACCCCGACAACCCGGAGGCGGGGCTGGGGCAGGACGAGCTCTTCCCGGGCTCCGACATGCGGGGTGAGGGGGATGACGGGGGCGCAGGTGCTCTGGCGCTGGCTGCTGGGTGGCACACAGCACACCTGTGGTGAACGCATGGGGCGGTGGGCCTAAGGCTGGGGTTGCAGTCTGTGCAAGGGCCCCGGCAGAAAGGGCCACAACCGCTAACCGCCAACCGGGCAACGCCCAAGGTGCGTGTGCGTGTGTGCTGACCCTATTTGTGCGTATGCGTGTGTGCGTTTGTATCTGCAGGGAGCTCGTCAGAGCCCTGGTGGAAGACCCGCTTCCAAGTGCTCTTCCTGCCCACACTGGGATACGAGGACGGCAGCGTGGGCTTCGTGCAGGTCAGTCGGTTTGTGGGCATGATGGTTGTCAAATCGGCGCTGCTGGCTGCCGCCCCTCGCCAGCCCCGCGCCGCCCCGCCCCGGCGCCCTTCCTCCTCCCGTGCACAACCTGCGCCTTGCCTCTCCGCACCACGCCACTTCCCTCCCCCTGGCCGCGGCCCCGCACCCCGCGCCCTTCCTCTTCTTCTCTTGCCCTCGCGCCCGACGTGAGCGCCGCCCCCGCACCCTGAACGACCCGCGCACGTCAACGTCTCGCTCGTATATGCCCCGCTCTCGCCAACCCCACCCACCCTGCAGGTCAATGTCTCCCTCAACGCCGCCCGCCGGGACATGCGGGTGCTAGCCTTCGAGGACCGGGCCGACTGCACCGCCTGCCTCACGCTCCTGGCGCAGTGGCCGCAGTACGAGGGCGTGGAGCCGCGGGTGAGGGGCGGGAGGGGGTGGAGGGGTGGAGGGGGTGGAGGCAGGGCTTGGGCGGGGTGGGGTGGAGGTACGGCTTGGTGGGCAAGCCAAGGAGACGTGGGGGGCGGAGTGCGCATGCCTGCGCCTGCGTGCCTTTCCACCGTATCCATGTGCCCGCTTTCCCCCGCCGCCGGCCCCACCGGCCCGCTCCCCTGCGCAGCTCTCCATGATGCCCACCGCCACCCTCATGGACCAGCTGGCGGATCTGTACGACGACGGGGTGAGGATGTACGACAAGATGCGCTTCTGCTTGGTAGCATGCGGCTCGACCTGGTTTCGCCCGGTCCTGACGCAACTCGGGACCACCCCCCACCCCCCACCCCCCACCCCCCACCCCCCACCCCCTGGGCCGGCCGCTTGCGCTAGCCTGTGACCTCACCACACCCTCCACTAAGCAACTGCCCCAGTGCAAAGGTGTACACCTGCCCCTATAGGGCCTCATCCTCATCCTCAAACCACCACCAGGTCCCTGTCTCGACCCCTCCTTCACCCCCTTATCGTTTCCCGCACGAAAAAGTACCCCTCCCTCCCCCCTTCTGTAGGCCGACAATGCCCAGGTGTCCATTTGCCCCAAGGGCCTCACCCTCATCCCCAACTCCACCTTGTCCCCCCTGTCGCGACCCCTCCCTCCCCCCCTCCTGTAGGCCGACCTGAACAGCGGTGTCACCCGGCCGCGGGGCCTGGCGGTGTTCCGGAGGGGCAAGCTGCCGCTGCGCCCCGGCATGCAGGCGGAGGAGTTCCTGCAGGTGGGGGGCAGGGGAGGAGAGGGTGGGGGGCTGGGGTTGGGTGGGGGCGGGGAGGCCAGCGTGTGCTCGCCCTCGTCTCGGTCTCGGCTGGAGGGCGGGGCTGAAGTCCCTAAACCCTAAACCCTTAGGCCAGCCGTCGAGAACCCGAGCTCCGTTGCAGACTTCCTCCGAGCGAGTCACCGACCTCCCGTCCCTCCCGGGTGCCGCGCTCAGGTGGTCATGTACCAGTACACAGCCCAGGCGGCGCTCGCACGCACGGGATACGTGTTCGACAACTGAAACCGTTGCGAGCGAAGCCGTACGTTGCCGTACGCCGGCTGGCGGCTGCCAAGAGTTTGAACGAGGTCCCACAGCATGACTTCTGCGTCCGCACAGGCGAGGGGACAGGGTTGCGGTGGGAGGCGTAGGGGGTATAGCGGTGCTACCAGCTTGAGCGGGAATCGAGGACTACGGTGGGAGTAACGAGCTCGGTTGCAGGGACGGGTCTCGAGAGGAACACTGGTGACGTGGCTGCTGGGTTCGGTGCCATGAATGCGAAGAGGGATCGGGCCTGGAAGAGGGGGGATGACAGGACGCATAAAGGAGCGAGCGAGCAGGGGCGGCATGAGCGGAATTTTACGGCTGAGCCGCCGTCGTCAGGCTCTGCGGGCGGCTCAGCCCCCCAGGATTTCCCGACTGTGACCGCAAGATAAGCCCGGGCTGGACCGCACCAACTGAATACCGTTGCAAGTATAAGCTTTGCAATGACAAAGCCGCAGCTGTTGTGGGTTACCGCACACACCGTGGGATGGGCAGACCTCCACGCTCCGACTGCGCAAGACGTCGGGGCGGTGCTGTGGCCCGAGAGCTGAAGCTGCGCCTCCTGGCCCGTTTCCTTTGCTGTGGGCTCAACAAGTGGGCTGAGGACAAGGCCGCAAGGGCTTGTAGACAAACGATTAAAAGGATAACGCAGCAGTAGGGAGACAAAACGAGAATGCCGTACGCAAGCCAGGGTTCAGGTAGTCAGGTCGGTGCAGCCGCCGGTAGCCGCTACGGCCGGCACAAGCCAACCCTTCCCCAACCGTCCTTACCCCTCATCGGTACACTCAGCGGAGACGAACTCAGGTGCTCGCGTGCTCCCATTCGGGGGGGGGCAACGTATTGACGGGCGCCTGCAGCAGCTTGGCTAGATGGCTACAGACGTGCTCCAGCTTGCCAGCTATTCCGCGTCCCCACATTGCACCAACCGCTGCAGTCGGGCACCCTACTTTGCTCCGTTGCCGCTGCGGTACCCCCGGGCCAAACCGTAGCTACCGGCGGTCGCTTTACGGTCACCGCGTGCAAGACGAGGAGTGAGACGGCTGAAGGGCGCCCCCCGGGCGTCGGAGCAACAGCGTGGGGTTGCTGGCACGTGGAGAGGTTGGGAGGTGGAGGCGCCGGTTGCTGGTGTTTCGCAAGTTTCGCATTCCCTAGCCTTTCAAGGCTCCGACATCTGAGCCCTCGTCATGGCGCCACCTGCGATTGGCCCAGCTCTGGCTTGCGACCACGCACATGAGTGTTGCGATTTCGGGTTTTGCACAGTACGCTCCCAGACGCCCCCAATAGTTCTTAGTGGTTCATATCTATCACTGCAAGAAGAATGGGACGAATGCCAGCTGGTAACGCGCCTAGTCGGCGTCAGGACATGGACCGAGGGCCTTTGCTCAAAGGCTCAACCGCACACTTCTGCCAGGATGTTTCTTTGTTCACTTGGCTACTGCTGCGCTTGGTTGCTTCAAGACTCGTTCAAAGCTCAACCGCCCACTTTTGACAGTCGAAGACCGCGTTTCGTGCGCCCACGCAGGAAGGCTTGTGCGCATGCGGTAGGGAGCTCTGTTCTGTTTCGATGTGCCACCTCACACTTGCCGTGCACTGCGAGTCCTGAGCCGTACGGTGCGCCTGGGTGCGCCCACCTAGGCGTGCCGTATGTTGGCCCCTCGGCTGAGCGTCTGCGCATTGCCGTCGGCCTGAAGACATGAGGCTAGCGGTGCTGGGCTAGGATACTGAGGCCCCCGCGCACGCCCGAGTTGCATGCAAAGAGCGTCGGTCGCCCAAACTAAGCACCTAGCAAGCATTCAGGTGGCGCATCAATCGTAATTCATCAACGCTGTTGGAGCACTAACATCTAAGCAGTCTAGTCGCCACATTTGCAACACCTCAATACCCCGTTCGGAGCCAGCACCTGCGCCTCATTCGTTTGGCAAGGCACCACCAGCAAGCCGTGTCGCGTCGACGCTCCGAGGCCCGGGATAGCGCGACATACCGGTCTCGCTGAGCCGATGACGACACGCCCACACTTCTCGCGACCGGCCCGAGGACTCCGTGGCGCAGCCGACGCCCCGCCTAGATCGCCCATTCTCGTATGGGTGGTCCTTCTGGTGTCGACAGTGTTTATGGGCAGCGTGGGTAGGGTTGCTGCGCTGTCCGCCGCGGGCCCTGAACTTGCCGTCGCTGTGGTCTCCATCAGTAGTCGACCGCTGCTGCATGGCATCGACGCCGTGACGGTGACATGCAGCGTCACAGCGAGCGAAGGTAAGGCTTCCCGCGGCGGGCCCGCAACCCTCGAGCTGCGACGATTCGCGCCACCAGGCCTCTCAGGGCAGCCACAGCTCTTTGCCCAACACTACAGCACCATTGATAGCTTCTTAAGGGAGCTCCGGCTTAAGTTACGCTGTCAGTGCCCTCGCCCGCCTCGAATGTTCGCATGTCGCGACGCGCGTCGCGGCCCTGTTTGTGAGCCTGCCTCAAAACAACACCGGGACCAAAGCAACGTGTGGCCTGTTTCTTCTGCGCAGGTCAGGAGCACGTAATGGTGGAGGTCGACGTGGGACCCGTCCGCGCCCGACAGGCTGTCAAGTGCCCTACCACCGGCTGTCGAGAGCAAGAGGTAAGGTACGCACCACGTGCCCGGCGGTCGCAACGGCGTCTCGGCCATAGGCGCAATAAGGATAAGCTGCTCGTTGCATTAGCCCTACCGTGAAGTAGCTAGTCACTGGCTCGTTGCATAAACGAGAGACAGCATTAGACAGGGTTAGTCAGGACGCCATGCCGGCCGGGGCTTGTTGGCTCCAGCCTGTTTATGGTCCGGGAACAGCGGTGTGTGTCGGGCACTTGAGTCGGCGGTGGGACATCGGTATGGGGGCTGCGCACATGAGCCGGAGAGCACAGCCCGTGGGGCGGCTTCGGCAGGGCACGGGCACAGGCGGGGTACGGGCGGCACACAGGGCGAGCACACAGGCAGGGCGGGAGCTCAGTCTGGAATACATGACACCCAGCTGGAAGGACGCAAGAAGAGGGCATAGAGCACGCGCTTCGTGTGCCCCTCACCTGGGAACGGAAGGCGTCCAGGGGGTGCGAAGCAACCCAGCTCACGAAGTGGCTGATGTTCCAACCACCGACACCCCCACACACACTTGTACCCGCCCAAAAGCGTAAGCTGCCTTCCGATTGATCGCAGGTAGCGACTGAGACGCAAGAACGGACCGAGGCTCGGCGACGGTGGGCTCAGGCGGTGGTACCTGAGGCGCCGGCCCCGCCCCCTCCGGAACCCCCCGGCGTTCCGCCAGCCTACCCGCCGCCCTACCCGCCATCCTACCCGCCTCCGCCCGCCTACCCGCCCGCCTACCCGCCCGCCTACCCGCCCACCTACCCCCCACCCGCCTACCCCCCACCCGCCTACCCCCCACCTCCCTACCCGCCCCCACCCTCGCCTGCGCCCCCCCTCCCCTCACCGTCGCAAGGCCATCCCGCGGCGCCCTCTCCTCCTGAGCCCTCTCCTTCGGAGCCCTCTCCTTCTGAACCCTCGCCTCCTGAGCCCTCGCCTCCTGAGCCCTCTCCTCCGGAGCCCTCGCCTCTTGAGCCCTCTCCTTCGGAGCCCTCGCCTCCTGAGCCCTCTCCTCCTGAGCCCTCTCCTCCTGAGCCCTCTCCTTCGGAGCCCTCGCCTCCTGAACCCTCGCCTCCTGAGCCCTCTCCTTCAGAGCCCTCGCCTCCTGAGCCCTCTCCTTCGGAGCCCTCGCCTCCTGAACCCTCGCCTCCTGAACCCTCGCCTCCTGAGCCCTCGCCTCCTGAGCCCTCGCCTCCTGAGCCCTCTCTTCCGGAGCCCTCTCCTGCTGAGCCCTCTCCTCCGGAGCCCTCTCCTGCTGAGCCCTCTCCTCCGGAGCCCTCTTCTCCGGAGCTCTCTCCTGCTGAGCCCTCTCCCGAGCCCTCGCCCTCACCGGCGCCCTCTCCGGAGCCCTCACCGTCGCCAGGCCATCCCGCGGCGTCCTCTCCTCCAGAGCCCTCGCCCTCTCCTCCAGAGCCCACGCCTTCCTCCGAGCCCTCACCAGAGCTTTCCCCTGAGCCTTCGCCTGAGCCCTCGCCTTCTCCCGAGCCCTCTCCTGAGGAGAGCCCGGAGCCCAGCCCCGAGGAGAGTCCGAGCCCAGAGCCTAGCCCCGAGGAGAGCCCAAGCCCGGAGCCCAGCCCCGAGGATAGCCCAAGCCCAGAGCCTAGCCCCGAGGAGAGCCCAGAGCCCAGCCCCGAGGAGAGCCCGAGCCCCGAGCCCAGCCCGGAGGAGAGCCCGAGCCCCGAGCCCAGCCCTGAAGAGAGCCCAAGCCCGGAGCCCAGCCCCGAAGAGAGCCCTAGCCCGGAGCCCAGCCCTGAGGAGAGTCCAAACCCGGAGCCCAGCCCTGCGGCTTCACCGGAGCCCAGCCCCGAGGAGAGCCCGCAGCCCAGTCCCGAGACCTCACCATCGCCGGTACCCAGCCCACAGCCAAGTCCCTCCCCTCTGTACAGCAGTCCACCCTACCCTCCGCCTTACCCCCCATCATACCCTCCACCATACCCCAGTTTGTCCCCATCTCCCCAGCCCAGCCCATCCCCTGGCCACCCCACGGCACCTTCGCCCCCTGAACCGTCTCCCTCACCGTTTGCGAGCCCATCCCCTTCTCCGGTCTATCCACCAGTCAACCCAAGTCCGACGCCCTCACCTAGCCCTGCGGTTTCGCCGGAGCCTAGCCCTGAAGAGAGCCCAGAGCCAAGCCCCGAGGAGAGCCCGAGCCCCGAGCCCAGCCCTGAGGAGAGCCCGAGCCCGGAGCCCAGCCCTGAAGAGAGCCCGAGCCCCGAGCCCAGCCCCGAGGAGAGCCCTAAACCCGAGCCCAGCCCTGAGGAGAGCCCGAGCCCCGAGCCCAGCCCTGAAGAGAGCCCTAGCCCGGAGCCCAGCCCCGAGGAGAGCCCTAGCCCCGAGCCCAGCCCTGGGGAGAGCCCAAGCCCGGAGCCCAGCCCTGAAGAGAGCCCGAGCCCCGAGCCCAGCCCTGAGGAGAGCCCGAGCCCGGAGCCCAGCCCTGAGGAGAGCCCTAGCCCGGAGCCCAGCCCTGAAGAGAGCCCTAGCCCGGAGCCCAGCCCTGAGGAGAGCCCGAGCCCCGAGCCCAGCCCTGAGGAGAGCCCGAGCCCGGAGCCCAGCCCTGAGGAGAGCCCTAGCCCCGAGCCCAGCCCTGAAGAGAGCCCTAGCCCGGAGCCCAGCCCTGAGGAGAGCCCGAGCCCGGAGCCCAGCCCTGAGGAGAGCCCTAGCCCCGAGCCCAGCCCTGAGGAGAGCCCTAGCCCGGAGGCCAGCCCTGAGGAGAGCCCGAGCCCGGAGCCCAGCCCTGGGGAGAGCCCTAGCCCGGAGCCCAGCCCTGAGGAGAGCCCGAGCCCCGAGCCCAGCCCTGAGGAGAGCCCTAGCCCGGAGCCCAGCCCTGAGGAGAGACCTAGCCCCGAGCCCAGCCCTGAGGAGAGCCCTAGCCCGGAGGCCAGCCCTGAGGAGAGCCCTAGCCCCGAGCCCAGCCCCGAGGAGAGCCCTAGCCCCGAGCCCAGCCCAGAGCTCCCACCGGAGCCCTCGCCATCCCCCGAGCTTTCCCCGGAGCCCTCACCGGAGCCCTCCCCCTCTCCGGGCCCCGGGACCAGTCCGTCACCTCACCCCTCCCCGAATATGCCTGCCTACCCACCCGCCTACCCAAGTCCGCCGCCCTCTCAAGAGCCCAGTCCAGCAGGCCACCCTGCCGCCCCGCCGCCGCCACAGCCCTCGTACCCGCCCAGCCCAGCACCGTCGCCAGACACACCTCCTTCGCCCTCTCCTCCCATGTACCCTCCTCCGGCCCCAACAGCCCCAGCCTATCCGCCATCAAGCCCCCAGGCACCGTCACTTCCTCCTCCCCCTGTGTATCCGCCGCCAAGCCCCGAGCTCAGCCCCGAGCCTTCGCCCTCGCCCGGGCATCCCACCTCGCCATCGCCGCCCGAGCCATCGCCGGAACCACACTTGTCCCCTTCTCCATCCCCCTCTCCGGTCACCCCATCACCTTCCCCTCTCCCGAGCCCTGAGCCCTCTCCGTCTCCAGGGCATCCCGCGGGCCCCCCACCTCCGGAGCCATCGCCTGAGGCTTCCCCGTCCCCCTCGCCCTCGCCCTCACCTGAGCCCTCACCGTCGCCCTCGCCTGAGCCCTCACCGTCGCCCTCACCTGAGCCCTCACCGTCGCCAGGCCATCCTGCGGTGCCCTCTCCTCCGGAGCCCTCTCCTCCGGAGCCGTCACCAGAGCCCTTGCCCTCCCCTGAGGCCCCCCCCTCACCGAGCCCTGAGCCCAGTCCTGAGGAGAGCCCAAGCCCGGAGCCCAGTCCCGAGGAGAGCCCTCAGCCCAGTCCGGAGCCCTCGCCCTCGCCTGGTCAGCCGACTGCGCCCCCGCCTCCAGAGCCTTCGCCTGAGCCCTCGCCGGCCCCCTCGCCGTCGCCGTCCTCGTCCCCACCCGTCTACCCACCCCCCGCTCCAGGCCCACAACCATCACCACCACCCCTCCCGCCCCCAGCCTTGCCAGCCTACCCTCCCCCTTATCCTCCCACCTATCCTCCCTCCTACCCTCCCGCCTATCCACCCCCCTATTCGCCCAGCCCTAGTCCGGAGCCGAGCCCCTCCCCGTCGCCAGGCCACCCCACAGCCCCGCCCCCGCCCACTCCTTCGCCCGTGCCATCCCCCTCTTCCTCTCCATCTCCAGAGCCCAGCCCCGAGCCCTCACCCTCACTCTCTCCTTCACCGGAGCCCAGTCCCTCTCCCTCCCCAGAGCCGAGCCCTGAGCCCTCTCCTTCCCCAGAGCCGAGCCCTGGGACCTCTCCCTCCCCGAAGCCCAGCCCCGAGCCCTCTCCATCGCCCTCTTCCTCTCCGTCCCCGGAGCCCAGCCCCTCCCCCTCTCCGTCCCCGGAGCCGAGCCCTGGGACCTCTCCCTCCCCGAAGCCCAGCCCCGAGCCCTCTCCATCGCCCTCTTCCTCTCCGTCCCCGGAGCCGAGCCCCGAGCCCTCTCCTTCCCCAGAGCCGAGCCCTGGGACCTCTCCCTCCCCGAAGCCCAGCCCCGAGCCCTCTCCATCGCCCTCTTCCTCTCCGTCCCCGGAGCCCAGCCCCTCCCCCTCTCCGTCCCCGGAGCCGAGCCCCTCCCCCTCTCCATCCCCGGAGCCCAGCCCCTCCCCCTCTCCTTCCCCGGAGCCCAGCCCCGAGCCCTCTCCTTCCCCGGAGCCCAGCCCCTCTCTCTCTCCTTCCCCGGAGCCCAGCCCCTCTCCCTCCCCTTCCCCCGAGACCAGCCCCGAGCCCTCTCCTTCCCCCGAGACCAGCCCCGAGCCCTCTCCTTCCCCCGAGACCAGCCCCGAGCCCTCTCCTTCCCCCGAGACCAGCCCCGAGCCCTCTCCTTCCCCGGAGCCGAGCCCCTCCCCCTCCCCCTCCCCAGAGCCCAGCCCCGAGCCCTCTCCTTCCCCAGAGCCCAGCCCCGAGCCTTCTCCTTCCCCAGAGCCCAGCCCCGAGCCTTCTCCTTCCCCAGAGCCCAGCCCAGAGCCCTTTCCATCCCCAGAGCCCAGCCCAGAGCCCTCTCCATCGCCCTCTCCCTCTCCTTCCCCGCAGCTGAGCCCCGAGCCCTCTCCTTCCCCGGAGCCGAGCCCCCAGTCCTCCCCCTCCCCTGAGCCCAGCCCTGAGCCATCTCCATCGTCGCCCGTCCCTCCAGGCCCTCTTTCTCCTATCCCGCCGAAGCCCAGCCCCTCCCCAAGCCCCTCACCCGAGCCAAGCCCCTCACCCTCCGTCAGCACACCACCACCACTCAGCCCTCCGTCCTCCCCCTCTCCAGCGCCAAAGCCTCCTCCCCGCCTACCGCCGACTCCCCCTGTGCAGCCGCCCATCCGCCCTCCTCAGTCTCCTCCCACTGCACCCAGGCCCTCTCCGCTACCTGAGCTGAGCCCAACGGTGCCCCCAACCACCCTTCCTCCGTCCCCGATGGCTACCCCGCCCCTGTCACCCCCAACCCGCCCCACGCCACCCCCTCTGGCGAGCCCCCTTGCCCCGTCTCCACCCAGCCCACGGCCGAGCCCAGCACTCCGCCCAGAGCCCAGTCCCCCCCCTGCTCCCTTCCCCTCACCAACGGGTGCCCCTCGGCCCCCAAGCCCCTCCCCACCGGACGTGCCGTCTCCTCTGCTCCCGAGCCCGTCACCTCCTGGCGCGCCACCGCCGCCTCCTTCTAGTCCCACACCTGCTGGCGTGCCGTCGTCTCCTCCTCCAAGCCCTCTCCCAACTGGTGTGCCGTCCTCTCGACCGCCAAGCCTCTTACCGCCCGGTGTGCCGTCCCCTCCGCTCCCAGGCCCCTCTCCTCCCGGCGTGCCGTCTCCCCTATCCCCAAGCCCGTCCCCACCGGGCGTGTCGGCTCCTCCTCCGTCGAGCCCCTCCCGTGCTGGCGTGCCGTCCGTGCCGCCACCCAGCCCCTCCCCGCCTGGCGTGCCCCTTCCTCCTCCGTCGAGCCCCTCCCCTGCTGGCGTGCCGTCCGTTCCGCCCCCCAGCCCCTCCCCGCCCGGCGCGCCCCTTCCTCCCCCGTCGAGCCCCTCCCCTGCTGGCGTGCCGTCCCTTCCACCACCCAGCCCCTCCCCGCCTTGCGTGCCCCTTCCTCCTCCGTCGAGCCCCTCCCCTGCTGGCGTGCCGTCCGTGCCGCCACCCTGCCCCTCCCCGCCTGGCGTGCCCCTTCCTCCTCCGTCGAGCCCCTCCCCTGCTGGCGTGCCGTCCCTTCCACCACCCGGCCCTTCCCCGCCCGGCGCGCCCCTTCCTCCCCCGTCGAGCCCCTCCCCTGCTGGCGTGCCGTCCCTTCCACCACCCAGCCCCTCCCCGCCTGGCGTGCCCCTTCCCCCTCCGTCGAGCCCCTCCCCGCCTGGCGTGCCGTCCCTTCCACCACCCAGCCCCTCCCCGCCTGGCGTGCCCCTTCCTCCTCCGTCGAGCCCCTCCCCTGCTGGCGTGCCGTCCCTTCCACCACCCAGCCCCTCCCCGCCTGGCGTGCCCCTTCCTCCTCCGTCGAGCCCCTCCCCTGCTGGCGTGCCGTCCCTTCCACCACCCAGCCCTTCCCCGCCCGGCGCGCCCCTTCCTCCCCCGTCGAGCCCCTCCCCTGCTGGCGCGCCGTCCGTGCCGCCCCCCAGCCCCTTACCGCCTGTCGCGCCGTCCTCTCCTCCTCCGTCGAGCCCCTCCCCTGCTGGCGCGCCGCCCCCCAGCCCCTCCCCGCCTGTCGCGCCGTCCCCTCCTCCTCCGTCGAGCCCCTCCCCTGCTGGCGCGCCGCCTCCCAGCCCCTCCCCGCCTGTCGCGCCGTCCCCTCCTGTGCAAAGTCCCTCTCCACCTGGCTCGCCGTCTCCTCTGCTCCCAGGCCCGTCCCGGCCTGGCGTACCCCCGCCTCTTCCGCCGAGCCCTGCTCCGCCCGGCGTGCCGCCTCCTCCTCCGCCCAGTCCCGAACCTAGTGCACCCCTTCCCCCGGTAAGCAGCCGCTGAAGTCCGCCCCGCCGGGCTTCCCGTGCACATGCTCGCCTCGGTCTTAACTCTACACACCTTACTTGATGCTGCCCGATTCTTAACACATTCCGCCCCCCACGTCTCTCCTCTGCGTCTCCCCCCAACCCCATACCCGTGACCCCTGAGCCCACCCCTGCCCCCCAGCCCCCGCCCGCCACCCTGGCGCTGTCCGGCCAAGTGTACGACGGATACCTCTCCCAGTGCACCCTGTACCTAGACGTCAACGGGGACAGCCAGGTGCAGAACGGCACGGAGCCGACAGGTGCGTACAGGTACCCAGCGAAGCGCTGCTAGCGCTCGCCCAACGCAAGATGCAGCCCCCCATCCAATGCCCTCGTGCACTCGCATCATCAGCCATCTCGGGCCTTGACAGATGGATATTGAGCCCTGCCGGCCAGCGCTGCTCCTCCCTATCATATGATCAGCACAACACTGCCCGACCCTCGGCCCACCCCACCTTCTATTCCCAACCCCAGGCTCCTCCAGCTACGCATCCTCCGCCAGCCCGCAAGGCTGGCAGCTGACGCTCTCGTCGTCCCTCTCGTCGGCTCTCTCGACGTCCTCCATCCGCGTGCTGCCCAACAACGGCCTCAATGGCACGAACGTGAGTCATGCGATGCCGTACAGGCGGCAGTCGAAATGCCTTGACCAAACCGCGCCCTTGCCTCATACGACACATCGCTCACCTCGCCCTCACCGCGCACGAAACCCGCAGCGCACGACCGACTTTGCCGACGGCTGTTACGACATCGCGACCAACTTCAAGCTGACGCTGCAGCTGTCAATGCCAGCGGCCTGCGCGATCACGACGACGACAACAGCGGGCGGCGACGTCGCGATTGTTCCGCGCGCGAACGGCGGCATGATATCGCCGCTGTCGTCGGTGCTATCGCACATGGTCGCGATCGCACCGGCCGGCACGTCGCTAGTCGCGTTGAAGGTGACCCTGCTCGAGGCGGTGGGGCTGAACGCGAGCGCGACCCCCGCGCTGTGTGAGATAGACTCCTACAGGTGGGCAGGGGAGTAGAAAGGGAGGGTTGGGTTGAGGGGCTTAGCCCGGGGGGCAAGTCTGGTGGGGGGCGGTGAATGGAGGAGGTGCCGTGTGGAGGAAGGGTGTGCGGAGGAATGGTTTGGGTTCGGGTCGGCGTGCGCCCCCGCCCTCCCACGTGTCCCGTGTCGCCCCCTCCATTCCCCCGCGTGCAGCGCGTCTCTAAACAACTTCCTCTCACCGGGCGGCCAGCTGTACGTCCAGGAGCAGGTGCGGCTGGGGCCTGGCGGTTGGTGGTTAGCGGTTGGCGGCGGGCAGATCAGCCTAACACATCACGCAGCCTCAGAAGCCCGATCCCGTGCTCTCGGACACCCCTCCTCCCCTGTCCCTGCCACTCTCACCCCCCGCCAGGCCGTCATGTCCTCCGCCACCACCCTCTGCAACTTCGTCGCCCCCAAAAGCCTCGCCGACCTGCCCTCCTGCGCCGAGCTCATGCTGAGGCAGATGGCCGCACGCGCCCTCAACTCCTCCTCCGCCCTCGCCAACGCCACCGCCGCCGCCGCCGCCGCCGCCGGCCGCCGCCTCGGCAGCCGCCGCCTCTCCGGCCTCACCCACGACGTCGCCGCCGGCTCCATTGACGGCGGCGCGCCTGTCACCGCCACGTCTCGCCACCTGCTACAGAGCACCGGCGGCGGCGGCGGCGCCCTGGATCTGACCAACCCGGCGGTGCTGGCGGCGCTATTGGACCAGGTGGCGGCGGAGGCGCTGGCGGGGGCGCTGCCGGCTAGCGCCGTCAACCGGGAGTGAGAGGGGCGGGTCGTGGGTGACCGGGCGTGTGTCTGGGATACCTGCAGGGTGGCGCGGGCGTTGCGGCTTGCTACTCAAGCAGCGAAATGCCGCCTGGGGCAGCCGCCAAGACCGGCCGCCTCCGCTCATGTATGCCACCCCTGCTCCTGAGCCCCCGGCGGCCCCCCCCCCCCCCCCCCCCCCAGGGCCCTGACCGACCCCGCCCGCCGCGCCTCCGTCGCCGACGCCGTGGGCCGCGCCGTAGCGCTGCAGGGCGCCGCCACCTCCCTGGCCGCGCTGCTGCAGACCGCCATGACGTCCACGGGGTGAGCTCAGCTCAGCGCTGGATTCACAAAATGATCTGGGTCGGTGCCAAGTTGTGTTGCGTTTGCTCACTCCCTAAAACTCCTCCGCCCTGGTGTCCCCCATCCCGTCCCGCCGCGCCCTCTCTCCCCCGCAGGTACCTAGCTGACGAGGTCCAGTCCCTGGCTCTGGCGAGCGCAGCTGAGTCCGCTGCCGCCATCGCGTCCTTCACCAACGCAACCAGCTCCGCGGCCCTCGAGGCCCAGGCGCGCGCCACCACCGTCCCCGGCGTCATCAACCCGGGCGGCACTCCCGAGGGAGTGCGACTTAACAGCCCGCCGCCGCCGCCGCCGCCCCCCAACGCCCCTTCCAGCACGGACAGCGGCGGCGGCGGTGGCGGGCTGTCGACCGGGGACAAGGTCGCAATCGGCATCATGGTGGGTGGGGTCGGGCGGTTTCCTTACATCAGTCTAAACATGCTGAGCGCTTGGGCTTGCCCCAAGGATGAAAAGAAGCCTTCACGTCGTGACGCACTCAAGCTCCACAACCGCCCCTTCAATGCAATTGACCGTGCGCCCTCTCCGTCGTCCCGCTTCCACCCCCTGCTGCACAGGTCCCCGTCGGCGTGTTCCTCATCGCGGGCGCGGCCGCGGGTACGGCAGTTGCCGTACGCCGCCGGCGCCGCCGGGCTCGGTACGACGTGACCGGCGGCGCGGCGGGCGCGGCCGCGCCGGCGGCTGGCATGGGGCCCGGTGCTGACCCGGAGGCTGCGGGCTACGCGCCGCCACCCTTGCAGCAAGCAGCGGTGAGCGCAGAAGAGTCGGGGCAACAGCGGCAAACGGGCAGTGCCCAACGGGACCCGGCAGTGGCAGTGGCCCTGCAGGCCCAGCCGGGCCCACGGCCGGCCTTGGGTCACATGGGTGCCGCGGTTTGAGTCATCAAGTGCACGTGACGTGCCACATCACACGTGGGGCGGATTCGGGATGTGGGTTTGCGCGGGCAGGACCAACCGTTGGTGTGTGTGATGACTTGCCTTGCAGGGAGCGCCGGCCGGGGCAACGGTTGGCCAGACGGTTTGAGCATGGTTGACAGGCTACACAAACATGCGCAAGCTTGCACGCACGATTCGAGCACAAGCTGCGGGAAGAAGGCGTTAACGGAGGGTCCGGCGGTCGGGTGGGGTAGATGGGGGCTCAGGCAGGTCGGCGGCCCGTCGAGATTAAGTCACTCGTCTGGGACCCCAGCCAGACCATTGCCGGCGTGATGACATCTGTCAGCGGTGTGTCGCCGTGCCCCGATTGTGTTAGGCTAGTTGTGACTCTTTGCTGCATGGCTGTTGTAGCCTTACTGGGCATCTCACTATCCATGCGGTCTTTCACCTGAAGCCAGCTTAGATCCCACGCTTGCAGCCAACGTGGGACGCAAGCACGGCACAGGCTAACGGGCCTTCTGCGTCTTCTATGTGCGTGTGTGCGGTTAATTTTGGGGGGTGTACGTCATGCTTTGTCTCTGAGTGCTTGTGCACGTTTCAGCTAGCGTGACATGTGACCATGCGACCGTTACTGAATGGACCGGAAACTGTGGGCCACGTGTCTGTACGGCATGCATGTTTATGCATGCGGGCGGGCCGGGCCCTGCGGATTGCAAAGCCCGCAATGGTATGCCCTCGATTGCGGCATTTGCTGGAAGCCAAGGCGTAATTGTGCAGGATTATTTCAGCCTTCTCTCTTGATTCCCCTCCCTTTGTTGTACTGGTAGGACCTTTGCTTTCATCCCTAGCTGTAGCAGCAGCAACTAACATGGCATAGGACGGCAGGATTTGGGGTCGGCTCACGCCGGTTCAGCCCGGCGGAGGTGTGGTGTGTACTCTCAAGCGGGACAGGACGTGTCGCACTTGCGTGCTCCATGCATTGAGGGCTGTGGCGGTGAAAAGCCGCCCATCGTGTCATTCTGTGTGTGTTTTGGGGCGCGGGCTGGGGTGGGAGCCTCACAGCCCCTGGTATGCCATACAGTGGCCGCATGTGTGCGGGGATGGCAGAATGAATGGCAGACAGAAGAGCTCCGTGCATGGGCGCACGAAGAGATGGTACCTCGTAGCTACCATACGCAGTAGCGCGGGGCTGGTTGCTGGTCACGGGCTGTGGCCTAAGCATTTGGTTAGGGAGCTAGGCCAGTTTCGTGGCTTGGTGGGTCCTAGGAGGGTCTTACTACGCGTGCCCAGTCAGGGGTGCGCAAGGCCAGAGGTTATGGAAACGGGAACACTTTTGGGCAGCACTGCTGCTTGGCAGGCAAACGAGGTTTGCTAAGGATTCGATTAGTGTGCTGACTCCTATGCCTGGTAAGGGAATCTTCCATTGATCTACCTCTTCTTTGCTTGCCGTCTTTGTACGCCGGGGCTGTAGCGTCGTCTTTGTATGCCCGGGCTGTAGCGTAGGCCGGCCGGCTGAAGTTGGCCCTCCGTTATCTAACCATGCAGGGCGAGCGGTGTTGCGGTAGTAGCAGGGTGCGTGCTGGGGCCTGGGGGTCGGTAGTTTGAGGCTGACGAGGGCAATCGACCCCACATCAACAGCCTGTGTAATCTCTCTCTGCCTAATCGACGGTCCGCAGGACGTGTTGTTACAAGGAAGATGGGTGCAGGGGCCACGGCCATCGGGAACCGGGTCCAGACCGCTCCCTCCTTGCACCACTTGGCCCAGCTCGTCGTCCCAGCTTTGGGCAGACGGCTCCGCGGGCTCCCAGCTCGCTTCCCCACGCACTGCACATACAGCAGCCACGGCACAGCATGCTTCGACCTGTTGAAGGGGCCCCGCAACGCCCCACACCCCGGCCACAATGAAGCAGCGTGGAGATCTACAGGGTCAACAACACGCCGCCCAATTTGAGGCGCAGTTCTCACCCACCTGCCCCTACCTGCCGTGCTCGCATTAGGTACCTGCCACATATACCTCTCCTCGCCCGCGCCTGCCGCGCCACCTGGCGCCGCACTCCCGCAGACCGCCGACACACGTCTCCGCCCTTGCATCGCGGACATGTTGATCACCACCGACACACGTCACCGGCCAGCACAATGCGGCAACCGCGCCTTCGCTTGCCGCGCGGCCCTGCCTAGCGCCTCCCACACCATCCAATCCAATCCGATCCAGTCCACAACATCCTCCTCGCCAATCCAGTGGAGCCCTCCCGCACTTGTGTCACCCAAGGCGATTAATACACCATGCCGTGTCCTCGTGCCCTCCCTTAAAGTGCACGTTTGCTTTGACCCCAGTGCGCCTTTCCGCCCATGCACCCAGAGCAACGTTCCATCCCCCTCCCCCCCGAGATACACCAAACGCTGGGTGGGTCTAAGAACCTACGCGAGGCCGCACACAAAACCCACCACCCGAGCCTCATCATCAAAACTCCATACCGCAATCGACTGAACGCAAGCACCTTGCAAGGCAAGCTTTTGCCTGCACCTGCACGCCAGACGAGGCAAACGCGCCGACAACAACACGCGCTGCGGGCTGCAAGCCGCGCAGCAGTGCCCCGTCCCCCACCGCCGCGGCCCAGCGGCCAAGTGTTAAGCCCAGCCCAAGGATCAGTACCAGGTGCCCGTGTGGCGCCCCTGCGCGGGCGTCGAGCCCTGAGCAGGCTTGTGGAGCCCGCCCACAACGCCGTGGGTATCCGTAGCCGCTGCATCGAGCCCTCGCCCATGCCCCTACCCCACCCCGCAACCCACCCGCGACCACCCAACCACTCAACAATAACTGCTGCGCCAGCAGGCAACACACTAGGAGATGGTACAGCCGCCCACATCGAGGCCGTCACACCCGTCGCAGCCGTCACAGCCGTCCCCGCAGTCTCCGCAATCCCCGCACCCGCCGTCCCCGCAGTCGCAGCAGCCGCCCCCGGCGTCCATCATACCGCCGCCGCCGCCGAGCGCTCCTGTGCAATGAGGGGGAGAGGGCGAGGGAGGAGAAAGGAGGGGAGCAGGCGGGAGGTGTGAAGAGCAGGGCAGTGGCAGGGGCGGCAGTCAGCACTGCACGGGACGGCGTCCCTCGTTCCGCCCGCGGCGCTCCGCCCTTGACCCGCCTATTGCCCTCTCCGCTCCCCATCTGCAATGGGCACGACGATCCCGTCCCCGCTGCCGCCCCCGTCTTCTTTGACCCGATCCTCCCCCAGCCCACCCCCACCCCAGCCCCAGTCCAGCTCGCCCCCAGCCCACCTTATATCCTCTACGCTCCCACCCGCCTAGAGGACCGTCCCCTTGAAACACGCCAGGGCCCCCCCACGACAACTCGGGTCCCACCCCCATATCCTCTACGCCCCCCCCAGCTTTCACCCCTCACTCCCACCTGCATTCGCCATGGATGCCCGCCCCCACGCCCCCCCCCCTTCTTCCTTACCCAGTCCTTGCCACCCCAACCCGCCCCACCCACTCCACCCCAGCCCGCCCCACCCCCCACCCTCCCTTCCACCTGAGCTTGACATGGATGCCCCCACGATCCCCCCCTCTTCTTTCCCAGTCCTTGCTTCCCCGCCCTGCTCCCACTCCCATCCCCCACGGCCCACACCCATCCCCCACCGCCCACCCCCCCCCCCCCCCACCCACCTGCGTTAGCCATGCTCGCCCCCAGGTCTCCGAACACGAAGGCCGCGCCCACGCCCAGGCCCGCCAGCACCACCAGCCCCGCCGCCCCGCCGATGGCATACTTGGCGTAGTTGGTCTTGCGCTTGCCGTCCTTGGCCTGAGGGGGGAGGGGGGGTAAGGGGGTAGGGGTGGTGGTGGTGAGAGGGAGGGGGTTGAAGATGAGGGGAGGAAGGGGGGATGGGAGCGGGAGGGCGTAGCTGGTCTTGCGCTTGCCATCCTTGCCCCGGGGGTTGGTGGGTTGGAGGTGAGAGGAAGAGATGGGAGGGGAGGGGGGGCGTGACAAGCAGGGGACAGGGAGCAAGGAACGTAGCGCAGTCGGCGAGGGAACGACCGAGGGGCAAGTCAGCAGGTCGGCCTTCCCCTCCCCTCCCTCCTCTCACGTGGCATTCCCTTTCCCCCTGCCCTCCTTTCCTCTCCCCTCCTCCCCCCCCCCCACCTGCTGCGCCTGCATGGCCTCGTAATCCGCCTTCTTGGTTTCGAAGCCCACGGTGCGGGTGTGCGCGCAGGGCACGCCTGGGGGGGAGCAAGTTAAAGGAAAGGGGTTGGGTTGGGGCCGGCACGTGAGGCGCGCTGGCTGTGATTGCTTCAGTGCGTTGGGGTAGGTAGGTGAGAGCTCGGCTCGGGGCAAGGCCGGTGGGCAGGCATCCAGAAGTTGCTGGTACCGGGCAAGCCGTTGCTGTCATTGCGTGACTTGCATCCACGCGTTGATCCGTCTAGATTGGGGGAAGCACCTGGATCCAGATCCCGCCGTACCAGTTGCGATGGACAGATCCACGATCTGGTTGACCATCTGGGGCGGGTTGCCTGCCAGCCATGCCTGGGGGATGGGGAGGATCGGAGGGTGTGACCGTGCCGGGAGGAGTTGCGCCCCTCCGTCCTCTCTTCTTCCCTCTCTTCCTCCCCTTCCTCCCCGCCTCCCGCTGCCCCCGGCTTCTCCGCAGCTTCCTCGTCAGCTTCCCCCCAGCTTCCCGCCCCCCCCCCACCTGCGCCGTGAGCAGGTCCAGGCGGCTCTTTATGAAGACCTTGTCCAGGGGGAGGTCGCAGTCCTTGGCGGGGAGCACGGGGTTGGAGCTCCAGGCTGGAGAGGGTGGGCGCGGGATTGTGGAAGGGTGGATGGGGGTGTGGATGGGGGTGTGGATGGGGGTGTGGATGGGGGTGTGGATGGGGGTGTGGATGGGGGTGTGGATGGGGGTGTGGATGGGGGTGTGGATGGGGGTGTGGATGGGGGTGTGGATGGGGGTGTGGATGGGGGTGTGGATGGGGGGGTGGATGGGGCAGGTGGATGGGGGGTGGATGGGGCAGGTGGATGGGGGGGTGGATGGGGGGTGGATGGGGCAGGTGGATGGGGGGTGTTTGGTGCTAAGCGGGATCGCGCGGGGCGGGGAGCGGAGGATAGGGGCGAGGTGCAGGGGAGAGGAGAGGCCGAGGGGCGGGAGGAAGGGGGCAGCGTCTGGGTCGGGTGGGGAACCGCAGCCCTACCCGTTCTTGCGCAGATTACCGCATGCAGCCCGCGCCCCGCTGTTCCTGTGTCCAGCACTACCACCCCGCCTCCCGCCTTTCGCCCCCTGCTCAAGACCCCGCCTCCCTCCCTCCCCCCCTCGCTCACCCGCGCCCCCCGGCAGCATGCCGTTGAGTGTGATGCCGGTGGAGGGCCACTGCCCGCTGTACTTGCCCGATATCACCTGGGCACATGGGGTCGCGGGGGCGGGAGCGGGGGGCACAGTCGGGCAGGGAAAGGGTGAGCGTCGAGGGCGAGGGTGCTCGCCCAACCTCACAAGACGCCCCTCAGCCACCCCCAACCCAAATCCCCTCCACATGCACAGACACACTCCCCCTCACCAGGGGCATGCCGCAGAAGAGGTCGGGCAGGGGGTAGGGGTAGAGCTCGGCTCCCTCCACCCCGGGCAGCGTGATGGTGAGGTCGGAGAGCACGGGGCGCTGGGGGCGGGGCACGGGGGGGAAAGGGGAACGGAGGTTTCGGGGGTCAAGGGGCAGGAGGAGGGTTGCAGATGCAGCCACGAGTGTCGCGGGGCAGGCCAGGCCGCGCAGCTCATGATGTTGGTTGGTCGGCAGCCCGGGCCCAGGCGGGCCCCGACCATGGGCCCGACACACGGAAGCACATTAGTCACGACACGCACACAAAGAAGCGCACACGGCGCTCACCTGTGCGGCTGTGAGCATCTTTTGCATTTGCGCCTGCGGGAGGGAGGGTGGAAGCGGGCGAGGGGCGGGGGCGTGCATGGGCATGGGCATGGGCGTGGGCGAGCGCACCTCCAGATAGCCCAGCAAACAAAACAGGCCAACCGCCGTACCGGCCAACCACCGAACCGGACAACCGCCAACCACCCCAACCGCACCTGGATGGCGTGCGGCCGGAAGGCCACGTCGAACGCGCCCCTGCCGTACGATGCCAGCTGCTTCAGGAAGTAGTGGTTGCAGTACGGCCCGATCCCGAAGGTGCAGATGCGCGGGATGCCGGTGGGCGGCGGCGTGCCGGGCGGGGCCTGGCCCAGTGTCGCCAGGCGCTGCTGCTCCATCAGGCCCCGGACCTGGGGTGGGGTGGGGTGGGGTGGGGTGGGGTGGGGTGGGGTGGTACCGGGAAGAGGAACGTGAGGGGTTGTAGATGGGTTGAGGGCTTTCTGGGGGGTGCTGCTCCATCAGGCCCCGGCCCTAGGGGTAGAGGAGGGTGGAAAGGAGGGTCGGGGATCGGTAAGCCCCTCCCCAAGGTCCCCAGACAACGCCGCCCTTGGCCCGCCTCACCTGCTGCTCAACGACGCGGCAAATGTCCTTCTCGTCCTGCACGTACGGCAGATTGTACGACACACAAGATCTTCAGGATGCGCGATCTTCGAACCGGCGCTGGGGGCGGGACCGCCCCACCCCAGCTCCGCGCCACACGCCCCTGCAGTCCCCGAATCGTCAATGGCGCCCGGGCGGGACCGCAGCGCACATCACACACGGACCACACGACCACCCCCTGCCAACCCAACACACGCACCGGCTCTGCGGGTCCGCACCGCACCCAAAACGCTGCCAAGCACCCGCCAACCCTCCGCCAACCCAAAGCCACACGCCCACGCACCTGCACGCATCCGTCCGTGACCAGGAATATGAAGGGCAGCGAGGGGGGCTTGCCCGCCTGCGACTGCGGCAGCGATGAGAGCACCCGCATGGCGGTCTGGGGGGGAGTGGGGAGGGGAGTGGGGAGGGGGTGAGACGGGGGGTGAGTGAAGAGCGCAGGGCTGCTGCCGCCCCCCCGCTGCTGGTGCGCTCCAGGGTCCTGGGTCTGGTCCAGTTCCCGATCCCGTTGTGAGTACCCCCTAGAGTCCAAACTCTCGATCCTTCTTGAAGGCCCCTCCCCGGTGAACCTCACCTGAAGCGGCCCCATAATGTCCGTCAGGCCCCGCGCGTCCACCGAGCTCCGGATCCAGGCCTGGGATCACGGGACCGAATCCAGATCCAGATTTAGAACGGGGGTTCAGCACGGCCTCCATACATCCTATCCAAGCCAGCCGCAGCGGCCGCAGGAACAGAGACGGGGGCCCTCTTCCCCAGACACGTCCCCAGCAAGCACGGCTGCCTCACATACACATACACCCACCCGTTTTCGCATTGGCTAAGCGGTGGCGCCACCTCTGCTTCCTATATCCCAGGTGCGTGCCGGGATTGTTTCGTTCGGGTGGGCTTCGGTATCGCGGGTTGCTCGGTCCGCGTGCTAGCTCTGCTGTGCCCTTCTACGCCGCCGGCGGGCACCACAGCTCTAGCCTACCACATTCTCTCCAGCTACACATTGCGGCTCGCGACGCAACTACGGCGGCGCCTTACACGTAACGGACTGGGCGAGATGGGGCGGGCTTTGAGTACTTAGAACCGGCCGGCTACCCGCCGCGCCTACGCTTCCCCGGCTAACACGAGCAGCCGTTCACACACCCTCACCTCTGCTGCCATTACGTTGTCGGGGGTGGCCGCCAACAGCTGTCCCCCGGGCGTGAACCAGAGCTGCTCGTGGTCAAAGGCGGCGATGGTGAAGGTGTCGGAGGGGGTGAGCGATCGGAGTCCGAACATGAGCGCGGCCCTGGGGTGGGGGGGCGGGGGGTGGGAGTGGGTACATAGTGACAGGTCAGGGCACAGAACAGGGCCAGGCTGTGACCGTGCCCCTCGCCGTACCGCCGTACAGCATGCCCCCTTCCTTCACCGCCGCCGCCGCACCGCCGTGCTGCCGTACAGCACACGCACACCCGCGCCGTACGGTACGGCACTCACTTGGCGAACTGCATGGGCTCGCCGCTCATGGAACCCGATCGGTCCAGTACGAATATGATGGATCGGGGGAAGGGGTGCGTGAACTCGGGGGCGGGGGGGGCCACGGTCAGCACGAAGGAGCCGCGGGGGTCGGGGTCGGCGGGGTGGGGCGGCCTGAGAAGGTGAAAGGGCACGCCGGGAAGAGGGGGTGAGCAACCAGGCGCGATAAGCGCGGGGCATGTTCGCAGGGCAGCGTAGCGAATGCCAAGCCCCACGCCCCACCCCAGGCAGCATTAGGTTCTGGAAATCAGGATGCGACGCGCAGCGCACCCCCGTGGCAGCGACCCCTCTCCCTCACAGCCCCCGTCCCTCCCTCCGCACACCTCCCTCCCAACGGCCCGCCCCCTCCCTCCCACACACCCCCACCCCCCGGGCCCCCCCACCTGGGCGGCGTCACGTTGAGCGCCAGGAACATGTCGTTGCCCCACACCCGGTACCCCACCTCCACGTCAGCGTTGGGCATCTGGGGTTGCGCGTGGGGGGGGGGGGGGGAGTGAGGGAGGAGGGTTGACACGGCGCCAGCGGTCACAGTGAGCCTCAGTGACATCGTTAGCCCGCCCGTGCCCCCAGGGCGGGCACGCTCGGTCTGGTGTCTCGACCAGTCCACGTGAGCAGCCAGCTTTCGGGTGCAGGCAGTACCCGTGTCCGCGTCCGCAGCACGTTTCCCCAATGGCGTGTTCCCGCAGGGGCCTCCCCCCACACACACACACACACTTCGGGCTTTCGGTTCCGTATGTAAGCCGGCCGCTAGTCACCGCGCCTCCGACTCCCCGACTCCCTGGCTCATGCAAGCAGCCCTTCACACACACCTGTTTCGCGCACAACCCCGAGCAGCCCTTCCCACGCACCTGTGCGTCCTTGTTGGCGGACATGGTCACAGTGCCCGGCTGCTCCACGCCCAGCGTCACGGCGTGCCCCGACCGCACGTCGTACTTGACCGGCTGGGGGGAGCCTGCGTTGAGGGTGGTGGGGGTGGTGGTGGTGGGGATGGGGAAACGGGAAGGGCGGGAGAGGGCGGGGCGGGGAGGAGCCCCATGCAAGGCTGTTTGACCTTGGGCAGCCACGCACCGCACACCGCACCGCAGCTCGGTCGGTCGGAGGCACCGACATGTCCGTCCCACGCAACGGCACGCAACCCAGTCGCGCCCCGTGGAGGGCTTCGGAGCGGGCCCCGGCGCAGGCCGCAGGTCGCAGGACCCAGCAGCTCGGTCGCGGCACACCGGGCGACGTGATGCGTCCCCCCACGCCAGCCCTCGAGGATAGCCCTGGGCAACCACTGGACCCCCACTGGACCCTGGACCGCCCCCGGACCGCCTCCCCGTCCTGGACCCGTCCTGGACCCGCCCTGGCCCCACCCGAGTTGATGGTCACGATCACATCGACCATGGTGGAGTGTGAGTAGCCCTGCCGGGAAGGAGGGGGAGGAGGGGGAGGAGGCCAGGAATAGTGAAGGATGGGAACGGAAGGCCCTTCAGACGCTGCCAGGACCCCAGCAAGCCCCCACATGCACCCGCCTTCCAGACCCCGCCTTCCTCGCCCTTGCCGGCCCGCCAGCCCCCGCCCCCCCTGCCCCGTCAGCCCCCGCACGCAGCCAACGCGGTCCGCACAAGCCAGCACCCTGCAGCACCCAGAACCCCCGGCCCGGAGGCGGACACCACCGACCCCCCGCCCGAAACGAAGCAGCTCCTGTGCCTCCTCGCCGCCCTTCCCTCCCTGCCCTCCTCTCCGCCCCCCGCTGCCCCTCCGTTCCTCCGTTCCTCCCTCCTCCCCTCTCCCTCCGCTTCCCCTTTCCCTCCTCCTCCCTTTCTCGTCCTCCCTCCCTCCCTCCTCCTCCCTACCTCTTCCCCTCCCCCCTTCCCCCCACCTGCGGAATCACGTTGGCCGGCAGCTCCGTGGGCAGGCGCAGCCCTCTGCCCTCCCCCCTCATCCTCCCTCCCCTCCCCCTGCCCCCCCCCAAGACGCTCAACAAAGGCAGCTCCCTCCCCCCACCTGCGGAATGACGTTGGCCGGCAGCTCCGTGGGCAGGCGCAGCACGTAGGAGCCCTCCTCGAAGGCCAGGGGCTCAAAGGTGGTGAGCGACACGCGGAAGCAGTCGCCCGGCTGCGCCCGCCCGGGGGGCAGGGGCAGCAGGAAGAGCTCCGGGTCGTTGGCGGAGGGGTCGGAGCCCATGAGCTGGCCGGAGGGGTCTGGGGGGGAAAGGGGGGAGGGGAGAAGGGGGGGACGGTAATGGAGGGGATGGGGTGAAGGAGGGGGGCTTGGGGATGGGGTCAGAGCCCATGAGCTGGCTGGCCGGAGGGGTCCAGGGGGGTGGAAGGGGGGAGGGGGGGAAGGGTTTGGGGGGGATGGGTAAGAGGCCACAATCTGGCGCGAGGGGCCTAAGGGGCGATGGGGGGACGTGCGTCAGGAAGGTCCCCTGCCCCGCGCCAGGACCGGGGCCAGCAGTGCAGGGGCGGGTGCCGGCAGTGCAAGGGCGGGTGCCGGCACCCAGCCAAGCCCCATCGCAGGCCTCCCACCCACATGGCCCCCGCCCCACGGAACGGTACGACCCCCCTCCCCACCCACGCCTCCACCCCAGCCCCACCGTAGGCCTGGCTGGGCCTGTAGTTGCCCTTCTGGGCCTCATCCGCGGGCACGATGGCCGTACAGTAGATCTAGGTCGAGGGAAGAGTGAGGAGTGAGGGAGGCAAGGTGTGGTGGGGTCAACGTGGGATCGGCTCAGGAGGGCCCCATCCCTTCTTCACGACGCCAGACCACGCCCGGCTCCGATGCCCACGGATCGGCGGTGTATGCTGCTCCAGCCCACCAGCCAACGCCGAGGGCTGGCCCCACCGCAGCCAGAGCATTTGCACGGTGACCATTGCTATCCGTTCCGCTCCATTCCGGCCCCCAGCGCGGAGGGTGTACGCCCCAGGCGTGGACGGCCCCCGCCGGCATGCAACCCACAGCCCCGCAGCTCCCGGCGCTCGCCTGATCCCGCATGAGGTTCTCAATCACCACCTCCGAGATCACTGTGTTTACGGACTTGGGGAAGCACAGCTGCAGGTAGGTCTGGGGCCAAGTCTGGAGGGGGGGCGGGGCGGGGGGGAAGGGAGGGACAGCGTGGGGTGAAGGCCATGTGCAACCGGGTTTGGCCCACCAGCCGGCAATGCGTAGGGTGCGCGGGGGGCTTGGCCAAGGCTCCGGCCGGCTCAGGGCGCGGGGTCAACGGGCCGTGTGCTCAGGGTTTGGGGGGGGGGGGAAAGAGGCGGGGGACTGGGTGGCATGTGCTGCCGCACCCCTGCCGGACCACACGGGGCTTCTCGAGTCCCCCACGAAGGTCCCCACACTCTTTGGGGCGGAGCCCGTCCACACCCATATCCCAAACCCACACCCTCCCAAGAACGCGCCTCTCTGCAACCTGCAACCCTGGCCCTCGTCCCGTCCCTGCACCCCTTGCCCATAACCAGTTCAGTGCTTCCGTCAGTATGGAAACTTTCTAGTGTTACCCGTAACAGCGCACACGACTACTCCGCTCCCCTCAAACCCCAGATCAACATCCCCTTCCCACCCTGCCCCGTCACCCGGACGGCCTGCACCCTTTCCTTCTGCCCCTGTCCCTGGCCCCCAGAAACCGATCCCTCCGCACAGACCAGCCGTACGGCCCGTAAGCCGCCGTACCTGCGGATAGTAGCACTCCAGAGTGGTCTTCACGAACCCCACAGAGATCTGGGCCTTGGCCTCCACAGTCAGCCGCGTGAGGGGCATGGGCACGTATCCCTGCCAGGGGAGGGGGGCCGAGGGCGTGGCGGGGCCGACCTCAACCTCCGGTGCCCCCCTCTCTTCAGGGGCGGGGCCATCCTCCAGCTTCTATCCCCCCTTTCCTTCGAGGGCGGTCCTCCAGAACGCACTGGGCTCGACACGCCAGGGGGGGGGGTGCGAGCGGCGTAGCTCCTCAGGACTTGCTCAGGGTGGCCCCGCCCGGCACGCGGCGAGGCGAGCGGCGTGTTTCTGCAGGTGGCCCAGCACGGCCCGTCGATGCCCGAAACGGCCTCCTTGCTAGACCCCCGAACCTGTGCGCGGTTCGGCCTGGTCAGCAGGTACGGGCCCGGGCTGGGCAGCCAGGCGGAGGGAGCCCTTTCGAGTTGCCTGCACCCACCCCTGCCAATGCACGTGGTGGAGTCACGACACGTGGCCCCGGATCTGCACGTACCCTCCGGACATGATCCCGCTCAGCAAACATTCCCCACCACCAACCCCAACCCCACCACCGCCACCGCCCCAGACACAAAGCCCCACCGCCGCCAGCTGCCTGGCCCAGGCCCGGTCAGGTCCGGGCCGCTGCCTCGTACTGACGCCTCCCGCATCGCACCGCCCTCACCATCTGGCCCATAGCGCCGACCAGCATGGGACAGCTGACAACCTGATTCTGGAGCTTTGGGCGCCTGCGTCGAGGCATCCAGGGCGTGTGCGGGCAGGTGGGGGCGAGCGAGGGTTTGCGCGGGCCAGCTCGCAGGTACCCGGCGGTCGTGGTTTCGCGGTGCGCAGGATCACAGGTGTTGAAGACGAGCATCGAGCGCAAGCCGGCGCCGCTTTGATGCGACGGGCGAGCGAAACGGTCGACGACACCAGCCATCCCCGACGACTCACCGGCTAGCCCCGCGAAAGCTTGCTTGCTGGTATGGGGCTGCGTATGTGACTGGAGTAGCGCCCTGCGGTGTGCCCGCCGCGGACGGCGCTCCGCTGGTGGGGGCCTGCCCAGGCAACAGTGCGGACCCCGCGACGGGGCCCGCGGGTGGATACATGCTGCGTATGGGCTATCGGGCCAGCCCAAGCGGCCTAGCCTCGATGCGAAGCAGCGACGTCGCGTGTTTCGGGCCCGGGACGCGGTCGCAAGTAAATGGCTTTGAACTCGTATAGCTGCAGGGGTCGAAAAAGAGGACCTGGGAGAGGCGAGCCAGTAAGAGGACAAAGCCTAGCGGGCCTGGTCAACGCAGCGAGCACATCGATGACGGGTTGCCCGTGCTGTGCAACCCGGTCGTCGGGAGCTGCGCGGGCCCCCGGCGAGGTGTACTACGCCCCCCCTGGATCTTCCCTCTAGCACATACGAGTTACCCGGCTTCGTGTCAAGCCCTCACGACGAAGCTCCGGCTGCCTCCTGCTGCCAACCGCCGCTGGCCCATGTCTCGGTTCATGTCCAAATCCGTGAAGGGTGTCTAAGGCCCAAATTTGGGGCGCGCCGTGCATCGATGTATTAACTGGTCCTGTTGCAGGGCGATGCAGGCTTCGACATGATTGGACCAGCACTTGTCGGGCCATCCGCACGAAAGCGGTGTCAGCGGTGTAGGCTTAAACTGGAGCGAGGTCGAGGCGTAGGACGTGACAAGCAGCGCTCCTGTGCGGGGTCGGTGGACACAGAATGGTGCCGGGTACGGGCGGGTACGATGCGAGCTGCGGCGGGGGAGCGGTCGTGTGAATGAGATGAGATGACAAGCGGGGCCCCCTCCCCCATGGGGGCGACAAAGGGCTGAGCCCCTCACGCCCACACGGGGTAATCCCCGGGGGCTTCGCCGCCCGATGAGATGAAAAGAATGCCGGATCCTGCACGCCTGCCTCCGGCTTGAGAGTCCCCGGAACACGGCCCTGCGAGAGCAGATCCCGTAACACGCGGAGGCACGCGGCGAGGGCTTCAAGATATGATGGGAGTGCACGAGGGTACGCTTGGGCGCTCAGCTCCAGGCCCCGTGCCCCAGTTACCTTGTGGCCATGGCAGGAGGCATATTGTGGGGCCATGTGGGCAGCAATTCGCTGGGGCAGCAGCTTAAAGGCAGCAGCTTTCTAGGTGTGAGATGCGCCACAAATCCCACAATGGCACGATGCAGAAATGCGCAGGCTCCTGGCCCGTGCACACGTCAACGCCAGTGCCTATTGGCGGCAGTTCGATAGGCTTGCTTGCATGGGTTATGCACAGATAGGACCGAGCAGAGGTGCCAAAACTGCTGGTCCCCGTGCTATGCAATTTGTTGAAAGGAAGAGAGAGAAGCAGCACGCAATGTGGCGCACACACAACGCGCAAACTGCGCAGACGGCGCAGCAAAATCAGCGCTAGCGTGTGACGCCGGCAGTCCAAGGGCCCGGCCGCAGCCAGAAACACACACCATCCAAGTCTGGATAGGTTATAGCGACAGCCCTGCTAACGGCCGTTCCCCCCATGTATCCCATACACATCATGCTTCCACGGTCAAAAGAGTCAACAGGAAGGACACGCCAAGCGGCATGCCAGGTTCAACGTGCAGCCGTGCACCGGCACACCCGCGGCCATCCCCAGGGCTGTCCGCTGACGCCGCAGTGCTCATCAAACAGCCACACAGCGCGTGCCCAGTGGGTGAGCACACCCACGCAGGGCCCAATCGCAGCCAGCGCCGCCGCCCTCCAGCGCCGGCACAGGCTCAACAGCACCCGCCATCGCTTGCCTCAACGCAGATACCGCACCCGCGCGGACCCAGCAGCCTGCTAGCCGCCGCAGGCCAATCCGCCGTCGTGCAGTCTTCCGTCTTGGGAAGGACGCGCACTACTCCAATGGTGAGACCGCAAATGGCAGCTCCAGCTGCTCCTCCGCTCTGTCCGCCCACCTCCATCGCGACCCCAGCAACGCCGCTGCCAAGACACGGCAGCGCGCGCCCGGCAGCGACCACGTCGCATGACGCAGCACGCGTCATGTTGTCCAAGTTAGACAACGCGGCATCGACTCCAGCGCAATCGCACCGTACGGCAGCTGTACTAGACGTCCATCTCGGTCGCCATGCCGTACCTGGAGGTCGGGCAGCACATAAGTACTTCAGTGAGGCGGGAAAGCTCCGCCACGTTCCCTCACACGACCCACATCGAGACCCCTCAGCGCAACCCAAGCAGGCCGCCCGCACACGCACCGGTCGCTGTCATCATCGTCGTTATCTGTGTTGTAGTTGTACGACTTGGAGGAGGTCTCCGTCGCCTGCCGTACGTACGGGAGCGGTGCCATCAAGGCGGGGGCACGCGGACACGCGACTTGCAGTACAGGCACGCGACGCCAACGTCGGGCGCGCGGCATCCTGATCACCCACCTCGTCTGCCGCCTGCTTGCTAATCGCACGGCAGCTAAAGTACAGGATGCGCTTCATCTTTCTGTTGTAGAAGAAGTAGTTGAAGGACCATACGCTCGCCTGTTCGCCTGAGGCATGCGCGTATAACAGGCGCACGAGACCCGTCAGCACAACCAGGCGCCGAGACCGACGCACCCGACGATACGGCCAGCGCTCCAATCACAGGACTGGACTGGGGCCTCCGCCAAAGCTGAGTACTGGTCCTCGCCACCCAGGCTGCAAGGCAGCGCTCGCTTGCCGTACCCACCGAATGGGTCCGTCTCCAGGTCAGACTTGTAGCAGTACACGTCACACTCCTTGAGGCAAATGGCCTGCAGCACACGCACATCGTGCCCAGGTCGGTCAGACGGGTACCCAAGCTGTCCCTCTGCCATGCATGACCGCAGCGCGCGACGCTCATCTGTCCTGCGGCTGCTCTTCAGCCCGCCGACAAGCTATCCCCCGCTGCCGGTTCCCAGTAGGCCTCGGCCATACAGAGAAAGCGGCGAGCCGGGTGCCAAGCGGTGCTCCCCTGCGCAAAGCTGCTTGCCTTCCGCACGGCGACAGCCCGACCCACATCGCCGCTTCTGGCATGCTCCCGCCCGTCCCCTCGTCCTCGCCCCCCACCTCGTCCACGGAGCTCCACAGGCACTCCAAGAAGGGGCTCTCCCCGAGACCGGGCGTCTTGGCCCATACCTGCAGGCGACGGTACCAGATTGGAGTGAACCCCGTGCCTAGCCCGGGTGGCACCGACACACCTGCCTCGCACACCCCGTTGCCTTGCATATCCCGGTGCGTGCCGCTCGCGCTCACGGAGCCCGGCCCAGCGGACTAACATCAAGCCATCTCGGGAGGAGCCTGGTAGCATGTGTTTCACATGGGGCCCACCCACCTTGGACACCTCCAGGAGGTGGCTGTCGATCGCCTCCTCGGCGCGGCTGATGCCCTCCTCCTTTTGGAAGTGCTGCGCCCTCAGCAGGCTGAAGTCATAGTCCGGGTATATGTGGTTGAGCGTCAGGATCAGGTAGATGAGCGTCTTACGGCTGAGAGGGATAGGAGGCAGAGTTGGGGACACGGAACGACGGGGCTGACGGCAGGGTCAGGTGGCATGCCATGGGGCTAGGGAAGGGGCACCTCAGCAGCCAAGCGTCGCATATCTTGTGGTGCGCCCGTGCGCTTCTGAAACTTGGAACGAGTCCGCATGGCCCAAGTCTGGAGGGAGGCCGAGGGGCGGCCCCTTCGCTAACCTTGACGACTCCGCCAGCGGCCCCACAGGCGATGCCGACAGCTCCAACGGAGAGCTGCCCGTTTGCACCTCCTGATCCAGGCTTTTCGAGAGCTTCTTGTCTAGCCCAGCGAGCTTGCCTGCGTCAAAGTGCGGCAAGGCAGCGCAGAACGCTCGGTGCATGGCGCACTTGCACGTGCAGCCCGCGAGCTCCCGTCCACGCTCACAGGAATAGGCCTCCAGGTCGCCTTGAAGGATGTAGTCCCCAACATCAACGCTCTTCAGGAACGCGTTCAGCCTGCGGACCCAGGTGGGGTTCAGCGGCCGACCGCACGCAGCCCCCCGAGCTCAAAGCTGGCAGCTACCGTTGAAGCGGCGGAAGGTCGAGGAACTTCATGGCGTGGGGCAGTTCAGCTAAATTGGTTCCGAGGTTCTTATCCCTTCTCCGCGCAGATGCCCTAAGCGTTGACTTTACTGACTAGTCTGTATCTGGAAAGAATCGCATGGACCGGTGGCTGAGCAGGCTTGCAAAAGCATGGCGCAGTGCTCAGGATGTCGGGTTGCACAAGTGCGTATGTGGCGTGAGGTGTCTCTGTGTTTGGAGGTATAGGGGAGGTGGCACCGGAGAGCGTTCTGTGCGGACAAGGACCGGAAGCGTTGGCCGCGAAAGCACCGTCGCACGGCGACGATTGCAGCTCCTCTCCCAGGCCTTTGAATCCCAGCGCCGCCCCACACGGCCTTTGCCAGCATTCTTGCGGAACAGTTGGGCACTGCAGCGACAAGCTCGCCAACGGGCAGGCACGCCGAGTCGGTCGCTCCCTGCTCAGCTTCCCCGCCGGCTGCTCGTGTCCCCGCCCGCAGCGCTGTCTGGTCTGTCGTCCCCCGCCTGCAGTTCACGCACCAATCTACTTGCCTAAACCCCCTCCAGACGTTCCTGTTGAATGAGCCTGCAATGCGCCCCTTTCTCCTATTGCGTTGCGGAATGCCGGCAGGCACACACAGAGCTCAGTATATCAGACCTTCCTGGGGTGTGCCGCCCCAGCCGCATCCACGACTGGCGCGGGGGAGTGATGGCATGGGGAATGGCGGGAGCAGGGGAAGGGGCTGTGAAAAGGTGTGAAACACACCGGCAACGTCAGGCCCAGCGTGATAGGCCCACCCGCAGAGGCACACGCATATGCAACCTACCGCACCTCCTTCACACTCCTCAGCCCGCGAGCTGCAGTTTCCCAGGCAACTGCCATTTGCTCCGCGACTGGGCTGGCTCTCCTTTGCAAGCAATCGGACATCACATAGAGCAATTCTAAGCAAATAGCACGTCTGCAAATGGCCGCTGCGGCCGCGGACGCAGCGCTTTGCGTCGGGGACTCGGAATCGCAGGTGCTGAGCAGACCTGAGCCCAGCCTGCTCTCATATGCACGACAGACTTTGACCGGCCGAATGAGCACTCTCGCGCCTTCCACTCCGCCCTCGCCCCTGCCCCCATTCCCACTCCATCCACAGGCCCCTCGACCCTCGGCCGAGGCTCACAGTCCCCCGAACGGCCGCGACGCCGGCTTGATGGATTCCAGCTGGGAGCTGATATCCGTAGGGCCGCTAGCGCAAGGGCAGCAGCTGGCCCCGGCGTTGGGCGCGGCCCTGGCAACACCCCTCGGGGAGCGGGAAATCGACGCGGCGGCAGACGCACTGCTGGCGATGCTTGGCGGCAGCGTCTGGGACAGGTGGGGCGCCGGACCACAAAAGCATAACTCAAAGCTAGCGAACTGCTGGGGGCTGAGTTCTTGGTCTTCATGCTGACCGCTTTGTTGCCCCGTTTCCGTCTCTCAGTGCCAGCGGAAGCACGGGCTCCCCCCCCCGCGCCGGCCCTTCCGTCACCATCACAGAGGTACCAGCGGGTGCTGAGTCCGAGGGAGGCGGGTTCCGGCAAGACTGCGTAGCGGGGCCTGCACCTGGCCCGGCGGAGGCCCCAGAGCCGGTGGCAGCAGGCGGTCACAACACCGCACAGGGGCTGTCGGAGGAGGCCAACACGTCCACGACGGCCCCAGTGGCGACTGCAGTCCTAAAGCCCGGCGTAGGCATGACGGGCGAGCGGGACGACCAGCCGGAGGGAGAGCGTCAAGAGGAGGGGTCTGTAGAAGCAGCCGGGCTGAGCGTCGACGGGACAGTGGGCCGGGCGGCCGAGGGCCCAACCGAGGCCCGGGTCAGCAGGAGTGGCACAGGGTGCGGCATGGGCGACGGCGATGGCGGCGGTGGCGGTGGTGGTGGCAGCTTCGCCAGCGGCACGAGTGGCGCGGCGGCGGCGGCCGAGGCCTGCGGGGCGCTGGCGCTGCCGCTCGGCCCGGGGCTGCCGCTGGGTGGGCTGGTGGCGGCGGCCAAGGAGATGGTGGGTGGGCGATGGCGTTGGTGCGAGGCAGGGGCGTGCGAAGGGTGGGTGGGGTTCGCGCGGCTATGTACCAGGAGGTTCGCTCAGCTTTGGTGGGCTTCTAGTGGGGCCTGAAATGTAGTGGGGCCTGAAATGAAACCGAAGAGCCTGTCTGGGCAGCGTCGGGGACCGCCTCGCCCTCGGCAGCCCTACCTCCTGCATCTGGCGAGAAAGAGACGAGAGGAGTTGGCTGCTGGGAAGAGGGACTGTGCCGGCGCTCCCGGTCCTGATGCCCTCCACATACAAGCGATGTCTTCTCGCACACGCAATTTGAGTCTTCTGCTGCTCCACTCTCCCCCTCCCTGACCTCTTTCTCCCTGCCGTGTAACCCTGCCGCCGACCCGCGGCCTCACCCCGCTTCCCCGACGCTCTCTCACCCTCGCCCTCACCTGCTCGTTCGCCCTCGCTCTCGCCCCTGACCTCGCCCCACGCCCCACACAGCTGCGCCGGCCGGGCATGCAGCAAGAGGTGCTCCGCTTCCTGGAGGAGGACCCGGGGGCGCGGCGGCTGCTGCTGCAGCTGGGCGGGGGGACGCCGCTGGTGAGGCCGGGAAAGGGCAGACCGCGGGGCAGGTGCAGGGGCGCAGCCGGGTATACTTCACAGAAGCCAGACAAGGTCTATGCGGCCGTGTTACAGCCAGGGGCCCAGGGGTGCAGCCGTCCGCGTGCGCTCAAGCGCATGGGAGGTCGGGGCATTGCTGTTGTCCATCCTTTACCTGATCACCTGTGCCGTGGCTTTGTGACCTGCAGATCCTGCCAGCACCAGTGCCAGCCGGGGCCCGGGGCCGTGAGGGCGCTGGCACCCCTGTCTCGGCGCCGGGGCCTGAGGAGACCGACACGGAGCTCGAGCCTGCTGCACCGCACTCGTGCACCGCTGGCACGTCCGGGCCCGGGGCTGCTGGTGCGGCCGCCTCGCCTGCGGCCGGCAGCGGGCCCACCCAACGCTCGGCCGGCATTCACAGCAGCAAAGGCAGCGACGAGGGCAGCGACGGCAATGACCGTGACGATGCTGGGGCAGGCGGCCGCGATGGGGCAGGCGGCCCGAACCTGGCGTCTCGCGTGGCGGGAGCGGTGGTAGGCGGCCTGGAGCACGCGGGAGGGAAGCTGGCCGGCCTGGGCGGCTGGCTGCGGAGCCGGCTGGGCCACGCGCCCCCTGCCCCACAGCCGCAGCCGCACCCGCAGCCTGGCGAGCGGGAGCCAGCGCGGCAGGAGCAGGGCCGGCAGGCGTCGGCGTCTGGAGGCTCTGGGGGGCCGGGAGGGGCGCAGGCCAAGGCGCCGTGGGCCCCGCCGCCGCCAGTGGGAGGCGGCTGCGGGCGCGACGCGGGGTCTGGGTTTGGGTCGGAGAGGACGCCTCTGCAGCACGGGGCTGAGCCGGTGAGTGGCCGGGGGCTGGGGAGGGGTAGGCCGTGGGATACAGGATAGACGGAGGGAGGGAAGGCCCGCGGAGGCGAGAGCCTGGCAGCCTTCCACCTACATCCCGGCCTCCTTTACCTCACCCTCCTGCCCTCTCCCCCATTTTGTGCGTCCCGGCGTGGCAGCTGGTGGCGGTGGTGGCCTTAGTGGTGGCCATCTTCTGTGTGGCCTTCCTGCGGCGGCCCTTCTGAGGCGGCCCTTCTGATGAGGCAGCCTCGAAGAGGCGGCCCTCCTGAGGCGGCCCTTCTAAGGCGGCCCCGAAGAGGTGGCCCTGCTGAGGTGGTCGGACTGAAGTCCTTCCGAGGCGGTCCTGACGTGTGGGCCTCCTGAGGGCCAGCGCTCTTCAGCCAGCACCACAGAGCATTCCTGCGCCGGCCCTTCTGATGAGGCAGCCCTAAAGTGGCGGCCCATTTTGAAGCAGCCCTTCTATGTGGGCCTTCCCTGGGGTGCCCTGCCGCGGCAGGGGCCTTCCTGGGGCGGCCCTTGCGGGTGGGCGACATTCGGGGGGGTTTGTGGATGGCTGAGAAGCGGTGGTTTGCCCTATGGTTGCCAGGATGGGCTCGCTGGGAATGTGGGTAAGGATGCCGAACGCCACGCTGTATATGTGGGCTGTACTAGCAGTTTGTATACCAATTAATATACTAATTGTCCTTGTGATGGACCTAGCAAGTACCTGCTCTGTCTAATTGCCTTGCCGTTCGGCCAGTGGGTCCCTTACGGGAGTGCATTCGGGTACGTAGTGTGCTGTCCTGGGCCTGCTGACTGGGACCTTAGAAGTTGAAGCCGCCAGACAGGACACGGGCTCGCTCCACGGTAATGGATGCTCGAGTTTACGCCGACGACAAGCAGTCAAGTCCGGATGAATAATGTTGCTTGGGCGGCAACACCGCCCCCAGGCACCCGGCCGGCCGCTAGAACCGTCTGTGAGTCGCACGCAAAACAGCTAGACACCGCAGCCGCACAGCCCTAAAGCTTGCGCAAGAGTAACATGGCACAGCAACTTCTCATCTGCCACGACCAGGCCATGACACACCAAGCGTCCTGAGACAGCAAACGCGGGTACGGCACTGGTCCGGCCAGGGCGCAAACGGCCATGCCTGCCCTGCCTACCGGAAGATCTAGCTGCAACCTGCCGTACTGCAGGGTTGCTACATAGGGCTCATCCTGCCGTACAGTTGGCCGCTCAGTTATCAATGCACAAGAAGATGAATAAGAAAGGGGACACACGGCCGTCTTGACACCACACCTACCAGCAACGCCAAGTGAGGACAGTTGCTCGTGTGACCGGCGCCGCCTCCGAACTTGAAAGCATGAAGCACATAGCAGATTTCGAAGAAGTATATATAAGTCATGAAGAAGTGCACGACGAATAAGGGGGCCCAAGCGAACCCGCTCTTTGTCCTGGTCACACCCCCATGCCCCGGGCTAAGCCCCGGATACTTGCACGTTGCCTTGGCCCTCATGCCCCGTGTCCTGTGGAGGGACCCCAGTCAGGGATGAAGCCCACGTCCCCACCATGTCCCCTCCTCTCTTGATCTTTCGCCCCCCGAGGCGGTCGTTCGTTGCATGAGCCCCCGTCTACGTCCTCTCGACATTAGCTCGAGCCACAAAGGGCCCCAGCGCCACCTCTTTCACCTTGTCATCAACATATCCAACCAGGCAGGACACCGCCGCCCTCTACTTCTTGGCCTTCTTGGGCGCACAGCCATTGCACGAGTTGACTGTGTACGAGTCGCCCGAACCGCCCGCGGCCGAGGCCTTGAGGCGCCGGCGCACGGCGGGGCCCACGTATCCGTCCAGGCTGGCGCTGGGGACACCATCGTGAGTGTACGCCAGGGTGCTCCGCCTCCCGGTGGTGGTGCCGTTGCTGGTTGCGTTGACCGCGGCCTTTGGGTCACACAGGCAGTCGACCTGGGGCACAGGGGCAAGGCCGCAAGGGAAGGAAGGGGGGGATTGGAGCTCCGCACACCAAGCAGCGGTGGATGGATACAAGCGCTAAGGAGGGGCGGGTTGAGGGCCGCAACGCCCGTGTGCCGGAATCCCAGCAGGAGACGCGGACAGGGGAGGAGCTTCAGTCAGACGCGCCGGTAGCCCCTCACCAGTCCGTCTCCGTCTGTGTCGGCGATACGGCGGCAGCCTTGGGAGACGGGGCAGTGGCAGTGCCGGTTCTTGTAGGCTGTGGGGATCACAGAGGAAGGGGTGGACAAGACAGAGAGACGGTTTGGCGGGTGGGGGCGAGGAGGGAGCGAACTGCAGCAAACCCACAGACCGGACCACTTCATCAGCTGGACCCCTTCAGCCCCCAGTGGACCCCTTCTGGACCCGTCTGGATCCCTACTGGACCCGACCGGACCCGTCCTGACCCCGCCAGCAATTCGGCTAGACCTCACGCCTTTGACTCCGCCCCTCCCCGCCTACAGTCTTTGATGTAGAAGCACGTCCCGGGCGTGGTCAGCAGAGGGTTGCTCAGCGGGTCGAAGTCCTGCTTGTCGGTCTGCGCCGACACAAGTGCCTTGGCCACACCGCGAGTGATGTCATCGTTCAGACCCGTCACGAAAGCAGTGCTGCGCGTGGGCGGCGGGTTAGGGACACAGGGCCTCAGAACACAGGGCGCAGTGCGAGACGTGCGTGGCGGGGTAAGGAGCCGCCTGTTACAGGTGTCTCATGCACGTCGGACAGCGGCTGTCTTGGATGCGTGCCAGTCGCAGCCTAGGCCTGCGCGTCACAGTGCCCCAAGCACCATGATTGTGCGCGTTCCCACGCTTCGTCCGACCCACGCACCAGCTAGAGTTGGCGTTGCAGAAGGTCAAGGGGCTCAGCACGAGGCCCGTGAGGTTGCCCTTGGCGATGTCCACATCCAGAATTACTGTGTAGCCCGGCTGGGGCGGGCACACCAGGTCTGAGGGCGGGAAAAGTAGTGCGGGCAAACTGTGAGAAAACGGAACGTGGCATAGGTAATATGGTAATCCCAGAAAGCAAGCACCACACACCGTAACCACTCCCAAGGAACCCACGCCCACGCACCCGCGGACTTATAGTACAGGCACGCGCCCTGCCGCTCGGTATGGTAGTACCCTGCCGTGTTGTACAGGAAACCCTGGCCGGCGAACTGGGGGTAGGCCGAGAAGGCGCGGCAGGAGCGGCGCTTGCGGCACTCGTCCAGCGGGCTGGCCCAGCTGCCGTCAGCTCTAGCTGGATTCAGGATCTCGTTGCCCATCGTGTCCGTGTTTACGTAAGCCTCGTAGCCTGTGATGTCGGGGCAGACGCTGCCAGCTACAGAAGGCAAACGAGGGGATGCGGGGTGCACGCAAGCCGGAACGGTTCAGGGTTCAGGGCCAGGGCAGGGGCGGTGACGAGTCAGGCGCACGTGGGCGGCGGTGTCAAGAGCAGGAGACTATTCAGAAGGCCCCGCTGCCACCCGCCGCCACCTGAGCCCGACGTCCTGGACCTGCACACCAGGCTCACCGACACAAATGCCGTAGCTGTCCTTCTTGTAGCCGGCCTGGCACGTCTCGCAGTCCTGGCTTGCCCCATCGGCGCTGGACTTGCACACAGCAAAGGGGTTGCCCGGACACGGGTTCACGGCGCAAGGGTCCAAGATGCTGACACCTGCGCGCGATTGGCAATGCATGGGACTCCGGTTGCCGATGAGTAACGGGCGAAGCCGTGCGTGTCGCGCCATTGGGTGTGGCAGTGGGCGCAGCTGATGACAGCTGGGGAGCCGCCTGGCTGGCTCGCTCGCTCACCCGCATCCCAGCCGAAGCGCGGTGCGTAGTGCCGCCGCAGCGCCTCCAGCCCCGCGGGCGTCAGCGCACGGCTGTAGACGAGGATCACCTGCAAGTGGCGGGGGACGAGCCAAGGATCGCTGCAAACACAGGGCCCTGCGCGCTCGCAGCGCTTGGGCTGCACCTCAGCACCCAGTGCCCGCTCCCACCCAGCTACCCCGCTCACAATAAGCTTGGCTGACACTCTGCCTATGTGGGGTGTGAACGGCTGCTCGTGTTAGCCAGGGAAGCGTAGGCGCGGCGGGTAGCCGGCCGGTTCTAAGTGCCCGAAGCCCGCCCCATCCCGCCCAGCCCGTTACGTTTAAGTCGCCGCCGTAGTCGCGTCGCGAGCCGCAGTGTGTAGCTGGAGATAGTGTGGTAGACTAGGGTGCTAGGGTGCACTAGGACTGTGGTGCCTATGTGGGGTGTGTGGGTGATGGTCTATGCGGGCTGTCTGCTCACCGAAACCCGGCCGCGGTAGATCCAATTCTCTGCGTCCTGGATGGTGCCCACCCCCAGGCGGCCGCCCACGGGCAGCGGGCGCTGGTTGGCCCAGGACTTGAGCGGAAGCACACTGGAGCCCGAGGGTGCCGTACGGTACAGCGCACCCGCCCGGCCGCCAGGCTGCCGTACGAAGGCCTGGGCAAGGAGACCGGGTGGCCGAAAGGGCGTGTTATTGTCGAAGGGCGCATCTTGCATGCCAACCCGCGCCCCTTGCCGCAACAAGGGCCCTTCCCGCCAACGACCGACCGCCGCCGTACGTCCGCACGCTCCGCAGTACATGCCGTACATACCTGCATGTTCCACGTGTCCTTGAGCTCCGGGTAGTAGGCGCTGAAGTACTCTTCGCCCGTACTTGGATCCAGGAGCGTGACGCCCTGGCCCAGAAACAGCTGTGCATCGGTGGCGCTGTCGTACATGGCAATGTGCGGCAGCTCCAACACGCCGCGTTGTTGCTCTGGCTTCGCGATTACAACCACGGTGAACCCCGCGGTCGCGGAAGAGTTCCAGCCCTGAAGCTCCGCCGAAGTAGCGTCGTCGTTGACGCTCGAGCCCGAGCAGCCTTGCATGGTCAGCAGATCGTCGTGGATCATGGTGCCGTACCCTCCCTCGGTTGCGGATGAGTCAAAGTAGCACGAGGGGATGGCCGCCGTACCGCCGCTGAAGAGCAGCAGCGGCTTTGTGTCGCCCCGCACGTCGGTCCAGGTGTAGATCTCGCTGGAAAGCTTAGTAACGCCGCGCGAGGCGTCGAAGTGCCCAGCCTCCGGCTTGAGGTCATTGGGCAGGTCTGTTGGAAGGCACACGTGATGACGGAGCGGGGGCAGTACGGCGGGGCGGGATTACTGTCAAGGGCGAGCACTTCACACAGGGGGCATTGGGGTAACCATGGGGTGGCAGTGTGCGTGGAGGCGAGTGGACAGCTGAACTACGCATCCAAACCTCACCGACGCTGATCCTGAAACGGGGCATGTAGGAGCGGTAGATGGCGTCCAGGTGGTCCAGGGTGAGCGCCCGGTTGTAGACCAGCACAACCTGCGCGGCGGTTGATTGGATGGGGGCAGGGGAGGGTGGTGGTGATGCAAGGAGTGAGCCCAGTACCTTGGCCCCTTGGACCGCATCTGGACAGCCAGCTCTCGCTGAGGCTCGTGTATGCATCCCAGTTAGTTCGAGTACGGCAGATGCCATACATTCGCACGCACCGAGATGGCGCCCTTGAAGTACTGCGCGTTGTCCCGCCAGTCCGCCCCAACGACGAAACTGTCCGCGTCAACAGGGGTGGGGGTCTGACCCGTCCAGGTCAGGTAGGAGGCGACAGAGCGCTGAGTCATCACGTCCGACGCCGAGGAGTTGTACTTATTCCGGTAGTACGCGCCTGCCGTACCGCCGGGCTGCCGTACGTAGGCGTGCATGGCCCACGCGTCGTACTGCGGCGGCGGCATGGTGCCCGCCATCGAGGGGACCGTGGTCGCGGATCCGTCGTACAACGACATCTTGGATCCGAACACCAGCTCCCTGCCAGGAGCGGTCGTGGGGTTGCGGCTAAGCGTGACGAGCCTGAAATCCGCAGTCGCGCCAACATTGGGACGCTGCTGGTACCCGATAACCACAATGCTGAACGCCGCGGTGGGCGCGTTGCTCCAGCCAATGAGGGTCGTCGGCAGTCGCGCAAAGCACGTGGAGCCGTCCGTGATGATTGCGCCCAGCGAAGTCTCCAGGGTGCAGTTCCCGGTGAGGGTGAGGTTCTGGTTGCGGGCGACGTCCTTCCACGAGGTGGCGCGCTTGGCCGTGCCGGTTGCGGTCACGCCGCGCCCCGCGTCGAAGTGGGCGCACTCGGGCTTGAGGTCCAGGTCAGGGCCTGCGGGCGGGGGGGGAAGAGGGGGTGGGCGGAGGCGTTGAAAGAGGTGGAGCGACCCCAGAGCGTTCCGCCACGGAACAAGGCCCCCGCCAAACGGGCTCCACAGCCACGTCAGCCCCGCCTTCAGGAGCCCATCCCCCAAGCTTCATACTTTTGCACGATCTGCTGCTCACTCATACAAAGAGCCAGGAAGAGCCCAGTCCCCTCGCTCCCATCTCTTGCGAAACGTTTCGCTAGCTTACTCTCGCAGATGCCAAAGGCGTTCTTGATGGTGCCGGCCTGGCACTGGGAGCAGTCCTGGGCGCGACCGTCTGGCGAGGGCTTGCACACGGCCCGGGGGTCACCTGGAGGGGGGGCCCGCGGGTTGGGGGCTTCGGGTTAGGGGTATGCTATCCCCCATTTGCTGGGGCAGTAAACCCGGGCCGCTGGTGCCCAGTCTGGGCTGGAGACTAGACCCTGGCAGTCGCCGGTAACCGCAGCCTGAGCCGCCTGTCACAACCAACATCTCACCTGGGCAGGGGTTCGTGTGGCAGGGGTTCGCCACGAGCGCTCCTGCTCGGGTGGAGCACGGGAAGCAGAGTCAGGTCGACAGCCACCCAGTGAGCCCTTCACTCATGGAAACGCCACATCAAAATGTGTGAACTTAGACTCAGCCCACCTTTGCCGCCCACTCGGTACACGCTGTTGGCGGAGGCCCCGCCGCAGGTGGCCTCGGCGTCGCCGCTGCAGGGCACGGCGCAGGCGAGGCCGCTGGGGCAGCCCTCCACTCCCACGGCCTCGTCGAAGCCGCCAAAGCAGTTGCGGCCGTTGTTGAGCGCGAACACGCGCAGGCCTGTGAGGACACATGGGGTCGCAAGCAACACCATGTCTAGTACGGCTCCTGGGGTCCAAGCCCATTGTTTGGGTCCCGCCTCACGCCCCTCCTCCGTGCCGTGCCAACGGCTTCCTCCCAGGCCCCTTGCGCGCGCGCACCCTTGTCCCGCGCGAGGCTGTCGCACAGCGCCGGCGTCATGGCGGCATGGTTGGAGGCCAGCACGATGGGGAAGCGGCGCTGCAGCGGCGCCGTGAAGCACCCCAGAAACGTGGGCGCTGCGGCACGGACAGGTTGGTGGAGAGGAACAGGCAAAGGGTCGAGCCGGTAAGCTGGATCAAGCGACCACTCCCAACTCAGGGGCTCCCATGTGTGGCAACCCATTAGCAGCAGCAGCCCTGTCCGCTCGCCCCCAGCTTGGTTCGCCCTAACCCTGCCTGCAGCGACGTGCACACGCACCCGTCGTGTCGACGCTCCATCCAAACCGGGGCGCGTAGAAGCGGTGGAGCGCCGTGACCTGCTGCCGCGTCAGCGCCCGGTTGTACACCAGCACCACCGCCAGCTTGCCCCGCAAAAACGCCGAGTTGGTGCGAACGTCGGCCCCCACAGCGAAGCCGTCACCGTCGATCCGAACCGCGGCCTGGCCGCTGAAGCTCTGCACCATCGTCAGCCCGGCGGGGCCACCTCGGAACAGGGCACCGGTGGTGCCGCCTGGCTTCCGGACGAGCACGTCCAGGTTCCAGACGCCCGCTTGGGCGGACGGGGCGGTTGCGTTGAAGGCCCAACCGCCGGTGCCGTTGACCGACGTGTAGATCGACGAGCCGAGGGACAGTTGGTAGTTGGCGTCGGTCGGGGTGCGGCTGAGCTGGGCCAGGACGTAGGGGGTCGTGGGGGCCGCTTGCTGCTGCGAGATGGTGACGATCGTGAAGGCGGCAGTGGGGGACGCGCTCCAGCCCGCGAGCTTGGTGGCCATGCGGCCGGTGCAGCTGCCTCCAAACACGACGCTGCGCGGGCGCGGGGGGGAGGGGGCGGCAAGGCGGAGCGGTTGGGGGGCACCCAGAGGCAAGGGCAGAGCTGCGTTAGCTGCGTCAGTACGCGCCTGCAAGATTCCCAGTGATTTGCATGCCAACCATGACCCCGCGCGCGGCAACCACGACCGCCCAGGCGCCGGCCTTTTCCCCGCCCAGGCCCCACCCAGGCCCAGCCCAGGCCCAGCCCCTGGGCCCACCTGCCGTAGCCGCCGCCAACCGCCGACACGTCCTGGCTACAGGCGCCGCTCAGCGCCAGCGCCTGCCCCGCCACCTGGCCCAGCCACCGCACCGCCGCGCCGGTGGTGTTGCTCAGCTGCAGGCCCCGGGCTGCGTCGAAGTTTGCCGCGTCGGGCCGGAGGTAGAGGGGCAGATCTGCGTGGCAAGGGCGGCGGCGGGCAGGGGTGGGGGCGGGGCAGATAGATTAAGATGGAGAGGGCGCCTGGACTGTGCGCCTGGACTGAAGTGCAGTGAGCGCGTGCGCACATGCTGCCATCCAGCACCGACCCCGCCCTGAGGGTACCGTGGCCAGGCACGAGTGAGTCACCTACCGGTGGCCCAGCCGAAGCGCGGCGCGTACGACCTGTACACCGCGCTGATCTGCTGTGACGTCAGCGCCTTGTTGTACACGAGTACGGCACCGACGCGGCCCTTGAGGAAATTGGCGTAGTCACGGTGGTCGGCTCCGATGGTGAGATTGCCTCCGTCAACCCCAACCCCGCTGTCCTCCAGCCAAGACCTGATGGCGACGGCCGTCTCGCCCGCGCCACCCAGGCCCAGGCTGCGGTACCAGGTCCTCGTCGTACCGCCGACGTGTCGTACGAGCGCGTTAAAACTCCACGTGTCGTACTGGTCAAAGCAGGGATCGCTGTACCCATCGTCCAAGTACTGGCTCGCGTAACCGCCGTAATCCGGCGGCGTGGTTCGGATCTCGCCGTACAGCAGCGTGTCACCGTTAGTAAGCACGACCTGGTTGTTGTAGTTATCGGGCGTGCGGCTGATCTGTGAGAGCACGTACGAGTCTCGATCTAGCGGCACAGGCGGCGTGGCCTGCTTTGAGATGATGAGGACTGTGAACGCGGCCGTCTGGTCGTTGCTCCACGCGGGGAGCGGCATGTCGTCCAGGGTTTTGCCAAAGCACGTGTTCCCGTCGAACACGAGGCTGCCGTACCCCTCGGCCGCAGCCGTATCAACCGAGCAGTTGCCGTACAGCTCAACCTGGAGGGGGGTCGATGCGAAGAGGGCAAGTATTGGGCATCGAACGGCGGCTCAAGCATGCATGCTCCCCTCATGCCTCACAGAACCCCGCCCATTGGGCGCTGTCAACACCACCCAACACGCTTGCTCGCCTGCAGCCCCGACCCCAGGAAGTTGTCGGACCAGCGCAGCGGCTCGTTGCCGCTGATGCTCCCCAGAATGATGCCGCTGCTCGCGTCGAAGTGGCCCGACTCGGGGCGCAGGTCCAGAATGGTGCTCGTCAGGTCTGGGTGGGGGAGCGAGCAGGAGGGAAATTAGGTAGAGGTAGGGGGAGGGCACCCGGGTAAATGCAAGAAGGCCAGGCGAGGACTGGCGCGGAAAGGAGGGGGCAGGGAGGTCCCACATGCGCTGAGCCGTGATGTACGCATTGATCCCACAATCAACGTGTGCACGTACCGAGCGGGTAGCCGTACACCTCGAGCTCCGCAATGTTGAGGTAGTAGCTCTCGCCCACGTTGTTGTTGTTCTGGAGAACCACGACTCTCCCCGGAACCACCGCGAAGCTCGCCACAAAGGTCTGCCCCAGCGGCCATGTCGTCTGGGTCCACACCAGCCGGTTTGTGAGCGGCGCAGCGCTCGAGTTGCCAACGCGGAGCTGAGCGTTCCGGATCTGGTCCTGGCAGCAATCCAAGCGATTGAGGATCCCGAATCCGGTGACGCCGGTCAACGCCAGAAGGTTGACCATGATCCAGGGGGCGCGGTCGTTGAAGCCGGACCGAAACGAGCGGTTGGGTACGGCGTCGGTTACGTACTGCGGGTTGAAGACCTCCTGAGAGGTGTCCGGGAGCGCAGAGGAGGAGGCGTAGACGGGCTTCCCCTTGGCCACGTTGCTAGGCACCTTGGAGTCTGCGCGGGGCGGGCATGCAAGCAAAACAGCAATAGCCCGTCTTGTAAGGCTCATCAAGGCGCACGGTAAAGCTCAACAGCCCCCAAGCACCTCCATGCAGGCCTCCCTGCCCTGGGCCCCCGTCAACATGAAGCGGATGGATGCGGGCCCAGCCTCCAGTCCCTGCCAAGTCCGCTTATGGTACGGCTCACCGCTCGGTGGCAGGCCGTACACCTCCAGCTCCATGATGTGCAGGAGGTAGTTGTTGGGGTCCGGGTTGAGATTCTGCGTGGGTGCAGCAGCAGCAGCGGCGCCGCCAGCACATGTCAGCAGACGGGTGTGTCCCTTGGCCAGTGCAGGAAAGCAAGCCTAGCCTGTCCCCTCGTCCCTTCGCCCAGGCAGGTGTGCCACGCCGCCAGCCCCCGAGCACTCCAGGCCCAGGAGCGTCCAGTGCAGTTCCGGGGCAGGGGTCCCTCCCCCTGGCAAGGACTCCCCTGTCCCCTTGTCTCCACGCCCCCTCATCCCACCCTCATCCCCTCGTCAACTTTAATTGCTGCCAGTGCCCCACGTCTGCTTGAGTGCCACACCTGCAGCGACACGTAGGTGCCCCACGTCCTGTAGCCCATGGGCATGACGTAGCTGAAGGCCTGCGTCGTTACGTCCGCGGGCTGCTTCCACACGAGCCGGTTCAGCGAGATGTCGAGGTTGCTGCCGACGCGGACCTCGGCAAGTCGCAGCCGCAGCCAATCCTCCTTCGCGACCATGTTGTATATCGCAAAGCCGACAACCAGCGTCGGCTCCGCGAGTTGCACGCGAAGCCAGGGCTTCCGGTCGCCAATGTTGGTGGCCATGAACTGGCCAGTCCCGTCGACCGCGAGGCCGGGGCCGAAGGAGGTCTGCCCCGCGAGGGCGCCCCCAGACCAGGTGCTCGACGCCGCCGCGGGGCGGCCGCGAGCCACGTTGCCGTACCGGGGGTCATCTGGGGCAGTACGTACGGCACAGTACGGCAGCACGTGTGATCGTGGAGGGTAGGCGTGCAGGAAGCAAGGTAAGGGGAGCGGGCAGTACAGCACGGCCTGTGATCAGTCCCCTCTCTATCCCTCCCACCTGGCACGGGGGCCGAGAAGAAGGCGGGGCAGAAGGCCACACCGGCGGCGGCGGGGAACTCAACGGCGCAGTTGTTGCCGGATCGGATGAGGCCCGACTGCGTGCCGTTGGCGGACAGGCAGGTCCCTGCCGGTAGGAAACAAACAAGAGGCTTGCAATCAGGGTCGCTGACCTAGCTGACCCCTGAGCCTAGGCCCAGCTGGTCACCCCCGCTCCACAGCAAGGCCCTGCGCCCACCCGAAACCCGCCGCATCCCGCACCAACAGTCACTCACAGTCCGTTCCGGCCCCCACTTGATACCAAGACACCCCAGCCTAGCCTAGCCCAGCCCCAGCTGATCCAGCCCGCACCGCCAGCCACCCACAGTCCGGCAGTCCGTCGCCGTCGCAGTCGAGCTGCTGCACCAGGAAGCCGGGGCCCGAGCAGAAGGTGGCGGGACGGGTGCAGCCTGGCGGGGGCAGGGGCAGGTCGTCGCACAGAGCGGGCGGAGGTGGGGGCCCTGCATGTCGAAGAGAAGCGAAGGCAAAGGTGGCGCTCACCGCAGTTGCTATAGGCCGGGAAGTAGCTATAGCCCTGTGGATGGGGTTCATGTGGCAAGGGGGCGCGTGTTACAGCTCAAGTGCAAGTCCAAGCCGAATGGTCGATCGGGTTAAGGCGGCGCGGCGGCACCATGTGACTGGGGCGCATGGGGCCTGCCTGCGCCGCTGATGTCCCCAATCGACTACACGATCGATCTCCCGTGAACTCGGCGCCCACGCACCGCCGCAGGGCAGGTGCAGCTGTACCCCGGGCCCGTGGTGGTAGCGTTGGTCACAATGTTGGTGCACCGGGAGGAGCCGCCGCAGGGGTTCTTCGTTGCGCCCGTGGCACACCTGCAAGGGAGTGGCCGCAAGGCCAGGGTCTCGACGAGCCCAGACCAGCCTCACACCACACCCGCGGCTGCCCCCCGGCCTGACCCTGACCCTCGTTCCCTGAGGCAAATGACAGCCAAGCGCATCTGCACTGGGCACCCAACAACAGGGCGAGACGCAAGCCTCCAGCCCCTCTCGCTCACTCGTCGGTGTCGCGGCAAGCCCCGTTCACCAGGACCATGCCCGGACGGCAGGTGCACACGAAGGCGCCAACGGTGTTGGTGCAGTTGGCCGTTCCGCAGTTGTGCGTGCCGAGAAGGCACCTGCGAAGGAGGGGCCACGAGTCCGGCAGAGTACGGTGAGCACAAAAGCAGCGTCGTTCTTGAGGGCTGGTCGGAGCGTTCTGCGCTTAGACCTCCTCGAAGGGGTCCCTCATCGTAGCCACCGATGACTGTGTTGAAACCTGCCGCTTGGCGTGGGGTCCCTTGCAAGAAAGGCCGTGATGGGTCCCTCTGTTACCGAAATGGGTTCAGCGCAAGAGCCTGGCTTGCTCACTCGTTCACGTCGTCACACTTCTTGGTGGTGGGGTTGTACGTGAACCCGTTGGGGCAGGTGCAGCCAAAGCGGGTGGCGTTCACGTAGTTGACGCAGATGCCCTCGCCGCAGGGAGGAGGGACGGCGGCGCACCTGTTCGGGGCCGGGGGAATGGGAGCAATCAGTACATTATGAGCCCCCTCGCCACTCCGCTCCCTGTCTCCGGCTCCTTGCTTGCGGGGCCCCCGGACCCAGTAGCCTACTCGTTCTCGTCCTTGCAGATCTTGTTTGTGTAGTCGAACCACTGCCCAGCGGTCTTGCACCTGCAACACACGCACCACAGCGGCAGGATCTTGATTGGCGTCGGCAGGAGCAGGCACGAGCGAGGGGCGGCGGTGCGCGTCTGGAGCCAGGGTGCCGGCAGTGCATGCGCTGGGCTGTCGGCAAGGCAGGAGTCGCGCTGGGGGATCGGCAGGTACCGCGCTGCCATTCGTTCCAGGTCACAGCGGGTGCCATCGACCGCTGCTGCATGCGCTTACGTGCACTTGAAACCCGCGGGAAACTCGGTGCAGGTGGCCACGGTACCGCAAGGGGCCGTGGAGCAGTACGTAGTCACAGGGCAGGCCGGGCACGCTGCGACCGGCGGGTGAGTGTCAGGGCAGAGCGGCAGGTGGGCCATGCACCGAAAGGAGCATTACCGTACTCATGCACCGTACGTACGGCATACGACAAGTTGAGTAGTTCACGAGCATCTCAGTAGCTCTGCACCCGGCCTTGCAAGCCAGCCAGCACCACCCGGCCCGCCGCATTCAGCGGCCCGCTGCAGCTAGCGCACCGCAGTCGTTGGGCGTTGCGCTGTAGGTCCCTCGGGCGCAGGTGCAGTTGTAGCCCTTTTGTGTGGCCCCCAGCGCCGTTGTGGCGGCGTTGATGTTGACACAGCGGGAGGAGCCGCCACAAGGTGGCGTGTAGCGCTGGCACCTGCGCGCGCGCACAAGGCAGCCGCCAGTTGGTCAGTGGGCCGCGGGCGTCAAGCAGCTCTTGGCATGAGCACAGCAGCTAGCACAGGCCGCGTGGAGCTGCTGAGGAGGAGGCAAGCAGGTGTGGTACGTAGCTTGCGAGGCCTGATCGGGCACCCCCCTGCACCTTCCCCCAGGGCCTTTGCAGCGGCCGGCTCGCTCACTCGGCCATGTCAGCGCACGTTGCGCCGTTGAAGAAGAGCCCGTTGGCGCAGGTGCAGCGGAAGCTGCCCTGTGGGGTGGGTGTGGGGGTGCAAGCGGGGAGTGGTGCGATGGGGCCCGGTACCGGGTTAGCTTACGCCTTGATACTGCCAGACGCTAGTCATCTGATCCCGGGCACATTCTTGGTTGGCCAGCCCTACCCGCACGCCCCGACCGCGCCGGTGGCCTGCCGTGCAAGCAGCCGACCGCACTCACTGGGGTATTGGTGCAGTTGCCCTTGCCACACGGTCTCGAGGCACACCTGCAGCGGCGGCGGACGTGGGGTCGAGCCAGCCAGGGCCCATCCTTCCTCCGAGCCCGCTCGCTCCGTCCGCAGAGCGGACCGGATGCTTCGCTTGTGATCTATGTTACCCTGGAGCAACATCGATGTATAGCGGCAACCTGAGTTGCTAGTCCCGATTCACAGCAGATGCTATCCGCCCAACCTTCCCCCTGCTCCCAGCAGGCCCCCACCCACTCGTCCACATCGACACACGACCGCGTCAGGAGGTCGAAGCGGTACCCCGCCTTGCAGGCGCAGCGGATGCCCGAGGCCGTTGTGGAGTCGGGGACGCAGGGGGCCGTGCCGCACACGCCCGAGGCACACCTAGCGGCGAGGGGAATTCGGCAAGGAGGTGGATAACCTTAAGGCAGAGCACAGGGACACCCAGAGTGTGGGTCTCTCGGCATGCTTTGGGACGGCTCGGCGGCGTCCCCAGACTCCGCATGGACGTCAGGACCTGTCGGCGCCAGCTAGGTCAGATGGAGAGATCAGGGCGGGTGTCATGCCGGGCCGGGGCGGCGTCCCCGCCGTCAGGCGCGCACGCTCCGCGCCCTCGCCCTCCCAGTCACGCACAGACTCACGTCTCGTTGAGGCATGTGTTACTGGCGTAGTTGTAGAACCGCCCCTCGGGGCACAGACACCTGCATGCATGCGCGCAGGCGCGGAAGCAGCCGGGTGTGTGTGGTGGGATACGGTTCGATGCGGCGCCAGGACCGGACCTGAGCAGACGCCCTTACACCAACCATGGAGCGAGTCCAGCAGACGCGTGCACCCGGAGTAGCTAGTGCGCCCCCGGGTATCGGGGTCTGGACCGGCACCAGCCCACATTTGCACTCTGGGTGCGCCCCCGGTATCGGGGTCTGTTGCCGTGCACCCACACTCCCCGCTCACCGGTAGCCCAGCCATTGGTCCTGACAGACGGCCCCACCGCCGCACGGCCGAGCACTGCAGTCCGGAGGGCCTGTGGAGGAGGCGTGTGGCAGGGCGGAGGCGGATTTGTGCACACGATCCAGCAAGGTTAGGAGACTTTGTCCAGGACGCTAGAGGCACCTCACCGGCGCACCCGACACCCACTCTTCACACCCCTGGCCGTACACACGGGTTAAAGGGCCGTAAACCGAGCAACCGCCTGTGCACGAGCTGCCCAAACCTCCACCATGGCCCTAGCTACCCACCCTTGGCAATGCACGTGCACGTGCCCAGATCCCCAGGGTACGGCAGGTTTCGCTGGTCCGTGAAGACGTTGCCGCCTGCCGTACATGTGTTGTAGTCGTACTTCCCCGACTGCCACATGTTGGTCCAATCCACGCGGCTCGTGTCACGGCACGTGTACAGGTTCGCGCCTGGAAGCAGCAGTCAGGAGGGGCACACCGTCAGCAGTTTATCACCATCCGTTGTGCTGCTTCCGCGTACGTATCTCGCGGTCAGTTCTATCCTGCAAGCCTGCACGACCACAACTGGCTCATCAGCACACCCCCGCCGGACCGTGTCGGCCGTACGTTGGCGGCGGTGCCCGTTCCGTCCGCCCCGGGGCCCCCGGCCCACGGCCCTGCTGCCAAACGCGCTCAACTGATGGTGCTGCGGACCCAGAGGCACACGCCGGGGTTGGGGACCACGGTGGCGACCGCGCCCTTGAGGTACCCGATGTTGTTGAAACCCTGCACGAAAATCGAGGTGGAACGGAGGGATGAGAAGTCGACATCCAACTTGCACATCCTTCCTCCTCATCTGCTGCTGATGTTGCGCCGCAGGTCAGGACCATATAACTATCCGCCGGCGGCTTTCCGCCGGTATTAGAGCAGTCAGTGAGACTACGAGACCCAGCAGCGCGCCCTGGCATACCGCCATACCTGGCAGGTTGTGGGCGCCAAGTTGCACTTCCGCAAGGCCTCGGTCTCGTTAACGGAGGGCTGGGCATACAGGTTATAGCCGTTGACGTCATAGTCCGTCCACGCCACAAAGCCCGCGTAGCTCTTGCAGACTGTCGGGCATGAGCAAGATGGTAGGGGGGGCGTAGGGCGTGCCACCAGTGTGAGTCAGCGCGCCTGATACCATGGGCGGCGGCAGCGCGGTACTTCTGCGGGAATCCTCGCTCACGATCCTCCCGTGCAATGCGCCACTCAACTGGTCTTGTCCCGAATGTACAGACACGAGCCGTTAGCCGGGTTTGCCGTACGCATGTCGGAATAGTACCAACCGTCACCGGTCACGCCCCTGAATGAGCACAATGAACAGGGCAGAAGAGCAGTCAGCAGGGCGCGAGGGCGGGCCTTGGGTGCAAGGCGCCCGGGACCTGGCTAGTACGGCAAGCGTGCCGTACATCTTCAGCAGCCGCAAGCACAAAGGGCACTCCCTCGGAACGCCTTGGGTGTCAGCATTCTGTGCACTAGGCTGTTCACGTGAGCCTGCACATTCCTGCTTCGCCGGGGGAGCCCCCAGCACCCCAACGCCCGAGCCCCCACACGGTGGCGACCGCTTGCCTGCACCGCGCATCCAGGTTGCACCGCCGTACAGCGTCCGCGGCGCTGGTCCCCTGCGCCAGGCCGCCGTAGTTGTTGTCCCAGTCGGGCCACGTGACGTATCCGGTGAAGTCGGGGCACGCTGGGGTTGGGGGTGGAGAGGGCATGGGCGGGTGGTTGGGTGAAAGGGTGTGCGTGTTGGGGGTGCCCCAGCACTTGACACGGATCAAAAATATGCCCCTCAGCATGTTAAGGCAGGGGCCGTGATAGAGACCAGCAGCCGTAGGCTTGCTTCCCCGCCCCAATCGAGCACTGGCACACAGAGGTCGAGAGGCAACGACGGCACGGCACGGCACGCGGCGAAGGTGCTGGTAGGCACGCCCGCCCTTGCGCCCGCCTGACTCGGTCTGTTACGTGCCACCCCTCTGACCCTTTCACCCTTGCTCGACCGGGCTCCCAAAGGCCCTGTGCAGGTCCGACCGGGCCCCAGCTCCGGTAGGCCGGCGCGAAACTAGGCCTGGTCACCCATCCCACAGGCGCTGCGAACGAGAGCCGCGGGTTTTAGTCCAGCTCACCGGCTAGACTCCCGACCGTCGTCAATGCTAGCATCAAAATGGCGGCTCCCGGGAGTGGTCGCCCGAGCCGTGGCTTCCGCATGTCCATGTCCACCAGTTAATTGGGCCGGGGTGAGCTGTGGACCTCCAAGCCAGAGTGCCAAGGCGAGTGCACGATCAATAAGGACGCAGATGGCTAAGGGGCTCTTGCGCCGCTCTGTTTGTTCATTACAGAGGATACCAAGCGACTCTCCGTATTGTCGCGTGCATCTGAATCAGGTAGTACTTCAAGCTATCTTTGCTGCTAAGTATAGTATAGGTCGGGCTGTGAAGTCCCGTAGAGGAATGTCGCCATTCGTCCGACACCCGGGAATTTGACGAAACTCAACACCAACAAGTCCACAAGCAACTCACATGCGTAGGTATAGCGAACATAGGTCTGCAACTGTGACCGAGCGCTCCCTCGTCGACGAAAAGGTCAAAGAGTTAGGAGCATGCACGGCGTGAGAACGCGGGCGCTGCCGCTGAGGGCACATCCTCTTCGATAGGGCACCAGGGAGGCGGAGCTGTACAGGATATGAGCAGTCCTATCGGCTGCGCTGGTGAGTGCGATGCCCCCCGCCAAAGCCAGGGCCTCGCTCTCCTGTCCGTCCTTTGCAACGATGCGTGACGTCACGCAATTGTTCTTGCTCGCAGTTACAGTTCTTGTGCTGCTCGCGTATGGGGTTTCCGTGCGAGGCGAGACAGGTGCGCTTCGTGGTCCGGCGTTCCGCACCACGGGGGTCAAGGGGAACCAGGTGGCGCTCGGCGAGGGGATCACGGCAGCTTTCCCCAAATGGATGCCGGGGAGGCGCGTAGGTGGAATTGAAGGAGCACTGCACTCCGTCCAGCTAGCATGCTGCCACGGGTGCCGACAGGGGTGCCGGTACTAGCTCCGGGCACGCCAGTAGGCTGCGCCAAACGCGGTAGAAGCCAGGGCTCATGCAGCCATTACCGTATCAAGAAGCGTCTCTGGGGCCACCAAACAGGTCCTGGGCTGCTCGGCCCATCGGAGGCTGGGGGTCCTGCCCCAGCCCGCTCGGTACGCCGCCGGAAGCTTAATCTCTACACCCTCTGTCCCTGACCCACCCCGCAGGACCAGACTCCACGTTGGATGCCATCCCGCCGGAATGGAGCCACACGTGTTCCCTCACCCTCGTGGGCAGCAGCACGGGGCTGCCGTACAGGCTGCACTGCTGGGCCTCAGCCTCCTCGGGCGAGCCCGGCAGCCCACAGTCATCCCTCGCAGCATCGGTATCCGTCAGCCTCGGTGGCGCGCTAGCGGCAGCGGCGGCTGACGGCAACGTGGACCTAACGGGTGTGTCCGTGCTCGAAGATGGACGGGCGTCGTCTGCAGCGGCGCTGGCGGCCGATCCGCCCCTCGAGGACTGGGGCATCACGTTTTGGTCCGTGCCCCACCTGCGCATTTTGGACTCGATGGTGTCGGACCTGCCGCTCAGCACCCCAGCGGCGCTACTTCACTTTGTCGGGTGCAGCTACGTAACTTTTGACAACGTGACGCTCGAACGCCTGGCCGGGTTTCCGGTCGCGGAGGCCTCAGACGCGGACTATGATTACAGTTACATGCCGCCGCCAGCTGCCGAGGTGTTCAGCTCACCCCCGGCGTACGGCGGACCGCTGGGAAGCCCTCCGCCGCCGGCCTACGGCGGGCCGCGGAGCCCACCGGGAGAGGAGGGAGGCGCCACAGCGCCACCGGAGGGTGCCGATTCGGCAAGCCTGCCGCCGCCGGCAGCGCCGTCGGATGAGGGCGCGTCGCCGCCCCTGGTGGAGCAGCAGCAGCTGCTGCCCCTGGTGACCAGCGGCGCAATCCACGTGGAAGGCTGCCTGGGCGTAGCGTTCCTCAATTCTCGATGTTCTGACGTCAGCGATGCGTACGGCTGGGCGTGCCTCTACATCCAGACCAGCAGCCCCCAGGAAGCCGAATCGTCGGCCCAGCCCACCAGCCTCCGCATCACCAACAGCACCTTCAAAGGCAACCAAGTGTCCGGCGCTGGCGTGGACGCGCTCAGCGCCTGTACGACTCCCGATGCGTACGGCGGCTACGGTGCCGTACTGCTGGCTGCCGTACGCGATGCCGACGTGTCGGTTACGGACAGCGCGTTCGCCAACAACACGGGCGGCTGCGGCTCGGCGCTGGCGGCGGTGGGGGGCCTGGGCGAGGCGGCGGTTGGCACCGTGGCGCTCTCGTTCACGCGCGCGAGCGTGACCGACAGCTCCGCCGCGCAGGCGGGGGCCATCTACACCAACGCCAGTCTGACGCGGCTGCAGCTGTCGGACAGCAGCCGCCTCGACGGCAACGTCGCGCGCCTGCGCGGCGGTGCCGTGCTGGTGACGTCCGGGGACCTGACGGACCTGGAGCTGACGGGTGGCAGCAGCATCTCACAAAACGCGGCGCTGCGGCGGGGCGGCGGCGCTTTCATGGTCTACTCTGGGGCCATCACGGGGCAGGTGCTGCTAACAGGGGGCAGCAGCCTGTCTTACAACAACGCCTCGACCGACGCTGGCGCGCTCTACGTGGAGCTGTCCGTACGGCAGATCACCATCGCTAATGGCAGCTCGGTGGACGGCAATTCCGCGCTGGGCGGCAGCGGCGGTATGGCGTTCATCGCCGGCGGTGTGGGCAGCCTCGTGATTGCGAATGGCAGCAGCGTGTCCGGAAACCAGGCCGCGAATGGCGACGGGGGCAGCTATGGAGGCGCTGTGTACATTGGCGGCTCCATTGCTGCGCTAATAATCGCCAACAGCAGCTCTGTGGCGGGCAACCAGGCTGACGTGGCAGCCAATGGCAACGGCGGGGCGGTGTACGTCGAGGGCAGCCTGACGGAGCTGACGGTCGCCAATGCCAGCCGCGTGGAGTCCAACGTCGCTGGGGCGGACGGCGGGGGGGTATACTGCTTCCAGGCCCTCAGCGCCCTGACCGTCAGCAACGGTGCGTGGCCGGGCACTGCGGGGTGGGGCCGGGCTACGGACCCAACGTGGGAGCTGTGTGCAGGCAACGTGAACTGAACATGTGTGGGTAGGGACAACCCTTTTCCATGGGGACGTATGCCCACTCGAGGCAGTGGTTGCTCAAGAGCCCACATTCTATCCAAATGTCTTGCAGGGAGCTCGCTCAGCCGCAACACCGCCGGCATGGCCTGGGCCAACGCCCTGGGGGGTGCCGTCACCGCGGCGGACTACGGATCCGTCCGTGTGACAGCAAACAGCAGCCTGTCGTACAACAGCGCCAATCAGGGCGGCGCGCTGCACGCGCGTTGCCGTACCATCACGCTGAATGCCAGCACCTGCCCGTACGGCAACGGCGGCATCGGAGTGCTTGCCATCAGCGGGGGCAGTAGCATGTCACACAACCGTGCGCTCAGCTGGGGAGGTGCTGTCATGACATGGGGCAATATCAGCTACTTCCTCATCACCGACAACAGCTCGGTTGACAATAACGTCGCGGCCGATGGTGGCGCAGTGTCGGCGCGCGGCAACATCGATGCGTGGGTCGTTACAAACGGCAGCCGGGTCTCAAGCAATAGCGCGAAAGGCTATGGCGGTGCGGCGAACGTCGAGGGCTTCGACCAGATCGCCTCTGCGGCCTTTCCTACGCCCATGCTTCGTGTCACCGTCACCAACTCCAGCAGCGTGGTCAACAACAGCGCTCAGCACGACGGCGTGTGGTCGGCTGACGCCAATAGGATGGGAATCGAGCTGGTTGTCGCCAACGGCAGCAGCGTCAGCAGCAACCGCGCTCACACGCTGCTCGGACGCAGCGGCGTGTTCAGCGCTCACGTGGCCAGCGTAACGGTTGTCAACGGCAGCACGATCAGCAACAACTCGGCGGGATCTGCTGGCGTGGGCTACGCCGATGAGCTGCACGCCCTGACCGTGTCGTACAACAGCAGCCTGGACAACAACACCGCCACCACCAGCCTGGGCGGCGCCTTCGCCGTGCGGTACGGCGGGACCGTGGTCCTCGGCCCGTACGGCAGCGTGTACGGCAACAGCGCCAGGAGCTCGGGCGGGTTTCTCCTCGCGCAGCTGCTACTTGTCAACTTCACAGTGCTTGACGGCAGCCGGGTGGCTGGGAATCAGGCCGGAGCCAGCGGTGGTGTGCTGCATGCCACTGCTATCGACACGGTCAGTATTGCGGACAGCGAGGTCAGCGGCAACGCTGCCGAGCAGTTTGGTGGCGTGTTTGCGCTGGGCGTGGGCGGTGTGGTGAGGTGGCGGATGAGCAACAGCACGCTTCGGGAAAACCGCGCGGGCACCGATGGGGGCGTGCTGCACCTCGGTACGTGGGGAGCCGAGGACCAGGCTTCAGCGGATTACTTTGCGACTGGGCGCGGCATCGGCGCTGCGTACAGCGATGCCGCTCGGGCCGCTGTGCTCAGCAGCCTTAACGCAACGCGGGGTTCGCCGTCGTCTCAGCCCACCGCTCAGCTGGAGGCCTCCGGCAGCGTGCTATCAGGCAACGCTGCAGGGCGCAGCGGAGGCGCTATCGCTCTAGCAGCCTGCAGCCTGGAGCTCTCTGGCGGCGTGTTTGAGGCCAACCGCGCTGTCGAGAACGGCGGCGCCATTGCCGCTACTGCCGCTGCCGCAAGTAGTACGGACGGCGGCAGCAGCCCGGCAGTCCTGCTCAGCATCGCAGGCGCCGTCTTTGCCAACGGCTCGGCCCTCAGCGGCGGCGCGCTGCACGCCAGCCGCGGGGTTGCGCTGCAACTGGATGGGAGCAGGGTCGTTGGCTGCAGTGCCACCACGCGAGGAGGCGGCCTCAGCTGCGAAAGCTGCGAGCGGTTGCTCGTCACGGGGACCTCCATTGCGGGCTGTGCGGCGCTGGGGTCCGGCGGCGGCGTCAGCGTCTCGTCCTGCCCCAACGCCACCATTGCTGACTCAGCCCTGTACGGCAACGCGGCCGGCCGCGGTGGCGCCTGCTTCATGGCGGCTTGGGCCGGGCCTGGGCTGGGCTCGGCTGGGCCCGCGGCGTCTGGGCTGCTCACCCTGCTACGCAACACCAGCGTCGTCCTCAACACGGCGGCTTTGCTCAGCGACCCTCCAGGAGCGGCCACGGGCGGGGCCAACGGAACGTCTTGGCCTAGCGGCTACGGCGGCGGACTGTTCGTTGACGGAGGGCCCAACAACGGCACTACCGTCGCCTCCGTGCCCTCAACCGTGCTTCTGGACTCGGTGGCGTTTGCTCAGAACCGGGCGTGGCTTGGGGCGGACCTAGCGACGACCCAGACCTGTTCGGCAAGCAGCACCACCGCGCAGCCGGAGCTGGCGCTGGGGTCGGGGCTGGCGGAGGGGCCGTCGGCCGTGCCCGCATGCTCGCTGCTCGTGCAGGGCGGGAGCGCGGGCCCGGTGCCGCAGCTGGCGGGGGCCAATGCCACGTCGTCCGGTCTGGAGCTCGTCCCGGCGCTGATTGTGCCGATCCGGCAGGTGGGTCCTTAGCACGTTGTGAGGCGTGCAGGAGCATTAGTTACGTCGACACAGTGAAAGCCAGGGCTGGTCGTCTCAACTCCAGCCAGCTCGCTCACGATGCTGCCTTGCCCTTTTCCCTGTGCTCATGCCCGTTCCCCATGTTCCCAGGCCTCGGCCGCATGGTCCTCGGACTGGGGCCTCTCGTCCTTCCGCGTCGCCTGCAACGACACGCTGGGCACGTGCCCCGCAGCGGAGCAGGGGCTCGTGAGCGGTGTGGAGACGCCCCCAGCAGCGGCCGTGCTCGCGGCTCCTGCGGCGTGTGGCACGTTGGCCGCCTGCCCCCGCCTGGAGGTCAAGACGGGGGAGGCGCTGACCCTTGTGCTGGGCTTGGCTGACCACGCGGGCCGGGCCGTGTCCTCCCGTGAGCGAGATGGGATTCGGGGTGAAGGGGCTTCAAGGAAGGGAGGGCCCCAAGCCGCCGCGTGTGGATGGGGCTGAAGCGAGGGTTCTGGAGCCAGGGGGCATGGGACACTTCCTTATTCGGGCCGCGGTGGAAGCCAGATACCCCTGTCAGGGCACAGCGTCCGGCACTGACCTGTCTCCACCCTCCCTGCTTGTATATGCGCCCTCCCACGCCGCGCGCAGTCCCTGACAAGTCCAGCTACACCATCACCCTCCGCGCCGAGCCCACGCCCGATAGCGCCCCCACAGCGCTGCCCGACACAACTTGGGCCAGCCTCAACGGCTCCGCCTCCCTCAGCCTCAGCTTCCAAGCCGACGGTACCGCCCCCGCCTTGCTCCTCGTGCTGGGCTGGCCCGGCGCCTACCTCCTTCGCGTCACCGTCGTAGGACCTCTGGACATTGCACCCCTGGCGGTACCGTTTGTGTTGCGCGGTTGCGGCGTCGGAGAGGAGCTGGCCTACTCACCCACGGGGGTGCAGGAGTCGCGCTTCAGCAGCGGCCGCGCCTCTTCCCCCATCCTAGCGTCCTGCTCGCCTTGCCCCCGGCGACAAGTCGGGCTGAAGCCCGACCCGCGGACCCCACTGTCCGCGAGCCTGACGGAGGATAGCGTGGGTGCGGAAGCGACTGCTGCCTCGACAGTGTGTCTGCCGTGCCCCGCAAACGCGGTGTGCCCGGGCGGGTCCATTGTGGTCCCGCTGCCCGGCTACTGGCACAGCTCGCCCAGCAGCACGCTCATCCACGCCTGCCCCAACGAGGACGCCTGCAGCGGCGGCGCCGTGGCGGCGGGTGCGTCGGGCGTCACGATCCTGGCCGAAATGGCGGACGTGCTGCCCGGAATCAACTCGACGCTTCAACTCCTGGCGGCGGAAGACGACCGGACGCTCGCGCTCACTGCCTGCCAGTACGCCGCCGGCCGAAGCAACATCACGTCGTGCCGACTGGCCAACGTCTCGTTCGATGACCCCACCGCCTACACGCAGCAGCTGTGTGCCAATGGCTACACGGGCAACCTGTGCGCAGCATGCGAGCCGGGCTACACGGGCTCCCTGGACTTCGAGTAAGCAGTGGCTGCTTCCTAACTAGCTAGTGGCAGGCTGGGGACAGGCAGCTGCAGAGGACCCGCCATGCAGACGCCTTGCCTTGGCAGACACTGGGGGCAGGGGCACTGAAAGTGGGCGGGGTCAGGTCGGCGACAGGCCGGCAGTGTTGCCTTGCTGGCTCTTGACCCGCCTACCCCCTGCCTTGATTCCTCCGCTCTCCACCTCCCCGGCCCTGCCCTCACCCCCGCAGGTGCACCGAGTGCCCCGCCGTCGCCCGGACCGTGTGCCTGGGCCTGCTGGCGTTCCTGGGCAGCGTGTTCATCATCACCTACGGAGCCATGGCCAACTTCGGGGAGGGCACGCGGCAGCAGCAGGAGGAGGGCCCGCAGGACGAGGGACCAGCGGCGGGGGACGTGCTCAAGGTGGGCAGGGGCGCAGGGGTCGCCAGAGGACTTTCCTTACCGTTATGCGTAGAGCTGGTGCGGGAAGGCTCTCATGCACTGCTGCCTGCAAGTGATCTCGTAAGCACCCGCCGCTGTCTCCTTGCGTCAAACTTGCCTGCAGGTTCTGGTCGTGCACATCCAGTATTTCATCATTATTGCGCGGCTCAACATTCAGAAGCCCAAGCTCATGACGGCATTCATTGGGTGCGTTCGTGGGGCAACCTTGGGGTCACGAAATGCGGTCTTGTGTATCATAGGGCGTACGGCATTCAGGTAGAGGGCAAACAGGTGTCTGCAACCCTGCCCCGGCTGCGCAGGCTGCTGGCCGCCTCAACGGGAGCCGAAAACTACCTGACCTACAACCACGCGGTGAGCTAAAGTTTTAGGGGAAAAGGCCTTTGACGGGCCGTTGACTCTTTGCGATGTTCGCTCGGTCGGCGCCGCTGCCCTCCCCAGAGCCCTAGCTGCGTCCAAGAGCTGCGGCCCGCTTGCTCCTCACGGTCTCGCCAGCTTACTCATCCTCCACCGGCCGGTGCGCCGCCTTCGCCTGGCCTCCCTTCCCCCTTGCGTGCCGTAGTGCCTGCTCCCCGACCAGGACAGCGCGCAGCAGGCCTACCTGGCCCTGCTTGGCGCCCTGCTCACGCCCTGCGCGGTGGTGGTGGCGTGTCTCATTCTGTGGGCGCTGCGCTTCCTGCTGTTCAACCGAGCGCGGCTCAAGCGCTCCGGCAACAGCCGGCAGGGCAGCCGGCGCGGCGCCAGTCGGCGGCCCAGCCTCGAGGTGGTCAGGGCCGCGCTGGAGAAGGCGCCCAAGGACGTGGATGAGCAGGACCCGAAGATGCGGTCCGTGCACAACCCCGTGTTTGAGCACAGCGAGACGGGCGAGGACAAGGAGGAGGGAGCGCCGGGGAAGGAGCGCGGGGACGAGCCGGTCGCAACGGCCGCAGCCAGCATTGGCGCCCCCGAGGGGAGCAAGGAGAGCCCGGGCTCGGAGGGCCCTTCGCCACTTCTAGGACCCGCTCAGATCGCCAGCATGGCGCATCATGGCGGCGGCAAAGCCCGTGACGAAGTCGAAGCGTCGCCGGTCGAGGACGAGCCCGACCTGCCGACCAAGCCGTCGCTTGTGGGCCGCGCGGTGGAGTCGATCCATAACTGGCGCCTCACTCTTTCGGACGGGCTGCAGCATGTCGACCAGACCATGAGCCTGCTGCAGCAGCTGGGCATCGTGCTTGTTGTGGCGGTGTTTGTGCTGTTCCCGTCGTGGGCCAACGCCGCCTTCAGCGTGTTCAGCTGCTACGTCATCGACCACCCGAGGAACGTCGACGACATGCCGCTCACCGCTTCTGCCGCCAGCGCGTACGGCTACTGGGTGCGCTCCATGAACCAGGTGGGCCCAGGGAGGGACGGCAGAGGCACAGGGTTGCAAGGCCGAGCAGACCTTCATGTACGGTAGGGGGATCTTGAACCCGTATGCCTCCGTCCGCCCCTTCCTCGACCCAGGCCTGCTACTCGGGGGTGCACCAGGAGCTGTATGTGCCGCTGGGCATCGTGTTCCTGCTGGTCTTCTGCATCACGCCGCCAGGCACGTTTGCACCTCATAGCTTTGCTTTAACGGGGGCACGGTCACCGAACGCTAGCGCCGCGGCTGTCTTTACACGTACGGCAGCGCCTTCTACGCCCGGTGTGAGTTGGGCCTCAAGGGCCGACAAGCTTTTAAACCCTCGCCCTGCCCCTGCCCCCTAAACCCCCTCCCCGCAGTCGCCAACTTCGCGCTGCTGTGGCGTGTACGGCACAAGTTCGACGACCCGCACGTGATCTCAGTGTACGGCTTCATGTACATGCGGTACAAGCCCAAGATGTTCTGGTGGGACAGCGTGCTCCAGGTGCGTTCGGGACCCCGGGCTTCGGGCTTCACACCCTGCCACTAGCGGCCCCTCGCACGCATCCTGATCTGCTACCCTGTTCCACTGTCCGATTTCAGGCTTGCAGAGACAAGATCCTCAAACACATCCGCCATCCTCCCACCCCGCAGGTCCAGACGCTTGCCATGGTGGCGGTGGACGTGTTTGGGCAGGGCGTCGACGTCGAGGTGTGTGGGCCTGGGAGTGCGGGACACAAACCCGTGTTTGCCGGCTTTTCGGGCCCGCCAGATCTCTCACCTGCCCTCCTGGCTCTGACCACGCCCACACCTGCCCCAACCTCTGCTTCGCTCCGTACACCCCTGCACTTACAACCCTTCACGCCCTGACCCCCCCTCCTGCTCCTCCGCCTCCCGCTCCTCCCTCTTCATCTCCCCAGTACCAAGCGCTCATGCTGCTGTGCGTGCTGGTGGTCATCTCCGCCATCAACGTCACCATCGAGCCGCTGCACGCGCCCCTGCTCCGCTACCTGGAGTTCGTGTCCTCCGCGGTGCTGGTGCTCACCATTGCGCTGTCCATGTTCTTCGTCGTGGGCGACAGCGACGTGCTCGAGGGCGCGGCCGGGGTGAGATGCCGATGCGGGCTGGTGTGGGCTGGCTGGTACTGACGTGGGAGAAAGGTGTTCTCTTGGGGAATGGGGGAAAAGGGCGTGAGCAGGGCATACACCGGGTCCGTGCCCTCCTGGGCCTTCCAAGCACTCCTCACCGCGAGGCCCCACCCCCACCCCCACCCCCACCCCCACCCCCACCCCCACCCCCACCCCCACCCCCACCCCCACCCTTCAACTCCCCAACCACACTACCCCAGAACGCCATCGTGATCATCATGCTCGTCATCAACGTGGTCCTCGTGGCTGGCTTCCTCTTCGCCATGCTCCACTTCTCCCCCGCCAAGCGCCTGATTGACAAGGCCTCGCAGTCCTTCACTCAGTGGCGCTCAGCGCGTTTCTCACGAATGCGCTCCGCCGCCGCTGCGGGCGGGAGCGGCGCCGGTCCGAACGGCGGCGGCACGCGAGGCATCCCCGGTGCGGAGTCGCTCAGAGAGGCAGGCTCGGGGCGGCTGCCGCCCGCGCCCTCGACGAGCCGGTTTTCCGGCGTGCTGACGCGAGGCGCCTCGCACCAGGCCCAGGCCCAGGCCCAGATGGGCCCGGGCCCAGGCCCAGCCGGCCTGCTGACGTCACCCCGTGGCGCGCCGCTGTCAGTCATGCCGGGAAGCCACCGCCTGGCCCTTGCCTCGGACGCCCAAGGGCTGCGGTCACCGATCGCACCGTCGGGCCGGGTGGGATCTCTAATCATTGTGGAGCGAGACGGGTCTGTGCGCTCAATGGCGAGCCTGCCGGGGAGGAACGGTTCCATTGTCAGCCCTAGGGCGCCGGCCCTGGGCAGCCCCGGCGCCGGCAGGCCGCCCAGCCAGTCGCTGCCGCCGACGCCTACTGCTGCTTTGGGTGGAGGAACAGGGACAGGAGGAGGGGCAGGAGGTGGAGGGGCAGGCGGAGGGGCTGGGGGGACAGGGGGTGGGGCAGGGGAAGGAGGAAGAGGGGGCACCGTGGTGGATCCGGCGCAGGTCCTGCTGCAGCCGCCGGATCGGGACTAGGCATCCGCCGGCGCTAGCACTCCTTTGCAAGGGGGGGCGCCGCCAACAATCAGGCGCCGCACGGTGCACGGTTATGCACTTGGTGAAACACTAGTCCGCATGGGTAAGCACGGTCAGGCACTGCCTTGTGTACGGTACTGCCGTCTACGGCTGCCGCCTCGCGGCACTGAGGAGGCCAGCATTTATCTGCGTCCCTACTCTTGCGTCTCGACTTGGCAACGAATGTATTGACAACCTTCCTGCACTTCTCTTCATCTTGTCACCTCTGTTGGGGCAGGGAACCCTTCGTATGTTTCAGGTTGTGGATGCTGGATGGAGTGGTAGTTCTTGGCCCCTACTTCCGCTTCGCTTAGGGGCAATGCATACATACTGAGTGTATGCACTGACGCTTTCAGAAGAGCTGAAGTCAGTGAGGGTGTGTGCGTGTGCGACGGGCAACCCTTAGGGTCTTCTGTCGGCGCTCTACGTCCTGGCCCTCATCAGGTGCTCAGCGTGCCTCCGGTTACTTCTGCCATCACGCTGCATGTAACGAAGAAGGTCCACCCTGGAGGCCTGGACTGGCGGAAATCGGAAGCAGTGGTTGCATTGGTGGACCGCGGCCGCCCCTAGCGTTAGGTGGGAGACGGCCAGGTGCGCCAGGTCTGAAGGGATCGCCCTTGGCTCCCATATGCCAAACGACGTTTCGCAAGGAGGAGCAAGGCCCCAACGTGATACAAAGCGAGACCAGGCACACAGAAATGGAGCGTTACAGGTGCGCAGAGCGCCCTGCCCGGTCGTCCTGCCCCAAGCACTCCCCAGCTTCCCGCATGCAGCAGCCACACGACTTCAGCACAACGTCAGCGCCGGGACCCCGATTCCATGCCCGCCACATACAACCGCCTCCAGCTCCCGCGAACTGCACACCAGGCACGCTGATCACCAATCACCTCGGTCCGCCCAAAGCCTTGCGCCGTCCGCCTAGCACGCCCTTCCACACCCACTCACTCTTCCACCTCAGCCGCCTGTGGCTCTGCCTGCTCGGCAGACGCCAGCCACCATAAACCTCGACCACTACCCCAATCGAACCACCGCTGCGCCTCCGCCCTCGCCCCGGCCCTGCCGCTTCACGCCTTGGCCTCCGCCCTCGCCCCGGCCCTGCCGCTTCACGCCTTGGCCTCCGCCTTGGCCGCGGCCCCCTCCGAGGGCACGGGCTTCCCCGTGGCGGCGGCCGTGAGCGCCGCGGCCTTCTTGGCCAGGGCCGGCGGTACGGGCCCAAAGTACTTGCGCATCTCGTACGCGTCCTCGCCGTCGGCGTAGTACTTGCCCTCGATGTCGTAGATCCTGTACGGCAGATCGGGCGCACGGAAGTCGGTTGGGCCCGTGTTTTGTAACCCCACACAGCCCCGACCCCACACAGCCCCGACCCGTTCCAACTCGCTCGTTTGCTGACCGTGAAGCTGCCGCTTGGTCTAGCCGAACGTGGGGGCCCGGCGGCCCTCGTGTGGGCCACCCGAACGCGGGAGCATTGCAGCTGTCATGTGGGCCCCGAAGCGCTCAAGCACTCACTGGTAGCACAGCGTCTGCGTGTACAGGTGTACGGCAACCTTGTTGGTCACGCGCACGTGCAGCGAGACGTACTTGGCGCCGAACACCTCCTCCATGGCCTTGTCTGTGGTACGGCAGTACGGCAGGCAGATCAATGCAGTTCTCCGGCAGGACATGACATGCGTATGCCCGATAGAAAGGCCCCTGGAAGCGGCATGGGCCCAGGGCACCTGCACCGGTAAACAACAGAGCATCTTGTGCGCCCCTGAGCCCTGCAAGCCACGCGTACCACGCTTGGCAAGCCCCTACAATTTCCCTTCCAGAAGCTCTAGGGATTTACACACGCCGGGCCCCTCACGAGGCCCCCTCCCACGTGCCACCACCGCCCCTGCCACCCACGTGTTGCGCTCATGAGCTTGGTGGCCAGGCCCAGCTTGCGGTGCGTGCGCGCCACAGCCACCGAGGTGATGTGCCCATGCGCCTCGGCAGCCTCCTCCTCCCTGCGTGTTGGGCGTGGGAGGCGTGGGAGGTGGGGAACGCGGGAGAAACAGGCTCAGCCGTCCGGTCCCGCCCAGCCTGTGGGCGCTCGCCTCGATGAGGTGAGGGCGATGAGACCCGGGGAAGGCGTTGGGAACCAGTGGGACCGGGACCCGAGCCGCCCAGACGCAAGGCGCGTGCGTAGATGCTTCAGTGGGCCCTATGTTCGGACTCGTGGCCTGGCCTGCTCCCGCAAGGCACTATGTTTTGGGGGGGTCGCTCACATCTTAGCCAGCACGTATCCCACGATCTTTCCGTCATAGTCCTCCGCCACTTGCAGCAGCTGGGGCCACGATAGGATGTGGTACAGGTAGTACTGTCGTGAGGGAGGGTTCAACACAACAGCAGAGAGCGGGATCAGTGGTCGAGCCATAGGGGAATGGCTCCGCTTACTCCGGGCAGGGTGCCCCTGTGTGGGCAGTCGCAGCCTGCCCGAGTGCCCTTGCAGGAGCTAAACTCAGCACCAATCGGACCAGTCCCCACCTTCAGTTGATAGTTCTCGGGCAGGCTAGATTCCAGGGGTAAGAGGGGCAGAGGCGTGAGAGGCGTGAGCGTGGCGCAAGGGGCAGCAGCGGCCGGGATATGCCCGAACGTGCCCAAACGTGCTCCGCAAGGCAGGCCGCGACTCACCACAGCAGGTTGCACCGCTGCATCTGCATGAGGTCATCTATCGTGGCTGGCCGGATGCAGACCATTCTTCCTAGCGCCGCTGCGAGAGGCGTCCAGCGACCGAGATGGCGATTCCTCGCGGCGGGCGTATGGGATGTCCGCTAGAAGCCTTGATCAGCAAGTCAAACGAGATCAGCGACTGCTAGTGGGATGGGCGTCCGGGTCCGTGCTTGGGGTGGGGAAAACACAAGGGATGCGGCGGCTCGGCTAGCACGTCGTCGTAAGTGGATGCTTAGCCTTGAACGTATTGCAGTGGAAACAGACCTCGCTGTTTGGCGGTTTGCGCCTGACGCGGGATGGGCATCGCGGGATGGGCTTCGCGCGCAGGCCACGCTCGCGAGCACTGTGCATAACTTGCACTGCTCGAGTCACCTTGTGCCCAACCAGATAGCTCACACCATGGCTGACCCAGGTGGAGCTTCAGCAGAGCCCGCGCGAATCGACCAGCTCGACGACCTCTGCCTTAGCCACGTTGCGGCATGCACCGAAACCCTGAAGGTTAGCGGTAACGCCCATGCGTTCTGCACTAGTCCAGGGCCTTCTGCCTCGCCCCTTCCGGAATGCAACGCCTGACCGCCCGCGCGGAGGGCCTGGCCTGCGCGGACTGACAACATGAACGCATGTTGGAAGTGTTTTGACGGACGGCGTAGCTGGTTGTGCAGGCACGAGCACCCACCGCCTGCTGGCGAGGCCCCGCGCCGAGGCCCTCGGGGCCGACCTCTCTGCGGGCGCCCTTCCACGCCCCTTCCTCAAACCCCGACACGCAAACCCCTCCGTCCCCCCCCCGCCCCCCCGCCCCCCCAGGACCTGCTGTCCCTGGGCAGCACCTGCCGGCGGCTCCGTGCGGTCGTGGCGGGGGCAGACACCGCATGGCAGCGCCGCATCCTGGCCGACTTCGGCCTGCCCGTGCGCGGCTACAAGGCGAGTCGGGGTCCCCCGCTGCTGGCCACCCTCCTAGTCCCTACCACTCCCTAGCCTCCCTAGCCTCCGCTTGCTGGCTTGGCTGCGTCCGGCGTGCCTCACGGCCAGGCCCTTCCCTCACCTCGTCTCGCTCTTGCCTGTCAATTCGGCTCCCACACACAGAGCGGCGGCGTGCTGAAACGCCAGTATGACCTCCTCCGCCACGCCTCCCGGGGAGAGGCCCCGCCTCCGCCCGCACTGGCACCAGCCCCAGCCTCTGGGCCAGGGTCCGGGTCAGGTCCCTCCACCGCCGCCGCCAGCGGCACCGCCAGTGCCGCTGCAGGCAGCAGCAGCAGCAGCGCAGCCGGCGGCGGGGGCGGGGCCTCCGGGGGCTCGGGCCTGACGCCCCCCACGACCCCGTCCGGCGCGGGGCGGCACGGCGCGGGGGGCCAGGCGGGCGGCGTGCGGCCGTTCCTGCCGTTTGCTGGGGTGGCCACGGACGGGGGCTGCGACACTCCCTGGGCGGACTTCTGGGTGAGGGGGTTGGGGGAGAGGGGGAGGGGGAGAGAGGGGGTAAGGAGGGAGGGGAGGGTGTGTTTTGGCACGCACGGGCGGGGGAGTGGGGGCGGTGTCGGAGGACTTCTGGGTGAGGAGGGGAGGGTGGGGGAGGGTGGAGGGGGGCCCGGGTGGAGGGGGTGGCTGGAGGTGTTGAGGGGGGCGGGGCACAGCCGAGAGGTTTGGGGCTGCGGACTCGAGACTTCGGAGGCGGGGAAGCAGGGAGGGTATCGACCGAGGCCGCGAGCCTTGCACCCATGGCCTCCTGCCGTGGTCCTGAAGAGGCTCTCTTCCTTTTCGCTTTTCCGTTCGCGCCCTCCCTCCCGCAGGCCGGCCACCTGTTCAACCCCTCCTCCCGCACCTTCTACTCCTCCGAGTCACAAACCACCAACGTCCACTGCGTGGCGGTCCTGCAGGTCGGTTGAAACGGTTGGAAGCGGTTGGAGCGGTTGGAACGGTTGGAGCGGTTGGAGCGGGCAACCGACCGCGGACCATGGGCGCGGAGGCGGAAGGCCGCGCAGGGTGGGGCACAGCGGCACAGGTTGAGAGCCTTTAGGGTCCGGTCGATAGGACCTGGAGTGAGCTGAGGGCAGGTGGGGGGCGGCGGAGGCGGTTCCGGGTCTGCCACCGCACCTCACCTCTCGTCACCTCCTCCCCCTGTGTGCTGGCCGACCCCGCCGCGCCCCCCCCCTCCTCCGCGCCCGCAGCCCGACGGCTCCAGCCCCTGCGACCCGCACCGCGCCTTCCTGCTGGACCGCCTGCAGGTGGGGGGGGGGGCGGGGGAGGGGGGGGGGTCAGGTAGAATCTGGCTGTGTAAGCGATGGGATTCAGGACGGCCTGCAAGAAGGGGCAGGGGCGTGAGACATGGCGGGTGGAGGTTGGGCGCGGCTGGGGCTGGAGGGCGGAAGTGGGGCGAGGTTGAGCAGGAGGTTGTGATGGGGACCCGGGCGGTTGGGCCCACAGCTCCCTCACCAGCCCCACACCCGCCGCCCGAGGCTGTTCCGGGGCGACTGAAGCCATAGCTGCCTCGCGAGCTCCGGACCTTCGGCCGTGCTCCGCCTCTTCACTTTGCCCCTTCCCTGCCCCCCAGCTGCCGGCCGCCTACCTGAGCCGGGACGTTATGCGCTCCATTATGACGGACCAGGTGGAGTGGGGCCTGGGGCAGGGGGGGGAATCGATGTGGGGTGGGGGGTCGGGGGTCCGCGACAGGGGTCAGGGCTGGGAGGGGAGATCGTCGGGCGAGGGCGACGTGGCATTGCGGTGGACCGATAGATATGCCCACCAGGCCTGTGGCGATCTGCGGGGTGGCCAAGCCTGACCGCACCCCCGCCTCCCGCCCTGTCCCACCTCGCCACCGGGTCCTGGCCGCGCGCAGGCTTGGGAGGGCGGCGCCTCGCCCCACCACCTCCCCCCCGACCCCCTGCCGCGCCTGCCGGAGCGGGCGGTGGGCGAGGCGCGGCGCGTGCTGGGGCACTGCACCACGGAGGGTGAGGCATGGCTTGTTGGTTGGGGTGGCGGTGACTTGGCGAGGTTAGAGGTGGAGGGGAGGTGTTCCGTCGCTCGTTGGTCGGGGCCCTGGACCCTGTGCGCCCTGCTGCAGTGGCATGGCGCCTGGGCCAGGCAAGCGGTTCGCTCCAACTCCGTGTAACACAGTGGAATGCTACACACCGGCGTGAAAACCTCCCCCTCTTGCCTCTCCCGGCACGAAACCCTCACCCTCCCCCCCCCAGTGCTCGAGGACTTGTACGTGCACGTGTACAACCAGATGACTCAGGGCCGCGCCTGGGGCATGCTGCTCATCCGGGGGCTGGGCGGGGCGGGGCCGGACGCGGACGAGGCGCTGCAGGAGATCCACCACAAGGCATGGCAGGTGGGCGCGATCTGGATCTGGATCTCGATATGTCGACCTAGTTGTGCAAATGTGGATCGGGGCTCAGTCCGGTAAACGGGACAGAATTTAGAGCCGATGCAGATGCTTACTTGGAGGTGCATATTTGCATACACCAACCACCTCGGCGCCACTGCTCCCGCCCCACGCAGATCTGGCACAACCAGCGATCCGTGCCGTACGACATACGGCAGGCTAACCGTGCCGAGCAGCCGCGGCTGCTGTACGGCGAGCCGCCGCTCCGCGCGCTCCTGCCCTCGGGCCCCGGGGGGCCCTGCTCGGGCCCGGGCCCAGGCCCAGGGTCCGGCCCCCGGCTTGGCACCCCGTCCACATCCACAGTCTGCGCCCCCACGCCCGCGCCCCACTCGAGAACCGTGGGTCTGTTTGACTCTGTGCTGTTGTCGCGTCACCTCAACGTCACCTGCCCCCTGCGCTGCGGCGTGCTGTTCGCCGCCGTCACGGGCAACGAGCCCGGGGGCGGCGGGGCAGGCGGCGGCGGTGCAGGCGGCGGCGGAGGAGCAGCAGGTGTTGGCGCTGCGGGAGCAGCGGGCGGCGCTGCGGGAGGGGGAGGAGGGGCAGCGGGGGCGGCGCTGTCGGCGGCGACGCTGGCGGCGGGTCTGACCAACGGGCTGGCGTCGCTCCCGGTGGTGCAGGTGGGCAGCAGGGGGCGGGGGGGGGCACGGAGGGAACGCTTCGTGGCTGCATCGGTAGCAGTTGCGCGTCGCTTCCTGCTGCGACCCGGCCCGAAGCCTCTTCAGGGCAACGCTTCCGTTCACACCCTGCCTTTCCATACAACGGGTTCGTTCCCTGTCCCAATCCTGCCCCTCCCTCCCGCCTGCAACCCACCCACCCACAGGTCTTCAACAACGCAGCCGACATCTTCGCGCTGCTCCCGGCCATCCAAGCGGGCATCCTGCCCCCCATCGCGGGCTACTTCACCAACGGCTGGCTCGAGTGGGTGGAGTTTGAGCGCCCGGCGGCGCCGCTGGGTGAGCCGCCGCAGCGCCGCCGCCACGCCTTCGCCGCCGCCACGCCGGCGCCGCCGGCGGCAGCGACTGCGGCGGCGGCGGCGGCGGCGGCGGCTCCGGCTCGGCCGGCGGTGGTGCCCGAGGCAGCGGCGGCGGCGGCTGACGGAGGTGGCGGCGGCAGCGCAGCGGCTGCGGGGACCGGTGGCGGCGGTGGGGGCAGCGACGGCGCGGCGGCGGGCGCGGATCCTGCGGATCCACGCGTGGTGCCCTGCCTGGATCTGGATCTGGGCGCCGGATCTGGGCTGGCGGCGTGCGTGCTGCCCGTGCTGTGGTTCCGCTTCTTCACGCGGAGGGAGCGTTACGCCATGCGCCGCCGCGGCGCCGCCGCGCAGCAGGCCCCCGGGGCGGCGGAGGCCCCAGCGGAGGCGCCGGCGCAGGAGGCGGCGCCGCCGGCGCCGGCGATGGATCTGCCGCCAGCGGTGGCGGGGCTGGTGGCAGGGCTGGCGGGGGCGCAGGCCCTACTGGCTGAAATCCAGCAGGTGACATGGGGATGGATCTCAGATCCGCGCCTTGCTGTCGTCCCCTGCGCATCTCACTACCCCGTGAAAAGACATGTGGTGGCAGGTGTGTGCACGTGCTACCCCGGGCACTTGACCGTTGTTCTTCACCCCTCTCTCCAGTCCGCAAGCCGCCCACCGCCGTCTCTTCCCGCCCCGCCCCCACCCCCGGGCCTCCTCTGTGCGCAGGGCCTGCAGCCCCCCGGTGCCAACGCCGCCGCGCCCCAGGACATGGCCCACCTGCCCGACCTGGCGCAGCTACAGGGCTGGGCGCAGCTGGAGGACCACATGGAGGTGGGGGGGCGGGGGGGGGGCGGCAAGGCGGGGCGAGGGGCTGCGTGCGTGGTAGGTGTGCTGCTACCACTGCACCGGTGTCCTTCTTTGTGTGTTACTGTGACGCAGGCGCTCATGCCCCGCCTCCTCCCGCCCCCGACCCCGACCCTTCAGCAACTGGCTGAGGTCCTCCAGGCGGCCATGGCCCAGGCCCAGGCGGTGCAGGCCAACCACCCACTGGCCGAAGGGGCCGCCGACGGCGGCGGCGCCGCTGCCGACCCTGCCGCCGCCGCCGCCGCTGCCCCCGCCGGCAACGCACCCGGCGGCGAAGCTACGGCTGCGCCGCTGCCCGGGCCCGCCGTTGCCCCGCCGCCGGCGCCAACAGTCGACGTCGCTGCTGCCCCCGCTGCCGCTGCCGCACCGCCGCCACCCGCCGCCCAGGACCAACCGCCGCCGGCTGCGGCCCAACCGCCGCCTGCGCCCGTGCTCGGCGGGCCCATGGGTCCGGCCGTGGCAGCGGGGCTGCTTGAGCTCATGGCGCTGCCGCAGGACGAGCACGCGCCGGCGCTGGGGGTGGACGCCCTGGGCATGCTGATCGACCAGCAGGTCGGGGCGTGGGGTGGGTGGGGGTGGGGGCTCCGTGCAGGTCCTTGACGGGGTCGGTTTCATGCGTCCCATGCGTTGCGCTCCATGATTTTGCTCATGATGGACGGGGGCTGGGGAGAAAGGCACAGGCTGGTCCTGTCAAGCCTGCATGCTGTGATGCGGCTCTGCGTTCGGCGCTTGTGTGGTGAGGAACCACCCATGCGCCCCCTCCCCGACACAGATCATGCTCGAGCTAGAGCAGCAGCACCTGATGCCCCTGCCGGAGGATGAGGATCCAGATCCGGTGGATGCTGTTGTACAAGACGCGATCCAGGATCCCGCGGCGGACGCGGCGGCGGCAGCGGCGGCGGATGCCGCGGCGCCGGCGGAGGCGGCCGACGCGCAGGGCCCCGTGCACGGTCTGGCGGCGGCGATGGCGGCGGCAATGCAGGCGGCGGCGATGGGGCTGCCGCCGCCGCAGGTGGCCCTGGCGGGAGGTCAGCTGCAGGTGGTGGTGGAGGGACAGCAGGTCTACCCCCTGCTGCCCGCCGCCGCTACCGAGGCAGCGGCAGCGGCGGCGGCAGCGGTGGCGGCGGGTGGGCAGTCGGTTGCGGCGGTAGCGGGACCGTCGACGTCGCAAACGGCGCCGCCATCGCAGGCCGGCGCAAGCCCCGGCGTCGGCGCTGGGCCCAGCGGCAGCGGCAGCTCCCTGGCGGCGGCGCCGCCGCTGCTGGCGGTCGGCCACTCGCCGCGGCGGCGGCCGCCGCCGCTGGCCGCCGGCGACGATTCGGATGACGAGCACTATAGCGAGTGCGAGTTCGAGCAGCCCACCCCTGACGCCGCCGCCGTCGGCTATGCCACCGCCGGCGCCGCCGCCAGCGGCAGCCTCGACGGCGCCGGCGGCAGCCGCCGCGCCACCGCCGACGGCGGCGAGGACGCCCCCGCTATCGCCGCCGCCGCTGGCGGTGGCGGGCCGATCGCTGCTGCTGCGGCGGCGGCGGCGGCGGCGGCTCCTGACGTCGGCGCTGCGGCCGCCGCCGCCGCCGCTGACGGCGACGAGGACCTGCCGGCGCTGGAGTCAGACCCGTCGAGTGACGAGGAGGACGACGCGGACGTGTGGATGGCGAACGGGCAGATGAACGAGTCAGACGAGGAAGAGGACGACGAGTTTGACGGCGCAATGGGCCCCTGGCCGCCGGCGCCGCTAGGCCCGCCGGCCGCCGCCGCCGGCGCCGCCGCGACGCTGGACCTGGCCACCGCCGCCGCGGCGGCGTGCAACGCGGCGCTGTCGGTGGCCGCTGCCGCCGGCGGACCGCCGCTGCCGACGGCGCAGGCCGTGATTACGGCGGCCATGCCCATCTTCCCCATCTCTCCCAACCTCACGGCGCTAGCGCCGGGTGAGCGCAACGGGACGGGGCGTGACAGGGCGTTGTGACTACTTACGGCCTGAACGCTTGTCGCGTGGTCGCCCGGCGCTGTGGGCACCATTGGTCGAGAGGGCGGTACCCTCAGCTCTAAACGCGCTCTGCAAGTCTCCTTTCTTTTTTGCCCGGCCCCTCCGCAGGCATCGGCCACCTGTACGGCTGGGCGGCGCCGCCGGGCGTCGACCACATGGTGCAGCTGCGGCTCAAGCAGGTACGGTACGCACGTGCGTGCGCCGTACGATATTAATGTCACGGCACTGATGCCGTACGCTGCATACCCTCGCCCCGACCTGCCGCAACCCTCCCGCGTGCCCCGCCGCAACCTGCCTCCTCACCCGCCCCCTCTTCTCCCCACCGCCCGCTCCGACTCCCCTGCTTCCGCTCCCCTGCGCTCAGTCCCTGCCCTCAGTCCCTGCGCTCAGTCCCTGCCCTCAGCCCCTGCCCCTGCCCCCACTCACCCCCGCCCCCAGCCCTGGTGCGCCAACCTGCTGCTCGCCAAGCTGGTGTCGTGCGAGGACCTGCGCCCCGCCTTCAACCGCAGCAGGGGCGGCTGCAACATCGACGCCGGCATCGTGACCGTGCAGGTGGGCGGGGGGTAGCCGGAGGGCCCGGCGGGGGTCAAGGGTGGGGTGTGGGGGGCGTTGGTCCGTGGGCGCAATCCCTGGCTTGGGAGCCGAAGCTTTCCACGCAACACATTGCAACGCCAGGTCGGGGTGCAGCGCCCCTAGGCGTGGGGGAAGTCCGGGACTAGTGCGGGTCTGCGGCGGGTTCGGGTTCTTGAGTATCACGACTCCAGTTGCTCGAGCCTGCTGGGTGCTGGCGCTTGCATGCGCCTCCCGCCCTATCGTCTTCGCCGCTCTGCTTCCTCCACGCCATTTCAATACATGCGATGCCAATCCACCATCAAACTCTGCCCTCCCTCCGTTGCGCCTGCTGCGCACAGGGCCCGGAGGCCTCTGGCGGCGAGGGCGGCGGCCCCCTGGTGCCCCTGATTGATGGCGTGGTTCTTCTTTGAGCCCCTCCCCATTAATTGGCGGGTCCTCGAGCCGACATCCGACAGTCATCCTGGCCGCTCCCCGCGGCCCCTTGGCGGCGGGAGGGTGTCGCTGTAGGCTTGCGACGTGCGGCAGCTTACGTAGACTCTGCGTCTTGTAGCAAGCATTCCGACGTGCGGTCGCCAGCGGACCATCAGCGGTAGCTGCTAGCAAGCACGGGGCGCAGGAGCTCGAGTTTAAGGTCGAGGGCCCGGCTCTTTGGGGGGCGTCGTTGCGTCTGTGACTCTGATGTCCGTGATGCTGAGTAAGGCTGTCCATGCAGGGTACTGTCATGGACTGGTAGCGTCCCAAGTGCAGAATGAAGCGCTGGGCGCCATCCTCGTTGGCCCGTGGCTCCGGTGCGCAGGTAGATAGCAGACTTGGTAGGTGTGGGACGGGGCGATAGCTGGGTTGGCGGGACTGTGGCTCCTGTGTGTGCGTTGGGGGGGCTGATCCCAATTTAACCGGGCTCGTCCTGGCTTCGGATTCCTTTGACGGGCCCGTGCTGTGTTGCTGAACGGTGCTGTGTATATATGGTGTGAAGATATAGACTCTTACTCGTGGACCAGAGGATTCGACCGGGCCGTTTTGTTTTGGACCGCTGTCGTCCCCAATGCGGCGCCGTACGGCGCAAAAACCGCGCTATGCTATTTGTGGCAGGAGACGAGCACAGGATGCGGGCAGGCCTCTGTTGACGCACCCGTGCTTTGAGCCACTGCGCCTGTTGCAATCTCTCTCAACACCTTATCGGTGGTGACACGTCGGCCCCGCAAACATGATCCCTCGCGGGAAGTGGACGTTGCTGGCGCTCGCTGTGGTCCTGATATCAACATCGAGCGTTGTTATTGCCAAGGTAAGACTGTTGCAGCGCTGCTGCAGCTCGGGCCGCTTCGTCCGCGCTCGGCTGCTGGGGAAACACGGGCGGGAAGCGACGGGGGGGCGCTTTATTTGATCAACCCCGTCTTGGGGCTAAGCTCGCTTTCTGCCACCCCCCGCCTGCTGTGCATTGCAGGAGGGTGCAAAACCCTCGCCCAGCCCCAAGGCCGGCCAGGGCCAGCTCGCGATGGCCATCGGCGACGCTCCGACCACAGGCAGCGACAATGCACCGGAGACCCTCAGTAAGTAGTAACGTTGAAACTAATGAAGGTCGCAATCGTTTGTCGGGTATGGCCCCGACCCCGGACATTTCACATAGTCAATGACGGGATGTGTGTGACCACCGGGCACCAGCGTGTACCTTTGCAGCTTGGCAACTTCTCACAAGCTGGACCGTGCCCCTCCCTTCTAGAAATGACCCCTTGGCCACCACCGCTTCTTACCCAGCTTCTCACTCCCACTTGGGCCGTACCACCCCACAGACTGCACCACCAAGGAGGACCCCAAGACGAGCGCAGGCTACACGGTCTGCATGCCGGAGGCTTCCCCCGCTTCCTCACAGCAGCAGCAGGACGCTTCGTCCAAGAACCTGCGTGGCGCTTCCACCCGCGCCGGATCCTCGGGCGCGTACGTCAGCACCTGGTCCTGGGCCGTGACTGAGGCCCTCAAGCGCACGAGCTGGGGTCGGTACTTCGCTATCGCTTTCAACGGCCTCTTGGTTGGGTGAGGCTGGGGCAGTCAGTTGGGGTTTAGGCTGCCACCCCCCGTAAATATATAGGACGACTCAGAACAGTCAGAAGTCACCCCAGAGCCTGACCCTGCACTCTTTTGGGCTCCCCGGCCGACACCCCACGCTTGCGTGCGGCCAAGCGCGCTCAGCCAAGCAACCGACCAAGTGTTTGTAATCCCCCCCACGCCACACTTGTATCCAGGTACTCATACGATTACTCAGACAGTGCCTCGGCAAATGCAGCTGCCACCCAGGCCTGCAAGGACGTCAACTCGTGGAGCTTCCTGACGAGCGGTTGCTCCGTCGTACAGAGCAGTCGCGCCATGTGCACCGTTACCAACGCCACGGCGGTGGCTAATCTCAAGTCTCAGGTCGAGTCATCTGTGCCGTACGGCGCATACTGGGCCGCCGCAACCGACGTAGCGTGCAGCCGTTTGTACATGGAGTACAGCACTTACGCGTCGGACGTCAACGGCCTGCCGTACCGTGCCGTGGATTACTGCAACGGCGAGTCCCGGTACAAGTACGGCTTCCAGTCGGCCAGCCCCTGCGGCCCTGTCTCGGCCCTGACGGGCCGCCGGCCCTGGCCTGCCTGCCCCAACGCCACCCGATGGGCGGCCGCGAAGACCGCTGCCATCCGCGCCTCGGACTGGGGTGAGCGCGTGCGTGCGTAAAAGCTTGCGGCTCGTTTCTTGCTGCTGAGAGGCCCTCCCTGAGCGCGCTTGCGGGGGGCGTCGGCCAGGGCCGCTCAGGTAGGGGACCGGTGAACACGCACTGGGGTGGGACGAGTGGGTCGGTCGGTCATGGCTCATGGGACTCATGGCCACCCTCCCCCTCCTGGGCCTCCTGCTGTCTCCGCCCCCAGGCCGGGCCTGGGCCATCTGGGCCAGCCCCGACTGCAAGTACGTCGAGTACGTTGCAAACGCCACCACACTAGACCAGGTGCGGCCCGCCCGCCGCACCCGCCCGGCGCTTGCCTTTCGAGCACGCTGATGACTTTCTGGGGACGTGCCGTGCAATGCCCGGGTACCTGTGCATCACCATTGGCCCACCGGATCACCACTGGTCCACCGTACCACCGTACCACAGTGGTGACTAGATCTTTGTTGCCGGACCATCACATCTTGCTCCCATGCACACATCTGCCCCTCTCAGGCCAAGGCCATGACCAGTGCCCGCAACGTGTGCAACCAGAAGGCCTTCTCGACGTTTGGAGATGCCTCGTGCTCCATGGTGGCCTCGGGCCTGGCGACCTGTACGGACAGCACAAAGTGGGCCGCCGAGTCGTACAGGTCCAAGTGGCTGACCAGCACCACGTGAGAGCTGCGAGCGCTAACACGAATTATGATCTGGCTAGCGGCCTTCTTGGCTGCTCAATCTACTGCTGTTTCTCAGCCGTTACGTTTCTGGTGCTTTCGCCCTGGCGCTTGCACGCAGTTACTACTGGGCTGTGGCGATCGACAAGACCTGTACCTATGTGGGCTCAGGTGAGCGCAACTTGAGGGTCCGTTGCTCACAGGGGAGCAGGCGCAGGGGAGCAGCGGGTGCGTTGCGTGCCGAGCAAGCTCGCAGCCGTGTGCGTGGACCAGGGTTGCTGCGCGCGGGAATGCGGCCTGGCATCTGGAAGACTGGAACTGCTAAGCTCTCTCACGTGTGGCCCCCTGCACCCACAGCCACGAATATAAGGGACGACTGGGCAACCAGCAATGCAATCAGTGCCTGCAAGACGGTGGGTGAACGCAGGCCCAGCAGCTTCGTGCCTCTAGCTGGACGCTGCGGCAGCAACCTCGGGTTCGCTTGCTTGCAAGGAAGCACTGCCCCCGTCCGTTCCGTCCTGAAGCCCCTTCCGCTCCCCGCTTTGCTCTCTGTCCTCACCCCTCAGAAAGCGGTGGCGGCGGGGCTGTCTCCCAACTCCTGTGGTCGTGTTGACGGGGGCAGGGGCAACGTGATCTCCGGGTAGAGCAAGCAGGCGTCGTGGGGTAGATAGGTAGGGCGAGGGCCAGACTAGCAAGGGTCGTCCGGTGGTGCGCCGGCGGGCCTATTCGAGCGGGAGAGTAGTAGACCAAGAGCCGCTGCAACACGGGGGCAGTGATTGGTGAGTAGTTAAACAGCAGCGTGCTCGGTGCTGATTATGCTAGTTAGGGTGCCGCTGCTGCCATGCCTTACGGGGTTTGAAGAGAACAACAAAAGGATCTGCAAAGCGGTGCCTTTCCGTCGTACGTGTGGCCGTACGGTTTGCATGTGGCTTGGTCCCTCCCGTCCCTCGCCCGTGATGCGCCTCGCCTGCGCCTGACTCAACCGCCTTCACGCACCCGTCGATGCCGAAGCTCATGGCATGAGTCGCATGACCACCTACCAATCTGTGCAGCCGTGTGATGGAAGCGTAGGCGCGTCACTAGGGGTTGTCAAGATCCTTTAGTGCGTGAGACCGCCGAGACCGCGCGGCCTTCCACAGCGGCCGGCGGGTGGTGGTCGTACGCCGGATGACACGGTCTCCCAGAAGCTGCCCTAGCTCCCTGGGTAGTGCTCAGTGGAAGGGACAACACCGGGGAGGCAGTCGCTCATCCCGGCTGGGCAGTCAGCTTGGGACCACGTGTGCCTATCATTAGCTGTGGCATTCCCGTATGCATGGTGCCACGCGGTGTCGAGTGGGCGTACTGGTGATGGATGATGCCCTTGCTGAACAGACGTCCCTTTGGACCACGGCCGGTATGGGAGTTCATGGAGTGCAACAGTAACATGTGGCCCCGCCCCGCTCACGACCGCATGAAAGACTCGGAACTGGGGGCACCCCTGCGTCAGAGGCGTCAGAGAGTATTACAATCCACCTAATGCTCCCACTGCCAACCGCCTACCGACACAGCCCTCTCCTGCCCTTGCAAGCGTAGCGCAAAGCTCAGGGCGCGCACCTCCCTGCACTGGGTCATCCAGATCGCTTGAAACCCCCGCCCCGCCCCGCCCTACCCCACATCACTACCACCACCGCGAGCAACGGCCCTCTCGTGCAGATACGAAAGTTACCTCCGCTGTCGCCAGCGGGCGTAACGCGCCGAAACAAATAGCGCACGGCGTGTCCTTTAGCTGAGGACCGGCGTGGTGTCCGTTCACACGATGACACACACGGTTAAAACTAGTGAAGAAACTGATATCAGCAATTTGCTGCCCTGGGCCGGCCTTCTCACCATGAAGAGAGTACTTGAACCCGAGGCCCGAGGGGTGTGTGCAACCCACATACATCCAAGGGTGCCTAACAGGCCTGCATGTGAGGCAAGAAAGTTACGGTACGCTATCGCCAAACGCACCCACAAGGGTGCGGCGCCTCCCGGCTTCTCCCTGACAGCAATCGCTGCGGTGTGGGACACTCTAGAACAGCGCTCGAGAACGGCGCGGCGAAGCTGTCTCGCCAATCAGGCCACCGGCACACTTAGGATGGCAGGGTTCATTGATCATAGGCTCTCGTGCTGGCCCCGCGAACTACGGCCAGAGTTCAAGGTACCGGTACGACAAAGGCAGCCCCACAACGGGCCAACCAGCAAAGACGCTCTACCGTTACTCGGGAGCCATACAAACACTCCCGCTAGGAAGTTCTTGCAGCAACAGTGCCCCCCTCCCAGCGCAAAGAAAGCTAAGGTATCACAGCTCCGGACTTGGTACCGGCACGGTCTTCCCAGACGACTCGTCGCGTTTCGAACGGTTGGGGCGGTGCCGGGCATCCGCAAGACCACAAAACCCCCCGACCATCGGCAAACCAAATCCTCTCGATCCCATAACCACAGTCTCAGGTTCAACTCGGGCGCTCACCCCGGCCAGTCGTAGCCCCCACAGCAGCTCCGGTACCAAGCCGGGAACAAGCTGCCCTAAACCCTTCATGCTCCCCCAACCCGGTTGTGCCATACACTCCCAATTGGACACGAACCCTGCTTCCGCCATAGTTTCGGCCCCACCCACCCTGCATCCATAACCCCACATACAGGCACAAGCCGAGGCTCTGCTGTGAGCCCCTGCCGCCCGGCACCTGCGGACGCCTCCGCCCCAGGCACCACACCAACGTCTGGCACCTTTAAGGCACCATGCCAACGGCTGCTTCTCCCCTCAAGGTACTCAGCAGCCCTCGGGTCTGGCCTCGATGCTAGTACCAGTACCCCACCCCGACTCGACCCAAAGGAACCCTGGCTGCTCGCTGCTCGTCATGAAGCTAGTCACCCTGCGCAGCCCCCAACCACAAGTGATGCGCCCGCCGCGCCTCTTGACGCGCATGCATCCCATCAACCATGTCATGTGCGGTGCTGTCTGGCCCTCCCTCCCCCGTCAGCCCCCTCCTCCCCTCCAAGGCGCTGTCCGTCCCTGCTGCCCCTGTCCCCTAACCAGACCCGAACAGACCTGGCCACGCCATGCAAACCCTCGAGGGCTGTGTCCAAGGCTCCTCGTTCAGCAAGCGGTCTCATGCACCCCCGCCATTCCCAGGAACCGCTCCGCACGTCCACGCCCGCTCTGTACCGGCTGGGCTAGGCCGGCCCCTCCCCGCATTCCGCCCGCGCAGTTTCGCACGGTTTGCCGCGCTCTGGTGCCAGGCCCCACGGCCCGAAGCCGGGTACGGCTCGTTCGTCCGCATCAGGCAACCCGTCCGGCCGCCCGTACGACAGATCCGATCCCTACTTCACAGCTCGTCCTTCAGGAGCGCCGCCACGTCCTCGTCCGTCACCTCTCCGGCGATGCCCGCTGCCAGCGATACCGTGCCCCCCAGGTCATCGTCCGCCGTCGCCGCCGCCAGCGCCGCCGCCGCCGCGGCGGCCGAGCCCGGCACCGGCCCCGTCGCGCCGCCACCCGAGTCGCTGGGGCTGTGCTTGACCGCCGCCGCCACCGACCCAGCCGCCGCCGCCGCCGCGGCGGCGGCGCTCTTGGCGGCGTGCTGCTTCATGAAGGATTCGAAACCCGGCTGGCGGATCCCGGGATTGCCAATCGTGTTGCCGGGCATGTCGGGGCTCATGCCCATGAGATCCGGATCCTCGTCAAAATCCGGATCTGGCTTGATCCCGGGCACGCCCTCTGACTCATCCCCGATGCAGCCCATGCCGAGCAACGGGTTGGATGGGAAGATCCCGGCGAGCGGTGACCCCAGCTGGCCTGGGAGCGCGCCGCTATGCCCGTGCCCCGTGCCGCCCTCGCTGGGCGGCGACTGCCCGCGCGAGCCGAACCCGCCCGTCCCCGCAGCCGCGGCGGCGACGGAGCCGGGGGGCGCAGCACTCTTGCTCGACGGCCCCGCTGGCCCGCCCGCGGCGGAGGCGCCTGGCGCGCCCCTTGAGCCCGTCAGGCCGCCCTTGGGGAAGCCGTGGTCCAGCCCCGGCGAACGGAAGAAGCGGTCCGTGGGGGTGCCCCGGGCGAAGTCGGGCGTCGTGCCTGCGAGAGGGGAGCGGGATGTTACGGTGGAGCCGAAGGCAGGGGCCAGGAGCGGCGGCGGAGGGCGGGGAGCGGCGGGGGAAAGCGTGGTGACTCGAGGGACTGGCCACTGGCAAGCAGCCAGGCGCTAGGGGGTGGGAATGCACAAGCGCATTGCCCAAGCCGACCCGACCCCATGACTGCAACCCCGCGCGCGCGCGTGAAACCCCGTGTGAAGGCACGGTTACAGCATCGCCCAAACCCGTGTCGTACCGAGGATCATCATCTCGTCCATCTCGTGCACCTCCCGCTCGTCCAGATCGCCGTCCGGCCCGCCCGCCCCGCCCGAGGCCTTGAAGTCGGGGGGCATCATGAGCTCGTTCCGTAGCGACCCCAAGTTCGACAGAGGGTCCACGACTGGGATAGGGATCATGGAACATGTCCAGGGACAGGGGCGGCAGCGGCACAGCGAGGGAGTGGTGGTGAGAGGAAGGACTGGGGGTGGTGCCAGGGGGGCTTGCAAAGGGGCAAGGGAGGCTAGCGGGCTGCGGATGCTATGGGTCGAGGCCGTAAGTGACGGCAGGCGTGAGGTGCTCTGGCTGGCAGCGGAGGCAGGCGTAGGGGCACAATCAACCACCGGGCATGAGGCTGGCTCGGGAGTGCCCAACGTGTGGGCCGCTCCCACCCCACCTCTCCCCACCGCACGACTGGGCACGCGCAGGGGGTTTGGGACGCCAGGCCCGCGTCCCCACCTCGGCCGACCGCGCGACAGACACGCGCGGAGGCCTCGGCTGGGCCCTTCCACCGCTGCTGCTGATCCCGCCACAGACCGGCCGGTGGCGCGATGCCGCGTAGACGGGTGGTGCACGAGCTCCTCCGCAAAACCGCAAGCAACACTAGACGATCGGAACGATTCGCTTACCGTTGCCGACGACCGGTGTTCCATCGTGGTTCAGCCTCATCATGCGCTCCGGGAAGGATCCGAGCGAGCCCCACGGCGCATCTCCAGATCGGGGCAGGGACAGCATCTCACCTCCTGCCTCCATCAGCTGCGCGCACATGTCCAGCATGTCAACGGATTTGCCGTACTGATTGCCGTACGACGTGCCCATGCCGAGATCTCCGCCGGGCGACATGCCCATCATCATCATGGATCCCGCCGCGGATCCCATGGAACCGGCGGGCGGCCATTCCGGCAGCATGTTCATGATCCCAGACATCCCGCCGATGGATCCAGGCGCACCGCCCGGGATCGGCCCATGCCAACCGCTGAAGTTGGGCGTGAGGCCCGTCTTGTGCCGCATGCGGGCGAAACCGCCGCCCTGGATGATGATCACACCCGGGGCCAGGCGGGGGCGGCGGTCGTGTCAGCAGCAGCATACGGTAGAGAGCGTGAGCTAGTCAAGGTGGTGAGATTGAGGGTGGTGGGACGGAGGTGGTGAGGCTGTGGCGGTGGTGGGAAGGTCAGGGCGTGCACGGCCCGCGCGGAGGGAGACTTGAGACTGGGGCGCGTGCCGTGTGCAATGGACGCGGGGCGCTCTCGCGCGCGGAATTCCATGAGCAGGGGTTGACGAGTGATCGGGTTGCGCCTGGCTACCGCGGGAGCATTACGCGTACGAGCCGGCGCGCGTACCGGCGGCGAGGGGTTGGACCCATTGGTGATCTCGGGCAGCGGCGGCGGCGCCCCAATGAGGGGCTCGGTCCCGTGCGGCCCGCCCGCCACCGCAGCCGCCGCCGCCATGGCATCCGACACGGACATGGCCCCGTGGATGTCGGCGGCGCCCAGGCCCCCGTGCTGGATCAGTGCGTCGTCGGGGCCTTGCGGGATATGGCAGCGGAGGAGGTGGGAGATGGTCGATGTGGGTCGCGGGTTTGATGGTGTGTGGCGCCAGCCGCTAACGGCAGAACAGGCTGCGTTGTGGCCTTCTAACAACCCCGCAGTGTTCAGGGGTGCAGCACCCCGTCAACCCGTAGCAAACCCCGCTGCCCACCCGTCTTGCGCTGCACGCCCTTGTGCACCCGCGGCGGCCGCCCGCGCGTGCCCTGGCCACCGGACGACCGGGCTGTGGGAGCAGCAAGGACGGGACAGGTCAGAACCCAACAGGGAAGAGATGCGCAGGGTGCAAGCGAAGCCATGTGGCGGGCGAAGGCCAGCCCGTGGTTGCACTTCAGGCCTGCCTTGCCCCCGGGTTGTGCCTGTCCAGACCTCGAGAGCAACGGGAGCGTCACGGCTACTCCAGTACCATGCCCGATGAGCCGCCGTTCCCCCTCCGCCCGTCCCCTCCCCATCCCCACGCACTCTTGGGCAGCTCCATGTCCGCCCCGGGGTCGTCGGGCCCGCCGGGCGGGCCGGCGAGGCCCATGCCGGGCCCGCCGGGGCCCATCATGCCGGGCCCCATGGGGCCCAGACCGTTGGGTCCCATGGGCCCGCCCGGGCCCATGCCCATGCCGTGCGGCATGCCGCCGGCGTTGACCGCAGCCACCGCCTGCACCTCGGCCATGCTGTGGTGGTGGTAGTGGTCGTCAGAGCCCGAGGACAGAGGGAAGTTGCAGCGAGCGGCGGGCCCGCGAATGGCGCGAGCGGCCGCGTCGTAGGCGCGTGCGGCCTCCTCTGCGGTGTCGAACGTGCCCAGCCACCTGAGGAGCGACCGGACGGGACGGGACGGGCGGATGGGCGGGCAGGCAGGCAGGCGTTGCACCGGGGTGGGAAGGAACGGAGGAAGGGGGCCGAGCGCAACGCGAAGCGGCACGTGCGCGTGGGGGAGAGGCGCGGTCATCTGCTGTGCGGGTGGTGTACGCGGGCTTCCGAGCAATGCTCTGCCAGCCCGGTTTTGCGCTCGATGCAGCTCGGGCCTTGCCACCCCCGCGTACCTCCTCGCACCCACGGTGGGGTCACGGATCTCGGCCGCCCACTTGCCCCACGGCCGCTGCCGCACGCCTCGGTACGTCTTGTTCTTGCCCTTGGACACCACGTCCTCGCAGCCGCCACCGCCGCCGCCAGCCCGGTGTGTCTTCTTCTGCGCTCGCGGAGGCCCCAGCAACACAGGACAGGGGCGGCAAGGCGGCTCAGGCCAAGGACGCGCGCGGGAACTAGCCGCGTGGCAGGCAAGCAGTGCCACGTGATTGACGGCAACCAACGGCCCCGGCGAGTGCTGGCCACGGTCAAATGGAACATCTGAGCCACTACGATACACACGCGACACACTCGGTCGTCAGGCCCCGACCCAGATGACACGGAACACATGCCGACCCACATGGCACCCCCCCAACCGCTGTCCATCAACTAAGGCCTGCTCCTCCAGCCAAGGTAACCACGGGAGCCCGCGCCGCCCGTAACACGGGACGAACTGGCGGGCCGCAGAGCTGCTCCACACGCCCCAGGGCTGCTCCGCACGTCTGCCCATGCCCTCGTCGATGTGCAGCCCGCAAAGCCCGTGCTGCCCTGCCCGCTCCCCTGCAGAACCTGCCACCAACCCACCTTTTCCCGGCGCTTGCGGGGCGACACGGTCTCGCCGTCCGACTCCTCCGACGATTCCTCTTCCTCCCCGCCCATGGGCCCGTCCCGCAGGCCGCCGCCCATGGGCCCCATGCCCATGCCGGGCATCGGGCCCATCCCAGGCCCCATCATGCCCGGCGGCATCATCCCTGGCGGCATCATCCCAGGCGGCAGCGGGATGCCCTGCTGTTGCATCGCCTGGATCTGCTGCTGCTGCTGCAGCTGTAGCGCCTGCAGCTGTTGCAGCTGCGCCTGCTGCAACTGCTCGAGCTGCTGCTGCTGCTGGACCTGCTCCAGCTGGGCCTGCTGGGCCTCGAGCTGGGCCTGCTGGGCTTGGATCTGCTGCTGCTGGGCCTGCAGGAGCGCCGACTGCTGCGCGGCGGCGGCGGCGGCCTCCTGCGCGGCTGCTTCCTGTGCCGCCGCCTGCTGCGCCGCTGCCTGCTGCGCAGCGGCGTGCTCTGCTGCGGCCTGCTCGGCCGCCGCCTGTTGCGCCGCCGCCTGGTGAGCTGCCTGATGCAGCGCCGCCTGATCAGCCGCTGCCTGATGCGCAGCGGCCTGCTGTGCCGCCGCGGCTGCATGCTGCGCTGCCTGCTGTTGCGGGGACACGGCGCCTGCGCTGGACGTCGCTGGCGAGGCGGGGTTGGCGGTCATGTGTGTGGAGCCCGGGTGCCCAGGCGGGGGCGATGGGGAGGTCCCGGGGTGCGCTGGCGACGTCGAGCCAGGGGCCCCCGCCGGCCTCGCGCCGTGCACCGCCGCAGCCGCGGCGGCGGCAGCAGCTGCGGCCGCGGCGGCCGCCTGGGAGGCGATGCTGGGGGCAACGCCGGGCTGCGCGAGCAGGCTGCCGGGCAGCGGGGGCGGCGTCACAGGTCGCCCCGGGGCGGGCGGCTGGCCCGGCGCGGGCTGCCCGGTACCGCCCGGCGCGGGCAGCGGCGCAGCGCCGGGCAGGCCCGGCGGCCGAGGCGCCTGGGACCCAGCCGTCGCCACTGCGGCCGCGGCGTTGCGGATGTGTTGCGCTGCCACGAGCTGAGCCTGGTAGTTGGCCTGGGCCTGGATCTGGGCCTGCATCTGGGCAGGCGTCGGAGCCTGGCCCGCCTGCGGCTGTGTCCCGGCGGGTGCCCCGGCCGCGCCTTGGTTCTGAGCCTGGCCGGCGGCTGCGGCCGCCGCGGCCGCGGCGGCTGCTGCCATCTGGGCTTGCGCCGCCTGCAACGCGGCTTGGGCCGAGGCCAGGGCCTGCATGGCCGCTGCGGGGCTCGGAGGCACCGCCGTGTGGGGTATCATGCCAGCTGGCGCGGCGGACATGGCAGGCGGGGGAGCGGGAGGCGCGCCGGGGGTGCCTTGCGGCGCGTCGGGCGAGCCGGTCGCGCTGGCTCCCGTGCCCTGCTGCGCCTGTTGCGCGGCCTTAAGGGCCTCGGCTGCTTGCAGCTGCGCTTGGGCCACAACGTGGGCAGCCTGCGCCTGCGCGTTGGCTTGGGCGGTCATGTGCAGGGTTGCCTGCGCAGCCTGGAGGCCCTGCATGGCCTGCGGTGCACAGAAGACGAACAGCGAGGGTCAACGTGTGTGGCCAAAACACCAGGTCAACGGCCTGTACGGCGCGCGCTTGCGGTGGTTACAGGAACACGCCGGGACTCGGCCGGCCACCGCACCTGCAGCACGTGCGGCGGAAGAGTGTGCGCAGCGAGCGCTGGCGAGTACGTCGGCCGAAGGCCCGGCGCGGTCGCGCCAGGTGCTGGTGCACCGCCCTGGCGCGAGAGGAGCGAGCTGTAAACGGCCGCAGCGGCTGCGGTGCTCTGTTGAAGAGCTGTCGATGCATTAAGCACCGGGCTGGGGGCTGGCATGCCAGGCCGAGGTGCACTCAATGCACCTTGCGTTGCGCCCGGATACAAGGCCATCGGGTTGGGAGCCCCGTAGCCAGGCTGGAGAGCATGTTGACCTGCCACAGCTTGAACGCCCGGCGCTGGGGCCACAGCTCCTGGTGGCAAGCTCGGAGCGAGTCCAGGCGACCCTTGACCATTAGGTGCGAGGCCTTGGCTCGCTGCTGTGCCTGCCTGCTGCCCTCCAGCTGGCTGTGGCACCCCTCCACCAGGTCCAGGTGGTGGAGCAGGAGGCGGGCCCTCGTCAGGGCCCATCATTGCTCAGTAAGCGACGATGGCAGCCCTTTGAGGCCCCAGGGCCGGTCTCTTTCTAGTCTTATCAGTGTCGCCCTTCGTGAGAGGGTCTTGGAGGGTCTCAAACTCGTCTCAGAGGCGACTCGCCTAAATCCGGGTGGTGCCCAGCGACTACGTTGCACGAGACCCACGGCGAGAGCCCTGTGACCGTAGCTAGCGCTGTGGGCTGTCAAAGCAGTCGGGAAGCGGGAAGTTCATAGCGCCCAACGACATCCTGCAGTGCAGGGCAGTGCATGCGCGAGAAGACCCGCGTTTGACCGGCCGCGCTGTACAGCCCCCAGCGACACTCATGTCAACTCCCGACACACTCCTGGCTTGCTTTGGGAGTCCCACGAACGCTACTTACATCTCAGCTAAACTCTGCCGGCAGCGTCGCATATCCCGCGCTTCTAGCGACGCATCATGACGCGCTATCGCCAGGAGCTTGCTGATGACGGAAGGCTCGGCGTCGCGACCCGACGCACGAACTCTGCCGTGTCCGTCTTCTGCACTTCCATCGCGCGCCGCCACCGTGGCGGTACCCCGCGTACCCAGAACAGCGGCACCCCTGAGCTGAGTCTTCAACGTAGGAGGCTGGCAACCAGCTTGGTCGTGAGGGGCGCCCGTTAGTCGAGCGGTTGACCGGAATCGCCTCAGTCCCCGCCATCCGGAGCCAGGACCCGGCGCCCACTGCTGCTGTGTACTGGCTCAGCTGCCTTCAAGAGGATGCAGGAGGTGGCAGCAAGGAGGACGACGAGCGCGCGGAAAGCTGCTGGCTCCATGCGTAGGTCCGCTACGTCTCCCCCCCCAGCCCACCCCGTATCGAGAGCCTTCTTTTTGTGCGAAGGTGGAGCCCTACGCCCTACGCCGACTGGTTTTCCTGGCGGCCCCTGGCGGCGAGGGGTTCGGGCACTACTTCCAGGCGTGGCTCAGCCTGAGGCCCTGGCTCCTGGGCGGGGCTGTGCCCCAAATACCCGGGGCGGCCCGTAACCCCTTGCCATGCCACTGCTCGCCACTCTGGGGGCTTGCGGGTCCCAGGTCCTTCTCTGCCGTGTCCTCAGCGGCCTGGTGTTTCTAAACACCACCACGCATGGCACCCACCGCACTGTCGCGCAATGCAGCCCGGCCCGAAGTCTGTGCAACGCGGGGCTGTGGCGGCAAGGCCATTCACCCCATGGCGGCTTTGCCCGGTAGCTGCCAGCCTCCCTCCCCAGCACAACGTTCCCCCACAGTCTCCCGCAGTGCGCCGCACTTGCTGGCGAGTGCCGGAAGTGCCCAGGCCCCAGAGCTCTCGCCCCCCAGAAGCCGGGCTTGCAGTCTCGGCGTGAGGAAGCAGGAGGAAGGGCATAGAGGGCATTTGCGGCATGATGCTTAGGGGTTTGAAAGCTGCAGGAGGGAGGGAAGAGTTATAGCGCCGGCCAGGCGCAAGAGTGGCTGAAGGGTCATGGGCTGTCCGAGGGCCATGCGCCCATGCAGTGGGCGAAGCGGGTGCGGAATCTCACCAAAGCTGGCACCGTATGTGGTCAGCGGGAAGGCATTGCCCCACCCCTCCACGCGTATGGTTGAGAGTGTGGCGCGATAACAGACACCTGCGCTCACCTGCTAGACGGGATGGCTTGTGAGCCCTGCCCTCTCTCGCTCTCTGTGTTCCGCCCGTGGGCCGCTCGAGGGTTAAGCCCCAGCGGACAAGAGCCAAGTACCAACTTATACCAGATGGGCCGCTGTTGGCGCATTCTTCTGGGGTTGGTAGGGACTGCAAGTGTATACCACTTTCCGCCACCCAGCCATGAAACCGCTTCCAGTACCCATTTGAGTCCCACGCCCCAGCGGACAACTGCCCCCACGAAGCGTGTGGTGCTAGGTACCCTCGTAGCTTGCGATCTGCCATGCGTTACAACCACTGCCCCCAATGTATCAACACCTATCAATTTGGGAAGGTGTCGGAGGTCCATGCTGGAGATGCCGGGGCGGCCGCCGCCTCGTGGGAAACTGTACATCTGCGCCGCCTTGTGCCACTCCAACGACACATGCAACCGCTGGCACAGGCCGACGAGGTCGGTGGCTGGAGCGCTGGACGCAACTGAGCACCACTTCAATTGACTGGTGTGCTGGGGGGCTCGAGGAAGGGACTCAACGGCCCCGGCAGTGGCGGACGCAAGCGTCAACATCAACTGTTACTGATGCGTGGGACTAAGTGCTCAACCAACGCAACTCGATTAGTGCACGGTCAGCATCAAGCCCGGGGCATCCAGCGGGGGCCCCACACCAAGCAGTTTTGGGTTCAACGACTCGTGAACTTGCGCAACGCAGAAGGCAGCACAGCACAGCAGATGCATCGACGCATGCCGGCAAGGGTGAAACGTCTTGGGTCTATGCAAGCAAAGCCTGTAGATGCGGCTTATGGAACACAAGGACGACGGACGCTCGACTGCATACGGTAACTCAGACTGCCTAGGGCCTCCTGGGGCCGAAGCACACGTCCCTTTGGCCCACGGCCCGTATGGGACTTCACGGCTGATGCAACAACAACGCACCGAAGCACACGTGCACGTGACCTTCCCTCTTGCTCTGGGGAGGCACAGGAGCTATCGCGCCGCCAGCTGCTCCCAGATGCTGACCGCGCCACTCACGACTACGGTACGGTAATGTACAGCACAGGGACGGCACAGCCTACGTAACGCCAACATCGAACCATGGCAACTCGCCGCTTCAACCTCACCGCAACAACGCTCTATTCCCGCGCCTCAGCTACTAACGCTCCCTTCCGCCCCAGCCCCAGCCCGCCACACACCGCACCAAAGGCCGGTCCTTCGCCCCTCCACCAACATCCTCAGGCCTGGGGGCTGGGCCCACAGCGCGCCCCGTGGCACGCCTCAGCGCACCAGCGCGGCTCCGTTGCCAGCCGCCGCGCCCGCTCCGTCTCCCGCGCCGGGGCCCGAGGCGGTCCCGAAGGACACCATCACGTCGGCCCCCTCCAGTCGGACCATGAGCCGCGAGCCGGCGTGCGCCCGAATCTTGGACACCATCTGAGGGTGGTGCAAGGGAGGGAGGGAGGCGGGGGAGCAATGGGGGTGAGGCGCACGGACCCGCTACGCGCAGGGCCCCTACGTGATCCTCACAGTGCTGGCCCCTTCCCGCCCGTCCACCACAACCCCGCCAACCGCATGACCCTCCCTGCACGACGATGCCTGCTCCCCCTTCACCTCGGGGCACTGTCACCCCGCCAGCAGCACACCCATTTCCTCCCCGTCCCTCTCCTCCCCCCCTCCCGCTCTGCTTCAAACACTCCCCCTCCCCTCCCCCTCCCCTCCCCCTCACCTCGGGGCAGTGGCAGCCCGCCAGCAGCACCCCCATGTTCCGCGCCCGCACCGCCGAGTGGCTGAGGATGTCGGGGCAGCCGCTGCCGCCGCCCTCGTGGGGGGAGCCCACCAGCACCGCCACGCAGCCCTCGGGGATCTCCTCGGCGCCTGCGGGGGGGGGGGATGTGGGTGGTGGTGGTGTGAAGGTGGGGTGGGGTGTAGGGTGGTGGACCCGTGGTGGGGGTGGTAGGGTAATAGAGGAACAACGGGTCGAGGGACGGGGGTGTGCAGAGCGTAAAGACAGTTAAGGGGATGTAGCGGGGGAAGACCGCCCTCTTCCGCCGCCCGTCCCCCTCCCCTTTTGCCTCCACGACACCGAACCCACCCGTCAGCCCCTCCACCAGCAGAATTGTGGGCTCGGGCAGGGTGAGGTGTTGGATGGGCTCCAGGCGGGGCTCGCAGCGCAGCCGCCCCGCCAGCACGGGCCGGTCGTCGCCGCGGCTGATGACCTGGGGGCGTGGGGTGGGGGTAGGGCTGGGGCTTGAGGGGGTGAGGTGAGGGGTATGTGGAAAGAAAGTTTGTAGGCGTGCGTGGGACTGGGCTCGAAGGGCTGGTTGGGAGGGGCGGAATGGTGAAGAGGGAGGACCGCGCGGTCCCGAGCGCGTCGGGTGGAGCCGAAAAGGGCAGGCCGGGTGCAGGAGAGCAGCACCAAAGCCCTCGAAAGCCCCCACCCCATCCCGCCCCGCCCTGCCTACGCCCGAGCCCCCCGCGCGCCCCACCTGCCACACGCCCCCCCCCGTGGCCCGCCTCAGCGCCGGCTCCAGGAAGGCCAGCAGCTGGGCCAGGGGCGCCCCGCTGGTGCCGCGGACCACCTCCTCGCCCACTGTGGACACCTGGTCCTGGGGGGGGGGGGAGGGGCGGGGGGAGATTTTTGGAGCCTTGAAGAGCGAAGGGAGAGATAGAGCGGCAGAGGAGGGAGGAGGGATAACTTTTAGGGGGGGAGGATGACATGGGGGAGGCCAGGGTGAGTTGCGTAAGATGGATGCGAGCGGAGGTTCTTGAGGGCAGGACTGGAGGCAAGGACACACACCGCGTCCAGATTTTGTACCTTTGTTTCCAGGTTCCGCCCGCCGGATTTCGCCTTGCCTCTCCAATTCCTCCAACCATGCCCCCCCCCTTCCCTCCCCCTCCTCTTCCCCCCGTGCCTTCCCCCCCATCTCCCGCAAACTCAGTGACTCACCCCCCTGATACCCAGCCTCTGCGCCAGGGCGTCCGCCGAGGGCTGCACCAGGCCCATGGCGGCGGCGGAGGCCTCGGCCAGGGCGCGCTTGGAGCGGTCCACGATGGCCAGGGACTGGGGGTGAATAAGGGGTGGGCAGGGGGGAAGAGGGGGTCACAGGATGTGTTTTGCACGCAGGCACGTGTGGGGGAGGATGTCGTTTAGGCGCGCTTGGAGCGGTCCACGATGGCCAGGGACTGGATGGGAGAAGGGGGGAGAGCGGGGAGAGAGCGGCGTTCACAGCGTGTGTTTTGCATGCAGGCACGTGTTGGTGGAGGAGCGCATTGCCTGCAGAGCGCACGGCAGCTCCCCTCCCTGCTGTATCTGCAGCATCCCCGGAACGAACCCCCCTCCCCATGCCAGCGCCTATGCCAATCCCGCCCCCTCCCCCCCACCCCCGCCCTTGCCTGCAGCATGCGGTCCTTGGCGTCACGGGGGTCTGGCGGAAGGGGTGACGGGGAGAGGGGTGGGGCGCGTTGGGCTTGCAGGGGTTATGAAGGCGGGGTGTCAAGGATTCCATCCCACATGCTCCAGCCCCAGAAAGCGCCCCTGCGGAGCGGCTGCCCTAGGGGCCTCCTCTCCGCTACCGCCCGGTCCCTCGGCCTCGAGCCTCCCGCCCCAGTCGAGCGCCCACCTACCCCCTCCACCCCCGCTGGACACCCAACCCACGCACGTACCCATGCCTTACCCCTCGGCACCCCGCCCTCCGCACCCTGCCCCTACACACCCACCCTTGCATCCTCACAACTGCACTGATACGCATCACGCGCCCGCCCTCCGCATCCTAGACACCCTTGCAACCCCCACCCCCGCCCCCCCCTCACCCTCCTGCGCCACCAGCAGCCTCAGCCATTTGTTGGAGTAGACCAGGTCGTCGTTGGGGCAGGAGGAGAGCGCGGCGTTCTCGACAGCCAGGCGGACGGCCTCCAGGGCCTGGGGGGGGGAGGGAGAGGAGGGGGGGAGAGGGTGAGGGTGAGGGGGGGAGAGGGTGAGGGTGAGGGGGGGAGGATCTTGGGGGCAGGGGGGGAAAGGGCGACCGCCTCCAGGGCCTGAGGTTGCGGGAGGGAGATGAGGGAGGAGTTGGAAGTTAGGAGCGGAAAAGGGGGGAGGGTGTGCAGGGGGGAAGGGCGGAGTCGTCGAGGCAAGCCCCGCATAGCGCCTGCACCCACCGCCTCACCGCCTCACCCAGCCGCCCCGCCCTACCCCCCTCCCCACCTGGCCCAGCGCCGCCGAAGCAGCGAACGCCCCCGGCGGCGGCGCGCCCGCCCTCCCGCCCGCGGCCGCGGCCGCCGAGGCGCCGGCTGCGGCCGCTGCTGCGATGTGCGGCGCCGTGCCCTCCTGCACGGCCCGCTTGAGCAGCGGCAGGTTGGACTCGACTGCGGTGCGCAGCGCTGAGTCGAGCGCCATGTCCAGGAAGACGACGTCGACCAGCCTGGGGTAGGGTGGGGAAGGGTGAAGGGGTTGCAGCAAGGGGGTTGGATGGGATGGGACAGGGGATGAGTCGAGGGTTATGCCCCAGGAATACAACGTCGACCAGCCCGGGGTAGGGCGGGAGGGAGGGGAAGGGGGTGTTTGTTGCTGAGCGGATTGCGCCGACGCCAGAGGAAGGGGGGAGGGGGGATGGTCAAAGATGGGAGGGGCAAAAAGAGGGTCTGCAGGGAGAGTGGCGGCAGGGGAAGGAGCTCATGTCCGGGAACAAGCCCATGTACGCAACGTCAGCAGAGGGTGTAGGGGGGGGGGGCGGGGGCACAAACGCCTCATCTAGGGAGACGCCCAAGCCCAAGTCCACGCCCAAGCGCTCCCCCACCGCCCACCGCCCACCTGCCCCCGCACGCTGCGTCGCCTCCCTCCAGCGCGGGCCTGATGACGTGCCTCGCCTCCACCGCCATCTCCATCAGCCGCAGCCAGCCGCCCAGGCCCCGCAGGGAAGCCACGTCGGTGGGGCGCGGGAAGCCGGGGCCGGGGGCGCCGTTGGACTGAGGGGGGGAAGAGTGAGGGGAGGGGATGTGGGTAAGAGGGAGGGGGGTGAACGGGAGGGGGGTGAACGGGAGGGAGGGAGCGGAGGAGAGAGGGGCGGAGCGCATGGGATCAGAGGGGTGGGCTGGGTGATGGTTACCGCGCGGCCCTGACACTGCCTGACCGTTACAAACTACGCGGGTCAACGCCCCCCATCCCGCCCGCATGCGCTGGCGTCTGGGGACACGAGCCAACCTAGGCCCCGTCCCCGGCGCTCCCACCCCCAACCGTTGTCCCCGCCCGCTGAAACCCATGCTCCCCCCCAAGTGCCCCCACTCCGCCCGCTCCTCACCTCTGCCTCCGCCGCCGCGCCGCTCCGCCCCTGCCCCCCCTGCCCCCCCAGGCTCAGGTGCTGCTGCAGCGCCAGCAGCGCCCTCAGATGGGAGGCCAGGGCGGGGGACGCCACGCCGGGGACTGCGGGCACCTCCACGCGCTTGCCTGCGAGGGTGCGTAGAGGTGGGGGACGGTGGACAAGGGCGTTTGGTGCTGTTGACGGGCAGGATCGCGTCGCCTGACACTGATAACAGGTGTGGGGTTGTCTTTCTTGATGCAATTTGAGGGGCCCGGCAGTGACAGTGGGGAAGGAAGGGTGAGGGCGCCAGGAGCAACGCGCACGGTATAGTACGGTAGTCTGCTAGTCTCCGTAGTAAGGAGCGGTACGGCGCCTGTACGGCAAGACGGTACGGCAGGCGCACCCTTCATGTCCGTGTCCGTGTAGCCCAGCACGTTGTTGACCGCCGAACGCAGGTCGTCGCCGCCGTGCACCGCCTGGAGGGTCTGGGGGTGTGGGTTATTTGAGGGGGGAAGGGGTAGAGAGATGAAGGTGGGTGAGGGTGAGAAAGGGACGAGAAGGGACCGAAGAGCGCACGGCAGCGGTCCAGCCAGCCATTGCACCCCCTGGCGCCCCTCCAGAACCCCTTCCCCCTGTCGCACAGCGGGGCCCCACCCCGCGCCCCAGTCCCACCACATCCCCACCTGCAGGTATGCAGTGAGGTCCCGCTGCAGCCCCGCCGCCTGCTGCCCGCTGAAGCGCGGCTCCGACACGATGGGCCGGTCGAAGGAGGCCTGGGGGGGGGGACGAGGGGGTAAAAGCGGGCTCAACGTGTGTGTTTCGCCGACGCGTGGAGGCAGGGTAGTGTAGAAGCACGGCGCGTCAGCCCTGCAGCTCCATCACGGCACCTCCCCAATTACTACCGTCAACCCCATCCTTTCATCCCCCCTTTCCTCGTTGCCTAACACACCAGGCGCTGGGCGGTGATGCCAGCGGCGCTGAGGGTGCGCCAATAGGCCTGGATGTCCAGACCGGCTGGGGGAGAGGGGGGGTGGGAGGGGGCAGAGGGGGTGCTTGCGGGGTGAGGGTGAACGGGTGAACGGCCGGAAGAGAGGCTGGGAGCAAATATCAAAGGGGGGGGACCGCTGATGCTTGCACAACGGTGTCGGCGCGACTACCTCTAGCAAGGGAACGGGGTTTGCGCAGGTGCCGGAAGCCCAGGCAACAAGCAGCACCGCCCCGCGGGCCCCGTGGTCTGACTCATGCTCCATGACTCACACGCAATGTAGTCGAGCAGGGCCTTGCAGATGACCACGTCATCGGGTGACGTGTTGTTGTGCAGCTTCTGGTGCCACTCCTCCATCATGCCGCCCTGACAGGGGGGGTAGAGGACGGAGGGAGGGAGGAGGGGAGGTAAGAGCTGCGCGCGATCCCTTTGGCCACGGAGTCACACCGACAGGGGACGGAAACGATAAGACCACCGAAGGCTGGATCCGAGCGGGGAGCGCATCCCGGCACAGGGAAAGAAGACGGACGGGGCCGAGCGCAGGCATCACCCCCGACGCTGTCGCACGCACAGTCGCACGCGAAAGCCCCCTACACCTGCCGTACAGCCGTACCGCACCTTGCACTGGTTCTTCTGCTGTACGGCGAGGATCTCGTCGCGGATGCGCTGCCCGACCTCGCCGGGGCCGCCGCGCCCCACCGCCGCCAGCGCCACGCGCGTCAGCAGCCCCACCGCCGCGCTGCCGCGGCCGCCGGGCGCCGCGGGGCCCCTGGTTGCGCCCAGGCGGGCCAGGGCGGAGGCGAGGCGGGACTGGGCGGAGGAGATCTCGCGCGGCTGCGGCGGGGAGTGTGGTGAAGGGAGGGGAGGGGAGGGGGCGGCGAGGAGGGAGGGTGGACGGTTGCGGATGAGTCGCCCGGCTGTGGAGACAGATTGAGCAGATTGTGAGTCCCACATTGCCCCGCGTGCCCTGCCCCACCTCCCCCCGTGTGCTCTACCTTGACGTTGTAGTTGCGGTTCCACACCAGCAGCCGGGCGGAGGAGAACCTGGGGAGGGAGGGCAGGGAGGGGGGGGGGGTGAAAAGCAGGCTCAGTCGATGCAGGTACGCTCACTGAAACACAGCCTCACCACCACCACCCCAGCCCAGCCCACCTCAGCCAGGCCGTGACTGCCGCCAGGGCCGGCTCCGCCTCCCCGCTGCCGGCCGCCATGTCCACCAGCTCCGCGCCGGTGTTGTACCTGGGGGAAGGGGCAGAGGGGAACAGCGCGGACCAAGTTCAACTTTTCAAGCTTATAGAGAGGAGCGGAGGCGTAGGGAGGGGACCAGGTGGTCACAAGGAAGGGGGGGAGAGGGGCTGGGACGAATGGCAAGGTGGGGAGAAGGGCCACCAAGGCATAGGCGTGTGCCACCCCCTCCCGCACATGCGCCGGCCCGCTCGGAAGAGACTTGCGCGCGCCGCCTCAGCCCCCCCCCCCCAGTCGCACCCAGCCGGGGAGGGACCGCTCTGCGCCCGCCCCGTGTACCGCTGTGAGGCATCCCGAGCACACACGTGCTACCCAAGCCCCTCTGCCTCCCAGCCCCCCTCCCCCGATCGCACCCAGCCCCACCCCGGCGCACCCCCACCTGTGCATGAGCGAGCGCTCCGCGCCCGGCTCCCGCTCCCGAATCTGGTCCAGCATCCAGCCGCAGGGGTGCATCGGGCCGGTGGGCAGCGGGTGGCGCTCGGCGGAGCGCAGCAGGGCGGGGTCGTGGCGCGGCGGCGCGCGGAAGGCGGCGGCGGCGGTGAGCAGGTCGGGCTCGGGCTGGGGCTCGGAGGGGCCCTGCGGTGGCGGGAGGGCGGGTGTGGTGTGGTGGGTGTGGTGTGGTGTGGTGTGGTGTGGTGTGGGGAGATGGAGAAAGGACGCGCGGGGCCTTGTTGCGGGCCCGGGCGCGGGCACAACATGGCGCGGAGGTCATTGACATTGGCGACGCATGCAGCGGAAAAGGCACCGTGACCTGGCCCTTGCCAGCCTGCAGCCATGCACCCTCCTCACCCCGTCGGCCGAAGACGTGGGGCTGCCCCCGCGCCGCCCCCGGTCCTTGTCCCGATCCTTGCGCTCCTGCTCCCGCTCGCGGGCGCCCGGATCGTCCTGGCTGTGGCTCTGGAAGACCTGTCCAGGGGGGAGAGGGGCAGCGTGGGCGGGCGTCGGCCAGCCTTTCCAAACTAGAAGGGAGGCAACAAAACAAGAGGGCCCGGCATCCCGCCCCGGCTCAGATTTCACACCGCACGGAGGCAGCCAGACCCCTGCGGCAGGCTGTCGTGGTGCTTGATGCTAGAAACTTCGAGCCTAGGTCCTAGGTCCTAGATCCTAGATCCTAAACCCAAAACCCTTCAGCCTAGGCCCAAGATCCTAGCAGGTGCAGGACCCAGCCCCAAGACGGCTTATGACAACCCAGCCGCAGCCCCTCGCCTGCGGCAGCGTCGTGGTGCTCCATGCTAGAATCCTGGACCCTCAATCCTAGAGCCTAGATTCCAGGTCCTAGGTCCTAGATCCTAGATTCTAGGACCTAGATTCTGAACTCATAACCCCAGCAGCCCCTCGCCTGCGGCAGGCTGTCGTGGTGCGTCATGGCGAACACGTCCGGCAGCAGCGGGCTGCCCGCCTCCACCAGGGGCAGCCGGGCGGTGGGGATCCAGAAGTCGGCGTCGGCCTTGGCTGGGGGTGGAGGGGGGGGGGGGTGGAGGGGGGGAAACGGCATGAGAGGCGGTGTGTGTTCGTGTACTGAGTCACAGAATGCGGGTGTGTTGCAGCCTGGCTGGGGGGCGGCGTGTGTTGGCACGGGGAGACGGTGTGTATCGGGGAAGCGCTTGCGGTTAAGCACTGGCAGGAACGTGATTGTAGGGCCAGGAGCTGTTAAGCTCCCCGCCCCCAGCCCAATGCTGGTCCGTCTCCTGACTGCTCGGCGCCCCCAGCCCAGCCCAGCCCAGCCACGCCCAGCCCAGCCCCCGCACCTCCCACGGGGGCGCTCTTGAACCACTGGTCGCGGGCGGTCTTAAGGACGAAGCACAGGCCACCGTCGCTGGGGTTGGGGGTAGTGGGGACTGGGTAAGGAGGGGCGGCGGAGGTCCCGAGGTGCGTTGTGGTGGGCTAAGCGTGCGCCTGCCGTATGAATAACAGCGCTATGTATCGTGGAGGGCAGACGAGAAGTGCCTGCCGCAAGTCGTACTCACCGGACCGCGCCCTCGTACGGCAGCTGCAGTACGAGGCTGTACGCCGCCACCCACTCCTGCGGCGCGCGGTTGTGGATCTGCGGGGGGGGGGTCCAAGGCTTGCGGTGACGCGTCCGGGCAGCGCGCGTGGCAGGGGTTGCTATCGGGCTAGGAGACCAGGCAGGGAGCGGACGAAAACTAGTTCGTAGCTTCACACTGCCGCCAGCCACCAAGACCACACACACCTCGCCGCGACCGAGAGACATCACACCTCCGGGTTCTCGCCGGGCTTTCTGCTCGCTTACGGTTTCCTCGTTGCCTAACACACCTCGCCGCGCCCACAGGGGCGCTGCCGCGGTTACCTGGGGGTGGAGTGGCTCGCTCTCGTCCGAGCTCAGCGCTCCGTCCCAGGCGCCCTGCGTCCCGCGGCCGTACGCCTCGGTTCCATCGCCGCTGCGAGGGGGGGGGGGCGGGAACAAAAAGTCAGGGGCTCAGTTGGATGTCAAGCCAAAGGTGAGGGGGAGGGTGTCGAGTCATGGGTATTGAGACTATTGACGGACCTACGGTTCAGCCGGAGCTGAACACCCGAATGCCGCATGCGGAGGGTTTGCTCCCAGAACCTGGCCCCACAGCCTCCGTCAACGTCTCGACCGCTTGTACGCAAGAACTCGCGCCTACCCGTGCGGGGGCCCGCCCGCCGCCGCCGCCGGCTCCAGGGGGATGGCCTGGCGCACGGCCAGGGGGGTCTGCCAGGCGCCGCGGCCTGCGTGGGGGCAGACCGGGTGCAGGCAGTTGGTGGTCCTACAGGGCTTGAAAGCAGAGAACTCGCAACTCCGTGTGATTAAAGCGTTCGAACGCAAGCCGCCCCGACCCCCCGATGCACCCTCTGGTACCCGGCCCACCATATCGCCCCCCTCCTCATCACTCCCCAAGCGTGCCTCATCCCCCCCTCGCCCTCGCCCACATGTTGTACGGCAAACTCACCCGCATCGTACGACACGGGCGGCAGCGTGTGCCAGCCGGACGCAGGCCCCGTCCACCTCTGCCCCGGGGCGCTGCAGCAGCCCCAGTGTAGCGCCAGACCCGGCAGGGGGTCCAGGGCAGGGGCGGCGCTGCCCGCCGCCGCCGAGCTAGGCGCCACACGAGACGGCGACGCGGCTCCGCTGGGCGTGGGGGCGGCGGGGAGGGGCGAAGCGCTGCGGTGGAGCAGGGCCGTGGCTGCGGCTGCGGCGGTGGCGGCGGTGGTAGAGGAGGAGGTGGTGGAGGAGGGGGAGGGCTGGCGCACGCCGATGGTGACGGCGATGGCGGCGTGGCGGCGTCCGTCGGGGCCGGTGAAGGTGGTGGCGGCGGAGGTGAGCAGGCCGGGAGTGTCGGGGCAGGCGAGCGGCTGGTGCTCCTGGAGGGGGAAGGGTGGGGGTGGGGGGCGGGCGGTGGGGCGTAGGGGGGCGGCAGGAGTTCGAGGGGCAGGATGGAGGAGGGAAGCGGCTGGCTTGCGACTGAGTCCAGGAGAGCACGAAGAGGACCACAGAGCGCGGACGGAGTGCCCCATGTCCCATGCCGTCTATCCCCCCCCCTTTGGACCCACCCACCACCCTCCCCACACTCCCGAGACCCCAGCACGTGCACCTCGATGTGCTCCCTAGCCCCTGCCCCAGCATACCGCCACGGCAGTCACGCATGCTTCCTGAATCCTGATCCCTGGCCCCTCCCCTTGACCCCTCCTGGCTACCCCTCCCCCTCCGCCCTTTGTGCAGCCCTACCCCCCCCCCTTACCACGTGCACCACGATGTGCTCTCCGTAGCCCAGCTTGCACCAGGCGCGCACCGCACGGATGCAGTCCGCCTGATCGAGGTGGAGGGGGGTGCGGGCGACACAGGGGAGGCGAGAAGCGTCAAAGGACTAGCGACAGGCGAGCAGGCGCCCCAGCACCCACCGACCAACTTAGGCCCACATGAAACAAGGCCCTAGCAGCAGCCATCTCGTATGCACGCCGCGCATTCGCCAGGCATTCTCCAGGGTCCAGCCCAGGCCTTCGGTCCCTGCTTGGGCCCTGTGCCACATTCCGCCGCCGCTCGCCCACCTGCATCCTCGCAGCCACGCGGGGGCCCAGAGCATTTGCAGAGATCGCCTTCTCCGATGCCGTACTCATCCGTACTTCGGCCGTGGCGGCATCGTCCTCGAGCGAGGCGGCCGCCGCCGCCACACCTTGGGGTGCGAAGCCAGCGGTAACTGAGGATCTGGGTCGAGGCCCGGCTGTTGCGCCGCCGGATGCGCCATCGGTGCCCTTTACGGGGGCGCCTCCGCAGGGCCCGCGTGTGCGGGAGCCGGTGGCTGATGTGGGTCGGATGGTGTTGGCGCCTGGCTGATGTGGGTTGCTAGAGACGGAGCCGCGCGGCGCTGGGAATAGGGCTCGGGCTGCGACCGTCCGGGAGGGGCGGGCCCCGGCGCTACTGCCGTGGTTGGGCCCCGTTGACGCTGCGGAACCTAGGGGCGCAGTTGGCCTGTGGGAGCGGAGGCATCAAAGCGGAACGGGGCGCAGGCGCCCCGGCAGCCAGGGTTTGGGGTCAGCACGCGAGCCGCCTTCCGCCTTCGGCCCAGGCAGCAGTTGGGGGGCTTTACGGTCTACCCCGCAGTTCCGGGCCTGTCACGCGCCGAGTGGTCTGCCAAACGGTGTTGCATTGGGCTGCCGAGGGGCCTCGATTGCCGCACTCGGTAGCTGGCAGGCACCGCGGCGCCTCAATTCAGTATTCATGGCTCGCGCTGCCGCGGCGGTCTCGCCTGGCTAACGCCAGGCTCGCGACGCTCGTCCTCATTCTGGCTGCTCTCCTTCCGACTGCAATCTGGTGATCCCTTAAGAAATTCTGTGTTGCATCAAAGAGCTGCAGTGGTCAAGCCGGGCTACGCAGCGCCTCCTGCGAGTCAAGGTCTGGTGACAGCCGGCGCCCCTCGCAAGGAATTGGGGAGCTCTGACTTCAGGCGAGCTCGTGACAAGGTCTGCTAGCGGTGTGGTACACACTTCTAGTATGCGGGTCAGGCAATCCGACGTGGGCAAAAGCGCGCAACAACCTGGATCTGTCAATTGGCCGCGTCGCAGGCCTCGCCTGCTGTTACCACGAACCCCGTGCTCACCTGCTGCCCGAAGAACAGTTGTTCGCGGTGAGGTGGCCGCCAAGCGCAACGACCTCTGCCGTGACGCGTGCCCACGCACAACCCGCGCGACAGCCCCGCCAGCCCCGCCAGCCCCGACACCCCGACACGCCCTCAATCCCCGCACGATGAAGTCGAGCATGGCTCCACCGGTCTCAGGGCACTCCTCCTGATGCGAGGTGAAGGGCGACTGCTCAAAGCGGCCAATCTGCTGTTGTCGAAGGCAGCATGCTACCGTCCTGCCTAGGGCAGGGGCCCCTCGTCGGCTTTTGGGCCGTTACCCGTTGCGGCTGTTCGGACCAGACCGAGCATGAGCGGCGGAGACCAGCCCACCCGAAGTGGGCAGCGCCGGATAGACCGGACGGACCTGGCTGCGGGCCCCCATGCAGCGCCGGAATGGAATGGAGGGCGTCAAGGCATACCAGCCCGTCTCGTCCAGCCATGCAGGTAGGCCCATTCATCATGGCAAGCTGGCTGAGGTCAGGGTCAAAGGCTAAGACTTGAGTACAGGTGCAGCACATGGCTGGGGTGACTGCGTGGGCGATTGCTTCAGCTTGACATTGAGCGGCTGCGATGTTGGGCTCAACCCGCGGATGGCGGGGGTGCAGACGGGCAGACGGGCACGCCCAGGAGTCCAAAAGCTCTGCGCTCATATGCAGCCCACGACGCATGTATGCAAGTTGTGGAGGCCGGGGCTTGGACACTTGGGCTGCGGGAGCCCGCGCGCGCGGGCTCGCGCAGCCATGCCGAAGCCGAAGTCCAGGGCCAGCGGGCGCCGGGGGCTGCCCCGCATGACTTCCAACAGCACCAGCCTTCACTCCCCATCGTCTAACTAAATTTTACTGAGCTACCTCTTGCAACGAATGCAGTTGGGACGATCGCCGCCCACCGCATCGGCTCCGGGAAGCCGGAAGGTGGTGCCAGCGGCGCCCGCGTCGCCGCCCCGCCCTGTGGTCACAATTTTGAACACCTAGACGAGCCAATTGGCTACATAGCTTTAGTCTACGCGTCGTCCGGCCCAAACCAGTGAGGTCGCTACTGCGTGAGACTTCCATCCCCGGCCGCTGTCACGTTGCGAGCCGCTAGAAAGCATCCCCCAGCAGCCACCATCAAGCCGGGATACCTAGCAACATACTAGAAGCGGCAACTCTGGCCCAGTAGCGGAAGTCGTTGTGCACCGCTGCGTGCGGGGCGTATCGCGAAGAGCCTTCTACACGGCCTGGATAATAACTAGCAATCAGGCTGCAAGGAAACTGCCGGCGCGGCGAACGCGGACACTCTTCAGGCCGCGACCGCGTTGTCCGCGATGGAGTAGCCATTGAGGCATCGAGGCAAGTTAGATGATGAGTTCTGTACACACAGGGTGCAAATAACGGCAGCCCGCGGGGTAGCCTTCGGGGCAGCTCCAACCGGGGGGCAATCACTATAACGCGGCGAGCTCTCGCCACGCGCTGACGTGTTCGGTAAACACACAGCTGCAGCCCCTTCATAGCCTACATGCGGTGACTTGCTAAGGGCGAAGCGCCTGGCTCGTTACCGCCACGCCCCAACCCCGGCTTCCCCGTGCTTCCCCGCTGTCCCGCTTCGCGCAGGATCGCGTAACCGTCGCAGCCGCGATGGGGAATCGCGACGGTAATGCCCGAGGAGCGCTAATATTTGCCTTATCGGAAAGCCCGCGCTGTGCTTCGAGTCGGAGAACTGACAGCCAGCAGCCGGCGGCTGATGCAGGTGCTGGAGGCCGGGAGGTCTCCCGCCTCACGAAGGGCGCACAGCAGGCCGAGCCGGCAGGCAGCTGCTCTGACCGTACGGCAGCACACAAGTACGGCAAGTACGGCATGCATGGCGACCGCCGACAAGCAAACGGGCGGCAGCAGTCTGGCGTGGCCTGGGGGCGGCGGTCCTGGGCAGCGGTGATGATGGTCCTCGCGATGGCAGCGGTGGTCCTGCCAGGGCTGGCCCTAGGAGACACAGCACCGCCGCAACAGCCGCAGCCCCCCTCACCACCTCTGCAGCCGCCGTCGCTGCCACCTCCATATCCACCTTCATACCCGCCCAGCCCGGTGTACCCCTGGGCAAGCCAAGGGCCGGCGTATCCGCCTCCGCCAACCTACCCGTCCGGGAATGGGACGACGAACGGCACTGCACCCCCTAGTCCAATGAGTGACGGGTGGCCACCAGGCACGATCCTCCCTCCAAGCCCTGAGCCGACGCCGCCAGCTCCAGGAGACGTAGATAGCCCTAGCCCTATGCCTCGGAGCCCCGTGCCGCCGAACCCAGGGCCACCCAGCCCGTCTCCACCAATCCCACGGCCGCCCAGCCCAACCCCGCCCAGCCCGTCTCCTCCCAGCCCGGAGCCCCCGGCGTATCCTCCCACCAGCCCTACCCCGCCGAGCCCGGAGCCCCCGCTGAGCCCCAAGCCACCGAGCCCCGAGCCGCCTAGCCCGCGGCCTCCGAGCCCGGCTCCGCCCAGCCCGTCTCCTCCCAGCCCGGAGCCCCCGGCGTATCCTCCCACCAGCCCTACCCCGCCGAGCCCGGAGCCCCCGCTGAGCCCGGACCCGCCCAGCCCCGGGCCGCCTAGCCCGCAACCACCGAGCCCGGCCCCGCCCAGCCCGTCTCCTCCCAGCCCGGAGCCCCCGGCGTATCCTCCCACCAGCCCTACCCCGCCGAGCCCGGAGCCCCCGCTGAGCCCCAAGCCACCGAGCCCCGAGCCGCCTAGCCCGCAACCACCGAGCCCGGCCCCCCCCAGCCCGTCTCCTCCCAGCCCGGAGCCCCCGGCGTATCCTCCCACCAGCCCTACCCCGCCGAGCCCTGAGCCCCTGCTGAGCCCGGTGCCACCGAGCCCCGAGCCGCCTAGCCCGCGGCCTTCGAGCCCGGCCCCGCCCAGCCCGTCTCCTCCCAGCCCGGAGCCCCCGGCGTATCCTCCCACCAGCCCTACCCCGCCGAGCCCGGAGCCCCCGCTGAGCCCGAAGCCACCGAGCCCCGAGCCGCCTAGCCCGCGGCCTCCGAGCCCGGCCCCGCCCAGCCCGTCTCCTCCCAGCCCGGAGCCCCCGGCGTATCCTCCCACCAGCCCCTCCCCGCCGAGCCCGGAGCCCCCGCTGAGCCCGGAGCCACCGAGCCCCGAGCCGCCTAGCCCGCGGCCTCCGAGCCCGGCCCCGCCCAGCCCGTCTCCTCCCAGCCCGGAGCCCCCGGCGTATCCTCCCAACAGCCCCGTCCCTCCGAGCCCGGAGCCCCCTTTGGGCCCTAAGCCGCCCAGCCCGCGGCCACCCAGCCCGTCTCCTCCCAGCCCGGAGCCCCCGGCGTATCCTCCCAACAGCCCCGTCCCTCCGAGCCCGGAGCCCCCTTTGGGCCCTAAGCCGCCCAGCCCGCGGCCACCCAGCCCGTCTCCTCCCAGCCCGGAGCCCCCGGCGTATCCTCCGACCAGCCCCGTCCCACCGAGCCCGGAGCCCCCGCTGAGCCCTGAGCCGCCCAGCCCTCGGCCACCCAGCCCGTCTCCTCCCACCCCGGAGCCCCCGGCGTATCCTCCGACCAGCCCCGTCCCACCGAGCCCGGAGCCCCCTCTGAGCCCGGAGCCGCCCAGCCCACGGCCACCCAGCCCGTCTCCTCCCAGCCCGGAGCCCCCGGCGTATCCTCCGACCAGCCCCGTCCCACCGAGCCCGGAGCCCCCTCTGAGCCCTGAGCCGCCCAGCCCACGGCCACCCAGCCCGTCTCCTCCCACCCCGGGGCCCCCGGCGCATCTTCCGACCAGCCCCGTCCCACCGAGCCCGGAGCCCCCTCTGAGCCCGGAGCCGCCCAGCCCACGGCCACCCAGCCCGTCTCCTCCCAGCCCGGAGCCCCCGGCGTATCCTCCGACCAGCCCCGTCCCGCCGAGCCCAGAGCCCCCGCTGAGCCCTGAGCCGCCCAGCCCACGGCCACCCAGCCCGTCTCCTTCCAGCCCGGAGCCCCCGGCGTACCCTCCGACCAGCCCCGTCCCACCGAGCCCGGAGCCCCTGCTGAGCCCTGAGCCGCCCAGCCCACGGCCACCCAGCCCGTCTCCTCCCACCCCGGGGCCCCCGGCGTATCCGCCCACCAGCCCCGTCCCACCGAGCCCGGAGCCCCCTCTGAGCCCTGAGCCGCCCAGCCCACGGCCACCCAGCCCGTCTCCTCCCACCCCGGGGCCCCCGGCGTATCCTCCGACCAGCCCTGCCCCGCCGAGCCCGGAGCCCCCGCTGAGCCCTGAGCCGCCCAGCCCACGGCCACCCAGCCCGTCTCCTCCCACCCCGGGGCCCCCGGCGTATCCTCCGACCAGCCCCGTCCCACCGAGCCCAGAGCCCCTGCTGAGCCCTGAGCCGCCCAGCCCACGGCCACTCAGCCCGTATCCTCCCACCCCGGAGCCCCCGGCGTATCCTCCGACCAGCCCTGCCCCGCCGAGCCCGGAGCCCCCGCTGAGCCCGGAGCCACCGAGCCCCGAGCCGCCTAGCCCGCGGCCTCCGAGCCCGGCCCCGCCCAGCCCGTCTCCTCCCAGCCCGGAGCCCCCGGCGTATCCTCCGACCAGCCCCGTCCCGCCGAGCCCGGAGCCCCCTTTGGGCCCTAAGCCGCCCAGCCCGCGGCCACCCAGCCCGTCTCCTCCCAGCCCGGAGCCCCCGGCGTATCCTCCCACCAGCCCCGTCCCACCGAGCCCGGAGCCCCCGCTGAGCCCTGAGCCGCCCAGCCCTCGGCCACCCAGCCCGTCTCCTCCCAGCCCGGGGCCCCCGGCGCATCTTCCGACCAGCCCCGTCCCACCGAGCCCGGAGCCCCCTCTGAGCCCGGAGCCGCCCAGCCCTCGGCCACCCAGCCCGTCTCCTCCCAGCCCGGAGCCCCCGGCGTATCCTCCCAACAGCCCCGTCCCACCGAGCCCGGAGCCCCCTCTGAGCCCGGAGCCGCCCAGCCCACGGCCACCCAGCCCGTCTCCTCCCACCCCGGGGCCCCCGGCGCATCTTCCGATCAGCCCCGTCCCACCGAGCCCGGAGCCCCCGCTGAGCCCTGAGCCGCCCAGCCCACGGCCACCCAGCCCGTCTCCTCCCAGCCCGGAGCCCCCGGCGTATCCTCCGACCAGCCCCGTCCCACCGAGCCCGGAGCCCCCGCTGAGCCCTGAGCCGCCCAGCCCTCGGCCACCCAGCCCGTCTCCTCCCACCCCGGGGCCCCCGGCGTATCCTCCGACCAGCCCCGTCCCGCCGAGCCCAGAGCCCCCGCTGAGCCCGGAGCCGCCCAGCCCACGGCCACCCAGCCCGTCTCCTCCCAGCCCGGAGCCCCCGACGTATCCTCCGACCAGCCCCGTCCCGCCGAGCCCAGAGCCCCCGCTGAGCCCGGAGCCGCCCAGCCCACGGCCACCCAGCCCGTCTCCTCCCAGCCCGGAGCCCCCGGCGTACCCTCCGACCAGCCCCGTCCCACCGAGCCCGGAGCCCCTGCTGAGCCCGGAGCCGCCCAGCCCACGGCCACCCAGCCCGTCTCCTCCCACCCCGGGGCCCCCGGCGTATCCTCCCACCAGCCCCGTCCCACCGAGCCCGGAGCCCCCTCTGAGCCCGGAGCCGCCCAGCCCACGGCCACCCAGCCCGTCTCCTCCCACCCCGGGGCCCCCGGCGTATCCTCCGACCAGCCCTGCCCCGCCGAGCCCGGAGCCCCCACTGAGCCCTGAGCCGCCCAGCCCACGGCCACCCAGCCCGTCTCCTCCCACCCCGGGGCCCCCGGCGTATCCTCCGACCAGCCCCGTCCCACCGAGCCCAGAGCCCCTGCTGAGCCCTGAGCCGCCCAGCCCACGGCCACTCAGCCCGTATCCTCCCACCCCGGAGCCCCCGGCGTATCCTCCGACCAGCCCTGCCCCGCCGAGCCCGGAGCCCCCGCTGAGCCCTGAGCCGCCCAGCCCACGGCCACCCAGCCCGTATCCTCCCACCCCGGGGCCCCCGGCGTATCCTCCGACCAGCCCCGTCCCGCCGAGCCCGGAGCCCCCGCTGAGCCCTGAGCCGCCCAGCCCACGGCCACCCAGCCCGTCTCCTCCCAGCCCGGAGCCCCCGGCGTACCCTCCGACCAGCCCCGTCCCACCGAGCCCGGAGCCCCTGCTGAGCCCTGAGCCGCCCAGCCCACGGCCACCCAGCCCGTCTCCTCCCACCCCGGGGCCCCCGGCGTATCCGCCCACCAGCCCCGTCCCACCGAGCCCGGAGCCCCCTCTGAGCCCTAAGCCGCCCAGCCCACGGCCACCCAGCCCGTCTCCTCCCACCCCGGGGCCCCCGGCGCATCCTCCCACCAGCCCTACTCCGCCGAGCCCGGAGCCCCCGCTGAGCCCGGACCCGCCCAGCCCGTCTCCGCCGGCCGTCTTGCAGCCTCCTAACCCCGATCGCTCAATCCAGATGCCACCACCGCCGATCACCCCTCCCGTGGCTCCTTCCCCATCGCCCTCAGCGCCTCCCGCTTCTCCGAGCCTGGATGAACCCCCCAGCGCACCGCCGCCTTTCACTCCTGTCCCTTCGTCTCTTATTGTGATCGAGTCGTATGACATTGGGTTCAGCATCAACGACCCCAGCGCCTACCAAGGCGAGGCGGGCCAGGGCCGCCTGCAGCAGGTCGTGCAGGAAACGCAGTTTGAGCTGTCGGCGTTCCTCGAGGTGCCCGTGGAGGCGGTGAGTGATAACCTTTTTTTGAAACCCTAGCATTTAAGCATATCGACCTGGGCAAAAAGCTTACGTGCTTGGCCTTCACCAGACCTATACCGCAGCCTCCCGATCACGGGTGTAAGAGGTGTAACCGCACCTCGTACCGCCCTCTGACGTGCATGGCCGCTGTCCCTCCCTGCCGCAGGTCAAGTTTGTGTCGTACGACATCTCGGAGCGCAGCTCGCGCCGACTGCTCACGGGCGCGGAGGCCGGGCCCGCGCTAAGGGTGTGGACTGCAGCGCAGCTGGGCTCGCGCTTCGGCAACCACGTTGGAGCGCGACTGCTCGGCATGACGGCCGGCCCCGTCGCTCGACCTGCTGCAGCTGATGCAATTGTGGACGCAGAGCATCTCGCAGCGGGGAAAGAGGAGCCCCTTGCGGCTGCTGCCCTTTCTCGGCGGGAGCTGCTACAGGCGGTGACTGGCTACACGCTCTCGCTCGTGTTCGAGGTGTCGCGCGAGGAGCCCTTCTCGCCGCCCCCGGCCGCGCCCCTGTCGCCTGGGCAGCTCGCGCCGCCTGCTGCCCCCTCGCCGCCGCCGCCTCGAGACCTGGCGTTCCTGGCCGTGAAGCTGGGGGCGTCAGAGGTGAAGCAGCTGCGCCCTCCATCGCCGCCCAGCCCGCTGCCACCCAACCCGGAGCCTCCGGCTACCCCTGACCCGCCCAGCCCCGAGCCCCCGAGCGGCCCGTATCCTCCAAACCCACGTGCGCCAGTCAGCCCGCTGTCGCCTCAGCCTCCCAGCCCGACCCCGCCGCAGAGTCCTCTGCAGGCCAGCCCCTCGCCTCCGGCCTACCCGCCTTCCAGCCCTTCCCCACCCATGAGCCCAGTTCGGACCCCCTCGAGCCCTCAGCCGCCACCTAGCGGGCCTCAGCCCCCGAGCGGCCCCCCACTAGCAAGCCCCGCTGCGCCCAACGGCCCGCTCCCACCTCCGCCCTCGTACCCTCTGCCGCCGCCCTCAGCCCCGCCTGGGGAGCCGCCGTCCTCTTCCCCACCCGCATCCCCGCAACCCCCACTCAGCCCCACTCAGTCCCCTTCTGCACTCCCCCCAACGCCTGCCGAGCCGCTGCCTGCGCCCACAACGCCCGGTATCCCCGAGCCCCCCGGTGCCCCGCCTCCCTCCCCCGCGTTCGCGGTGCTCGTTGAGGCATATGAGGTGGTGTTTGCGGGGGACGCGGCGGGCGGCGACCTGCAGCAGCTGGTGGAGGACACGCAGTTTGAGCTGTCAGCGTTCCTCGAGGTGCCCGTGGATGCGGTGAGTGACGTACACGTGGAGGCGAAGGGCATGGGCCTAAGGCTATTAGTATAAAGCTACTGAAATACATCTGTGCGCCTTCCCCCCGTGACCGCAGGTGGCGTTCGTCTCGCAAAGCACCTCGGCGGCAGGCGAGCTGTCGCTGATCTTCCATGTGACCCGAACCCAGCCCTTCTCGCCCCCGCCAGCCCCTCCGCTGGCCCCAGGCCAGTCGGCCCCTCCCGCCACTCCCTCCCCGCCCCCTCCTCGGGACCTTGCCTTCCTGTCCTCCAAGCTCGGGGCCAGTGACGTCCGCGTCCTCCTCCCCCCGTCTCCCCCGTCGCCTCCCTCCAACCCTGTTCCGCCAAACCCGCCTCCTCCAGCCTACCCCCCCACCAGCCCGTCTCCTCCCATTCCCGAGGCCCCTCTGAGCCCGGCCTCGCCAACCCCCGATCCGCCGAGCCCACAGCCCCCCGCCTACCCTCCGCCGTCGCCGTCCCCGCCAAACCCGGACCGCTCAATTCACTTCCCGCCGCAATCTCCAAGGAACCCACAGCCCCCTCGCAACCCGCCACCTCCTGTTTCCCAGGCTCCCAGCAGCCCCCTTCCTCCTCCTCCACCAAGCCCGCAGCCACCTGCCAGCCCTTCGCCTCCTAGCGCCGTGCCCCCCTCGCCCGTGCTACAGCCCCCGGGGGAGCCTCTGGGACCCTCGCGACAGCGCCCTCCTCCCACCCCCAAGCCCTCGTCCCCGCCTCCCAACGGACCGGAGCCGCCCGTCTACCCCCCTCCCAGCCCCACTCAGCCCACTCCCGAGCCACCTAGGAACGGCACCACACCTTCCACACCGCCTCCGCCCCAAACCCCACCGCCCCTCACACCGCAACCACCAACAACTCCGCCGCCCCAGGCTAACGTCATTGTGGAGGAGTATGAGGTGGTGTACCGAATCGACGACCCCAGCGCCTACGAGGGGGAGGCGGGCCAGGGCCGCCTGCAGCAGCTGGTGGAGGACACGCAGTTTGAGCTGTCGGCGTTCCTCGAGGTGCCAGTGGAGGCGGTGAGAGATGCTTCGTGATGGGCCGGGCGTGTATGGGCGTGCGTTACGCCAAAAGCGTTGCGAGAAAGCGAGCACATGGGTGTTGAGTATGTGTGATTGGGGTCGAATGACCACTGTCCGCGTGTGTGCTTGTGATTACATGATCTGCCCTTGCTGTCTCGCGGCCGGCAGGTTGCCTTTATGGACGGCCGTTTCCTGAGCCTGGACGCCGCCGCGAACCCCTCCCGCCGCCGCTCGGCTGCGGAGCTGGAGGGCCGCCGGCTGCGCGAGTGGACGCCGGAGCAGCTGGGCGGACGCATCGGAACTCGCAACGGCCCCGGCAGCGGTGCTCGGCTCGTGATGGTCACGGCTGTGCCCAGCGGTTTCCCTTTTTCCTCTGTGGAATCACAGTCCGACAAGTCCGGGCTAGCTGAGGCTGAGGCTTGGGCGACCCGGCGCCGGCTTCAGGAGGGCCCCAAGCTCTACGTCATTCGCTTTAGCGTGACTCGAACGGAGCCCTTCTCGCCGCCGCTTGCGCCGCCGCTCGCGCCGGGGCAGCTCGCGCCACCCGCGACGCCCTCGCCGCCGCCGCCTCGAGACCTGGCGTTTCTGGCCGTGAAGCTGGGGGCGGCTAGTGTGAAGGCCATGCACCCGCCCCCGCCAGCATCGCCACCGGGCAGCCCCAGCCCTCCGGGCGCTCCTGCGCCCCCGTACCCTCCGCCCAGCCCTGCCCCACCGGGTGCCCAGCCCCCCGCCACTCCCTCATCCCCAGCCCCTGCGCCTGGAGCCCCCGCGCCCCCCGGCGCCCCGCCTCCCTCCCCCGCGTTTGCGGTGCTGGTGGAGGCGTATGAGGTGGTATTTGCTGGGGACGCGGCGGGCGGCGACCTGCAGCAGCTTGTGGAGGACACTCAGTTTGAGCTGTCGGCGTTCCTCGAGGTGCCCGTGGATGCGGTGAGTGACCCTTCTTACAGGGCCGGGTGTTTGGAGGAGGGGCGATTGGGCCTGGGGCTGTTGATGTTTAGCTATTGGGTATCTTTCCTGCCCCTTTGAGTAAAGTCGTTTCGTCTTCCCCCGTGGCCGCAGGTGGCGTTTGTTTCCCAAAGCACCTCGGAGGCAGGCGCTCTGTCGCTGATCTTCCATGTGACCCGGACCCAGCCCTTCTCGCCCCCGCCAGCCCCTCCGCTGGCCCCAGGCCAGTCGGCCCCTCCCGCCACTCCCTCCCCGCCCCCTCCTCGGGACCTTGCCTTTCTCTCCTCCAAGCTGGGGGCCAGCGACGTCCGCGTCCTCCTCCCCCCGTCTCCCCCGTCGCCTCCCTCCAACCCCGCCCCGCCAAACCAGCCTCCTCCCGCCTACCCCCCCACCAGCCCCGAGCCCAGCCCCGCCGCCCCTTCCCCGACCACCCTGGCGCCGCCCTCCTACCCTCCCGCCTACCCCCCCGCCTACCCGCCTGCAAGCCCCGCGCCTCCCACACCCTCCCCTCCCAGCCCTGCGCCCCAGCCTCTGACTTCTCCCAATGCTCCGCCCAGCCCGCCGCCCAGCCCCCCAATGCCGGCCTTTACCGTCAGAGAGGAGTTCTATCAGAGTGATTACTACCTCAGCTTCCCGGGCGTGTTTGACGGTGACGAGGGACCGGACCTGCTGCGGAGCCTGGTGGAGCTAAACCAGTTTGAGCTTTCGGCGTTCTTGGCTGTTCCCCTAGAGGCGGTGAGTGACAATAACGCGGCTGGGCTTGGCGAGAAGCAATCTAGCTACCTCAGCCTGTGTGCTTGCCCGTTGCTCATGCGTGTGCTACGACCGTGTGCCGTACAGGTATCGTACATGTCGTACGACATCACGGAGGCGCCGCCTTCCTGGCGGCTGTCGTTCATCTTCCGGGTCACGCGCCGCCTGGAGCTGTCGCCGCCGCCGGCGCCCCCGCTGCCGCCCGGCCGCTCCGCGCCCCCCGCGACCCCATCACCGCCGCCCCCCCGCGATCTGGATTACATCCTTAGCAAGATCGGGGCCACAGCCATACGGCAGTTGCTCCCACCATCGCCGCCCTCGCCGCCGCCGTCCCCGAACCCGCCGCCAGCTCCCAGCCCGCCGCCGCCGCGCGTCCCGCCGCCGCCCAGCCCGCCGGGTCCCGACGCGCCGCCCAGCCCCATGCCCTCCCCTCCGCGCCGCTGGTCCCCGCCGCCGCCGCCGCCCCCGCCGCCACCCGCTGTGGCCTCGCCGCCGTCACCGCCCGCGCCACTCCTGGATTCCAGGTATGGCCAGCTCTCATCAAAGCCTGGTTGCAAGTGTCACGGTCCCAAACACGTTGAAACGGCAGCCGGGTCGGCAAAGCGGTGGGAGGCTTTGCCGTGTGTCATCCACCCACCCGCTTGCAAACCCCCCGCCCCACCTGTTCGTTCCCTCCTTCCCCTTCCCAAGGTTTGTACGCGTCACCTTCGGAGTGGAGGCGGACCTGCTCTTGGGCGACGAAGACACTCGGTTGGCCTTCCTGCGCTCGGTGCAGGTGCGGGGGCGGGTGGGCCGCACTAGGAAAACGCCGTCCATCCATTCCGCTGGCCGCCCACTTGGACTGCGCTTCACCCCGACTGTGCCTGCCCTCACACACGAATGTTGCGACGGCTCCCCCCGCCCAACTCTGACTCATTACTCCGCAACTCCTGTCGAACGGGCGGCTCCCTCCCTCCGCCCAACAGGACGTGGTGGCATCCGCGGCGCAGCTGCCCGTCTCGGCCGTGAGCGTTGCGAACATCAGCACCCGGGCCAGCGGGCCCACCGTGGGCCTGGCAGTTGCCTTTGACCCGGCCGCCCAGGCGCCTTCGGGCGTGGATGCGGGGCTCGCACGGCTCGTTGCGAGCCCCGAGGTGACGGGTTTCTTCGACGGGGTTTTCAGGTTCCGGTACTCGATCCCGAGCGGCAGCATCCGGGTGGAAGTCTGGGCGCCGCCGCCGCCGCCGTCACCGCCTTCGCCGGCGCCTGCGGTGCCGCTGGCTCCGCCGCCGCCGGACAGCCCGCCGTCACCGATCCGGCGGCCGCCCAAGCCGCCGGCGTCGCCTCCGCGCTCGCCGCGGCCGTCGCCCCCACCACCGCCGCCGACCCTGCCGTCGCCGCCGCCGCCGCCACGGCCGCCGCCGCCGCCGTTCCCGCCGCTGCCTCCGTCGGTCGCGAGGATGTTGGCGCTTAACCTTTCGATGCCTGCTGACTCACTGCCCAACCGCCAGGCCCGAGAGGCCTTTTCGGACGATCTTAGGAACGCGGTCGCGGCGTACTTCGCTCTGCCGCGTCAGGCCGTCGCCGTGATCGCGCTCGCCGTGCCGTACCAACTGCCGGACCAGGACCCGCTGCCGTACAATGTCCGCACGAACGTGCTTCTGTACTTCGAGCAGTCAACGCTCGACCCGGGCATGATCAACGAGGCGATCCGGGCGGCTGTAGCAGACCCCATGGACATGCTACAGCCGTTGACCCTGCGCTACGGCCTAACCGCCGCCCAGGCCAGCGAGCTCAAGGAGTTTGACTTCCCGCCGCCGCCGCCCAGCCCGCCTGAGCCGATCTCACCTTCGCCCCCGCCGCCGCCGCCGGTTGCGCCGCAGTCGCCCAACCCGCCATCGCCACAGCCTCCTCCTCCCCATCCGCCTTCGCCCCGCCCTCCACGGCCGCCTCGGCCCCCCCCGCGGCCGCCGCATCCCCCGCCCAGGCCCAGGCCCAGCCCGCCCCCACCGCCTTCACCCCCGGGCCAGCCGCCTCCCCCGCCCCCTCCGCCACCCCCGCCCCCACCTCCTCCACCTCACCCGTCGCCTCCGTCCCTCCCTCCTGGCGTGTTCGCGCCTCCTTCGCCGCCTCCCGCGCCCTCGCCCCCGCCCCCGAGACCTCAGTCGCCGCGCCCGCCGCCGCTGCCGCCACAGCCAACCGACGCCGTACCGCGTTACGTAACCTTCGACTTCAACACGTCACTGGCGGGCATCGCCACGCCGGACTTTGTGTACGAGAGCGCCGCCTTCGGTACGGCACTTCGGTACGCACTGGCGAACAAGTGGCAGATGAATGTGCGGCGCGTGGAGCTGATCGCGGTGTACCGCCTGCCGGTGCTCGAGGTGCCGTACGCAATCAACGGCTCGGAGCCGTACATTGTACGAGCGAACGTACTGCTGTACTTCACGGGCATCTCGGAGAACCACGCCAACACCCGCGTCAACGGCCTGGTGGCGGACCCCATGTCGTACTTCCCACAGGCGTTCAAGTGAGTCTCCCTTCCCTAATATGTTTATGCATTCATTACTCAAATCACCTTGACCAGGCAGGGCTTGGCCGTTCAGGGACTCCCGACTCGAGCCTTGACACACATTGTGCCTTGGCCGGTCGCCCCTTTTGCCGCAGGGATGCCTGGCGGGTGCTCAGCGTCACAGCGTCGCGCTTATCAGGCACGTCCTACCAGCTCCCCCCGCCACCTCCGCCCCCGCCGAGGCCTCCCTCGCCACCAGTACCTCCCTCGCCCCCGCCCAACCCCCGCCCGCCGCCCGCACCGCCGCGGCCCCCGCGCCCGCCGCCGCCCAAGCCCCCACGGCCCTCGCCCCCCCCCGCCCCGCCCTCACCGCCAGTCCCACCCTCGCCGCCGCCCAGCCCGCTCCTCCCAACCGAGCCCTCGGGCCCACCCGGGATTCCCATGCCCCCAGCCCTGCCCCCGGACTTCCCGTTGGAGCCGGCGGCTCCGCCGCCGCCGTTAGTCATCCTTACGAGAGGCTTACGTGTGATCTGCGAGGCTGACGCGGATGCCATCCTGTCCGATGAGGACACGCGGGAGGAGTACCTGTATGCCGTCCAGGTGAGAGGGCGGGCCCGTGCGGGCCCCGCCTTGAGGTATGCGTACGAAGCACTGATCATGGAAGCGCACCGGTAGGCGCAGCAGAACGCCTGTGCTTGTGTGCTGCACGTCTGGCGTCAGCACATTCACGGTCAGTACGGCTCGATGACGCTTACACGCTCTGCTCTGCCCGTTGCCTGTTTATCCGCAGTCGGCGACCTCCGTGGCGGCTGGCGTGTACTTCAGCGCCGTGGTTTTGGGCCGTTCGTACGCTGACGCTGACGGGCAGTTGGTGATTGAGGTGGAAGTGTCGTACAGCCCCGACGCGCTGCCAGCTGAATGGCTGGAGAAGCGGCTGCTCCAGTTCTCCCAGGATCCGGATCTCTTCTTCGAGCCGGATTTCCGGTTCCGCTTCGGCGTCACCAGGATCCAGATCGAGCTAAGCCAGCTGCAGCCGCCGCCGCCGTTGGCTCCGTCGAAGCCGCCGCCCAACGCGCCAGACGCTCCGCCGCCGCCACCGTCGCCGCCGTCACCGCAGCCGCCGTCGCCGCCCTTCCCGCCGCTGCCTCCGTCCATCGCCCGTATGCTGACGCTCAACCTCACCATGCCGTACGAGCCGCTCCGTGATCGCGTGACTAAGGACGCCTTTGTGTACGACATGCGTCATGCACTGGCCACGGCCTTTGGCCTTCCGCCCCAGGCCGTCGTCGTCGTGGCTCTGGGGTCCCTCCCGCCCGAGGCCCTGCCGTACACGACACGTGTCAACATCCTGATCTTCTTCGAGACGGCTTCGATTAACCCGACCCAGATCAACCAACTGCTGGCAACCGCCATGATGAACCCCATGGCGCTGCTCCAACCGCTCGTCGAGCGGTACGGCCTCACCGATGCTCGCGCCGGCCTCGTCGCGGCCTTTGCGCTGCCGCCGCCGCCACCCAGCCCGCCGGCCCCGCCCACGCCCCAGCCTCCGTCGCCCGCGCCGCCGGCATACCCTGGACCGCCACCCAGCCCGCCCAGCCCCCGTGCACCTAGGTCACCTCGGCCACCCCGGCCGCCGCCACAACCACGGAGGCCGCCCTCCCCTCCGCGGCCGCCCCGCAGCCCCCCACCCACGCCACCCTCGGCACCCGCCCAGCCCTCACCGCCGCCGCCGCCCCCGCCGCCTCCTCCGCCGCCGCCGCCATCGCCTTCGCCTCCGGCCTACCCTCCTCAGGCCCCTGGCACGATGGCACCTCCGTCCCCGCCGCCGTCACCTCCGCCGGGCCCCGAGTCGCCGCGCCCGCCGCCCCTGCCGCCCCAGCCGCCCAGTGCCGTACCGCGTTACGTGGCAATCATCTTTAATACCTCGCTGAACGGCATTGCAACGCCTGACTTTACGTACGAGTCGGTTGATTTCGGCACGGGCGTACGGCAGACGCTGTCGGCCGCCTGGAGGTTGGACGTCCGGCGTGTGGAGCTCATCTCGGTGTACCGCGAGCCCGTGCTGACAATTGATCCTACCGCCGCGCCGTACATCGTACGGGCGAACGCGCTGCTGTACTTCACGTCCGTGACTGAGTTTGTTGCCAATAACCGAATCAACGGCTTCGTGGCGGACCCCGAGGCCTACTTCACGCCCACATTCAAGTAAGTTGCACCATCTTTACATGCCGTAAAGCGCTGAGGGGGGATCCCCAAGGTGGACATGAGTTGCTCGGGCTTGCACCGGCGGCGGACGCCACTGCAGTACTGCGCCTGCGAGAACGCATAGGCTTGGCTAGCATCCTAGGTTGCTTGATGTCCTTTGCTGACGCTTGCTTAACTTCCTTGCGTAGGAGCAAGTGGCGCGTGGAGAGCATCCGTGCGTGGCGCCTCCCGGGCTCCCAGTACCGCCAGCCGCCGCCCCCGCCGCCCCCGCCCACACCGCCCTCGCCCCCGTCGCCGCCTTCGCCGCCGCCCTCACCGCCCGTCCCACCCTCACCGCCTCCCAGCCCGCGTCCGCCGCCCTCACCTCCCCGGCCCCCCCGCCGGCCACCTGCTCCGCCCCGCCCCCCGCCACCGCCCAAGCCGCCTGCGCCCAGGCCCCCCCTTGCGCCGGAGCTGCCACCCCCGGATCTTCCCATCGACCTCTCTTGGGCCCCACCCCCCGGGGAGGAGCTTGCGCCCTTCGCACCCGACGTTCCTCCACCCCCTGCCTATCCCCCCGCCCACCCGCCTGCCTACCCACCTCCCACCTATCCGCCACCGGCGTATCCGCCACCTGCCTATCCGCCTCCGGCCTACCCTCCGCCTACTCCTCCCTCGGAGCCGCCCAAGCTTCCTCCGTCCACCCCGCCTTCGAGCCCTCTCCCGCCTTCCCCAACTCCCCCTCCCAGCCCCACGCCCAGCCCTCCGCCAGCAAAGAAGCCCCGGCCTCCGCCGAGACCGCCCAGGCCCCTCCCGCCCACCCCCCCACCAGTTCCATCGCCGCCTCCAGTCCCGCTGCAGCCGAGCAGTCCCCGGCCTCCCTCCTACCCTCCCTCCTACCCTCCAAGCTACCCTCCGGGCTCGCCTCCCTCCTACCCCTCTCCGTCAAGGCCCGCGCAACCCTCCTCCCCACCCGCCTACCAGCCGCCCGCTTACCCCCGCGCCAGCCCCGACCCGCCTTCGCCACAGCCACCGCGCCTCCCGCCGCCGGCTTACCCCCCGACCAGCCCCTCCGCGCCCTCTCAGCCGCCACCATCGTATCCTCCCGCCAGCCCTGCTCCACCCTGGCAGCCGCCGCCGGCTTACCCCCCGACCAGCCTCTCCCCGCCCTCTCAACCCCCGCCAGCCTATCCCCCCGCCAGCCCCACTCCGCCCTCTCAACCCCCACCATCGTATCCTCCCGCCAGCCCTGCTCTACCCTCTCAGCCGCCGCCTTCCTATCCCCCAGTCACCCCCAATCCGCCCTCTCAACCGCCGCCGTCCTACCCACCGGCCAGCCCCTCTCCTCCCGCTCCCCTACCCCCCGCCTACCCACCGTCTTACCCCCCGTCCTACCCTCCCAGCCCGGCGCCGCCCTCGCCCCAGCCGCCCGCCTACCCGCCCAACCCGGCCCCGCCTCTGCCTTCACCACCATCGCCGCCCACCGCCCTCGAGACGCGCTACTTCGCCCTCCTCTTCTCAACCACACTGCCAGCCAACTCCAGCCTGTTCAACGATATCAACAGCACTTTCTCTCAATCGGTGGCCGAAGCCGTGGCTGCATACCTCAACCTATCGGGTTCCGATCCTTCCAACTTTCCCAGGGTGGTTCCCATTGCTGTCTTTGCCGTTGCGCTGCCCTCCCCCGCGTCACCACCACAGCGGGCCCTGCCCGCGGCTTCGCCGCCGTTCGCCGGGTCCCCGCGCCCACCGCCCAAGGCCGGCGGGTCCGGAAGGCGGTCGCTCGCGGATTCTGGATCCGCGGGTTCCAGCGTGACGCTCACCATCGAAACCCGCCTGGATCCGACGACGGCGGAATCCAGCGCCGCGGCCCTGGTCGCAGATCCGGGTTCCGCTTTCGATCCGGTGTTCCGGGCCGAGTACGGAGTGAGCGAGGTTTTGGCACGTGAGGTTCCGCCGTCGGAGGTGCTGGTGCCGCCACCGGGCAGTCCCGTGCTGCGCCCAGCGCCCAGCAGCCCCACGCCCTCCGCAGCCCCTCCCTCCCCAGCACCTCAGCCGCCGTCCTCACCCCAGCCCTCCCCACCCACGCCCACGCCCACGCCCACGCCCAAGCCGCCAGCCCCGCCCGCTCCCTCCCCACCCGTCCGCCCAGCGCCGCCCTCCCCCGTGCCGCCTTCCCCTCCTCCACCCTCCCCGCAACCTCCGCTCCCGTCCCCGCCCTCGCTCTTGCCTTTGCCCCCGCCTCCGCCCCCCTCACCCGACCAGGGCGGGGCCGGCAAGGACACCGCCCCGCCTCCCCCAACCGCACCCGACGCCCCCACCCAGGTCCCAGCCGAGGGCGGCAATCCCCAGGCGGGAGCGCCCTCTGCGGACCCAGTCCCCTCGCCCGCTGGCGCCGCCCCCGCCCCCGGCTCTAGCGGCACGAGGGAGAACACGGGCGCGATCGTGGCGGCGGTGGTGGTCCCCGTCGTGTGCGTGGCAGCGATCGCTATCGGGCTCTTTGTGTGGCGGCAGCGATGTGCTATGGAGCAGGTGGGTGGGGGCTGGGGTGGGGTGCGTGCGCAGGGACCGCTTAGGGGAAGGGTACGTGTGATTCGGTTAGGGCGGGGGCGCGCGGGACTTGCGGGGAAGGGATGATGCCAGGGCATGTCCCGTTCCGGAGCACTGCCAGACGGTGTCGATCTCTGTGTGACCCCTCCGCCTCGTCACTGCCGTACACACCAGGCCTTCAACTCCATCATGACGCCCCTCGAGATCGACGATGAGTCCGACGACGTCCCCACGCACGTGCACGACGACCAGGTACGGCACGTACGGCAGCGGGCTCTGTCCGCACCGCACACCCCGTCACCCCTCACCACCTACGCCCTCGACCTGAGGACCCGCATCCCAGCCTGACCCTCACCTGCGCTCTCACACCTCTTGCCCCTTCACCGCCCTTTGTAATGACATCACGGCAGGGTGTGACGGTGTACGGGCCAGCCAACGTCCTGCCGCCCGACGGCGGCGGCAACCCCCCCACCATGACCATCGCCTTTGACCGCTTCGCCAGCCGCCGCAACAGCCGCGGTAGCCCCACGGGTCAGCGCAGCGGCTCCAACAGCTCTGCCGCCAGCGGCGGCGCGGCGGCGGCGGCGGCAGCCGCCGGCGGCGCAGGCACGACGGCGACGGCCTCGAACCGGTCGCCGACGCCAGGCGACGCGAGCGCGCGGCGAGCCCAACGCGGCGAGCCCAACGCATCCCAGTCCCGCGTTATCGTGGTCAACAGCGACCTGCCCATCAACTACAACATTCGCTTCTCGCCCGCGTACTTCCAGAACCCCAACGTGTTTGCGCCGCCCGACCATGAGCCCACGCGGCCACACCCTGCGCCCGCGTCAGCTCGCTTTGGCGGCTTCGGGTTTCATTCGGAGCGAGGCATGCGCCGCGCGGTGTCGTCGTCGGGCGGCGCCGATGCCGGCGGCTCGCGAATGTCGCGATCGCAGTCGGCCTGGCTACAGCTCAAGGGCTGGTCGTCGAACTACTGGTCCGCTCGCAAGATGCAGCAACAACAGCAGCAACAGGAGCAGCAGCAACAGCAGCAGCTCGAGCAGCAGGAGGAGGGGCAGCAGGCGCAGGCGCAGCGCCAAGAGCAGCAGCCGCCGCCGCAGCAGCGGCCGTCTTGGGCGGCGGCGCTGTTTGGCGGCGGCGGCCGCGGCAGGGCGCGGCAGGAGCAGTCCGCGGAGCCGCCGCCGGCGCTGGCGGCTGACACAATGCCGGGCGCGGGCTGGGTGCCACTGTCTGGAGGGGACAGACAGGGAGAGATCACGCCGCAGGAGCGGCAGATCTGAGATTGCCGTACGTTTGTGCTTGGTAGATGATGACAAGTTAGGACATGGGCGTCGGCCGGGTGCGGGGATGCCTTTATAGACTGGACCCCGCGGTATTGCCGTTCGTGAGGTCTTAAAAGGTTAATGGCGCCTGGGCGCTGAAAGGACATGAGTCTTGGCCCTGGCTGGGCTCTCGATTGGTCGACTGGATGGATGACAGTTCTGTTACTAGTGAGCCGCAGTGCCGGCAGGTGATGGGTTTCCCTGAACGCATGCATGGAATCGTGAGGTACCAATTGCTCGGGGGTTGGACAGACGTCGTGATGTACTGTGTTGTGGAGTCGTCTCCCCCCGCTTGGGGGGTGGATAGGCGTCGGGGTTTGGGTACTTTATTTCTTCTTACGGCTTGTCTCTTCCCTTTATCTTACCGTTTTCCTCTACCTCTAGGCTGTCTCTTAAGGTCACGATTGTGTGTTTGCAGGTCGACGATGGCCCTTGTCTGCAGGGATGCGCCACGGGGGGCCTAGGGGCCCATGTCTTCGCTTCGGCAATGACGGTTAGACGACTTCCTTGCCTTAGTGAACAATGGCAGGTTGGGGATGTTAATCCCAGCAGGACTGCTCAGGGGGGCATAGTTACCTTTGTGCAGCTGCAGAGCTGTTAGTAGTTCCCATGAGTTTGCTGATACTGCGCTGAGGAATGCAGCAGCTCGAGAGGACCACGCATGCGCTTGGAGCTCCGTCCGGCTCCAGATTGATTTTGCGCAGAGTTGCCTGAGGAGCTGCCTGGTGTTTAAGTGGCGTCAAGTGCTTAGCAGGTGTGCTGGTCGGGGGATAGGAGCATGGGGGCAGCAATTCTACTGCCCTCGACCATAGTCCGCAACTAAGATGGCGGTTCTCGCTTCCCTAGACCAACGGCCAGTCATGTGGGCCCCCAAGTGTGGCCCCTAGATCCATGGGTGTTGCGAGCTTGCGACAGGCCGGCGATATCGCCGGCAGCATGTGTGTTTGTCGAAGACGGGTTGAGGCTTGACCAAGCCTGGATGGCCAGCAAGGATTGGGTCTGGCCACACACGCTGAGGCGTGAGGGCTGCAATGAAGTGCCCTGTGGTATTGTTAGCATGTAACGGTATCGCGACAGCCATCCGGGCACGTCTACCTCCCCTCTAACAGGTCTCTCGCTTGGGGCGAGTACCGGTTGCGGAGGCAGCTGGGAGGCAGGAGCCACTGCTGCACCCCTCAGAGCCGAGGACTGGGTAGGGGACTTGGGAAGGCAACAATGCTGAACAGCAGAGTGCATAATCCTGGAGGCAGGGGTATGAGTGCGGAGCAGTGTGGAGCGGGGACGGAGGGTGTAGGACAAAGGGGCTGAGGGGGAGGGAGGGCCCGCGCAACAGCGGGTGCATGGCCTTGGCATGCCGGATCCGGTAAGATCCAAGCTCGGGCCACACGGCGGGGTGCCCGTACACGCACCGCGCGATGTTCACACGACCAGCCTGCTAAGGAAGCATGCGTAGGTGACGAGCTTGAGCGCACGAGCTGTCAAATAGCGTATAGGATGGCAAGTCGAAGACCAACACCTTGTAGTGGACCACTCCTTTTCCTCTGCGGGTTGCAGTAGGGTTAGAAGTAGGAATGAAGTTGGCGCTGCTCATCCTTGCTCTGGCTTCGTGGGCTCGCCATGCGGCACATGCTCAAGGAGGTACGCGTGGCGACGCCCTAGTTACCTTTACCACCATAGCTACCTCATCATACCGTCAATCAAGGCGTTACACTGGGACTTATTCGTGGAAGTGCCTGGGAGGTCGAGGTCTGGGTCGCAGAATGCGCCGGAGTCGAACATGCGTCACCCACACCGGCTATCGCGATAGGGCGAGGCGCGATGCAGCTATAACCGGGTCACAGCCGCGGCCTGGCGCCCGTTCGCAACCCTTGCTGGCTCGCGACAGCTCACTCTGTCACACGCCCGCCCTTGCGCCCGCCGTGCCCCACCCCACCGGGCCCAGCACATTGACGGTTGACCTCCCCGCTCTCCCCCGCCCCACCCCAGGCAATCCGTTCGGGACCGCGGCAACGCCTCCCCCAAACCCGCCCTTCGCCCTTTCGCCTGGGCGCATCTACCCGCCCTGGCCCCCAGACTTTCCGGGCGCTCCCCCGCCACGCCCGAGGCCGCCTCCGGCACCGCACCCGCCCAGCCCCAAACCCAGCCCTGCGCCCCCTCGAACCCCGAGGCCAAGCCCGCCGCCTCCCAAGGAACCGAGGATTCCTGACCCCCCACCCCGACAGCCCAGGAGCCCTGGTCGACCCCCCAAGAGTCCAGCAGCTCCCCTCAAGCCGCCCAAACCGCCACGTACGCCGGCGCCGCCGAGGTCACCACCCCTCATGGTCTTCCCGCCGAACCGCATGTACCCTCCCTGGCCGCCCGACTGGCCCGACCTCCCTCCCCCCAGCCCCCGCCCACCCCCCGTGCCCTTCCCACCCAGCCCCAAACCCAACCCACCGCCCCCCCGGAACCCAAGGCCCAGCCCACCTCCCCCCAAGAAACCCGGGATTCCTGGGATTCCTGAACCACCACCCCGGCAGCCCAGGAGCCCGGGCCGCCCGCCAAGGATTCCGCGCAGCCCTGCCCTCCCGCCGAGGTCTCCGCATCAGCCCCCGGCCCCCGGCGCGGCCACGCCCCCTCCCCCTCCTCTTGGCCTCCGCCCTCCGCCACGCAGTCCGCACAGGCCCCCTCTGCCCGTGTTGACTACACCACACCCGCCGCCGACCCGACAGCCCGTGGCTGCAAAGCCGCCCCCGCGGAGCCAACCCGGGGAGGAGCCGCGGACGAAGCCCCCACCGGTCAAAAGCCCAAGCCAGCCACCACAGGCGACGCCCTTGTCGCCACCGGGAGGGCCTCCCCGGCCCTGGCCCCCGACCCCACGCCCCAGGCTGCCTCCAGTCCAGGAGGTCCCCCGGTCTCCGCCCAAGCCGCCAAGAAGCCCCTTGCGGCCGCCCGTCAGCAACCCACCGCCAACACCCGGTCACCCCGGCAAGCCCCCGGCAACCAAGCCCCCATCTGTTAAGCCCCCGGCATTGAAGCCGCCACCAACCAAGCCCCCGGCGACCAAGCCCCCTGACGGACCCCAGCGCAGCCCGCCATCCCCCGGACCTCCGCCGGTCTCCCAGTCCCCACCCCCACCCAGACGACCGTACCCACCCCCAAGGACTCCGGGAAAACCGAGCCCTCCAAGAAGGCCCCCACGCAGCCCACCGCGGCCGCCACCCACCCCCCGGCCGCCGCCCGCTCCCCGCCCACCCCCGACCCCGCCCCGAGCCCCCCGCTCCCCGAGGCTTGAACCATCTTCCCCCCCGCCTCATCCACAGCCCATGCTCGGTCCTCCTCCGAGCCCCAGGGTTCCCAGCACGCCACCAACCAAGCCCAAGCCGCCGAGCTCATCACCAGAGCGCCCCGCTCGGCCACCTCCCGCCCTCAGGCCGCCCCCTAGGGCGCGGCCCCCGCCTCAACCCCCGGGCCCGCCCCGGGGCCCGAACGCGCGGTAGCGCCAGCACCGCAGGCCCCAGCTTCTGGGTTCAAGCTGAGGTCCACCCCTGGGGTGGGATGGGACCAACCTGCGGTAGCGGACAGGCCCCAACCAACTGGCTCCTGGCTCCTGGGGTTGCCCTGGTCAGTGCAGGAGGGATGCAGGCGCGCGGAGCTTGAGGACGAGACGAGGCTAGCCGACACAACTTATATCGGCTGCCTCGGGACCGGTCGTCGCTGGCGGCCTGGCAAGGGAGGACCCGCAGGCGCAGAGGGCTGCACTGGGCTCCTGGTCGGACTGGGACGGTCTTCGCTGCCGGCTTGGCACCACCGCTGGGACCCGCACGCAGGAGCAGGAGGGCTGCACCGGGTGGGCTCTTGAGCTGGCCCAGCTGTCCGCGGTTCTGCCTGGACGCGGCCGGCGGGACAGTACGGAGGTTGGGATTATCCCACGTGCTTTGCCTTAGGGGCCGCCTCTGTACCGGACGCTCCGGGAGGGCCTGGCAAGGAGAGGCCGCGCCAAGCGACTGGGCCGGAGGGAAGGGGGGCCGCAGCTGGCTCGCATCTCCCAGCCTGCCGCTTTGCAGCTGGCCAAGGAGCATGTAAGTGCAAGTAAGCGCTTGGCCCGGCCATCTGGACCTGGCGGGGCCGGACCTAGTCCGGCCGTCGCTTGTGCGCGTAGTGGTGGCTGCTGGAGCGGTGGGTGGGGACGGGTCGAGGGGCATGGAGTCAGGGCGGGGCAGCTGTCGGCTGGATTGGAGCAACCCTGGGGGCTCATGCTTGGTCGGCGGGCCGCCACATTGGGGGCTCAGCATGGACACGCGGGACACACCCGCCTCCATTGGGGGGGTATGAGCATGAGCAACACGACAGGAGCCGCAATGTTGAGGCGTCACCATGGAGAGGATAGCCCGCAGGTAGTTGGCTGGGGCCGAATAAGCAGGGGTAGGCAAGCAGGCAAGACGGCGCGCACTGAACTGTCGAGCTAGTCTTGAGGGATGGTACTGCGATACCGTGAGGACGACACGTGCTTGTCCAAGCGAGGCGCGTCAGGAACCCCCTGTACAAGGGCGGCCTGCAGACTGGCTTGCATCACACAAACTGTCTCTGCCCATGGCAGGACACTGGTGCATGTGACCAGGGTTGTGATGCTCAGGAGTGTAGACACATTTGTAGACCACGCTGCTGACGTGCATTAAGGACGTTCGGTGTTATTGACGGCAGGGCGGAGGGCGGAGGTGACACTGAGAGGGCAAGAGGGTGAGAGCCGCGCTGTGGTAGATGGGAGCACGGGCGTGAGCTGGGGTGATGAACTTGTGGAGACTGCCTGCGACAGATGAGACTTTCAGGAGCAGGACCCGGTTTGAAACTGGACGGGTTGAGGCACAGGAGAGGAGGAGTTTTGTGGAGGCGTTGTGACCGTGCCACCAGGCCGCGTTGCTCGGGCTGCATAAGCGTTCGATCAGAGATAGGATTGACCCCTCACTTACAGCCCGTGTCCACGGACGAACCGAGCGAAATCAGAGCATCAAAACGGTGCACCCTTCTCCTGACCCCCCCGACAGCTGGCTCACCCTTGAGCGCCAAGCAGCCCCCATCCAACAGCAACACCTGAGGCAGCGCCCCCATCAGCCCCATACCCTGACATGACCCTTGCTTTGATCCATATGGCCATGCCTCTCGACACGCCCGGCACCAACTGCCACGATGCTCCTCGGCCGGTTATCCGCCGCTGTCGCTTGAGGTCGGCACGTCGGGGTGCGGACCTCTCCACGCCATTCACACTCTTTGCCCCCCGTCAAAACTGTGCAGCAGTGCTGCGGGACGAATGCACACACGACCTGTCCCAGTGCTGTCGTGCACCCCTAGTCCTTGGCATGCCAGCACCGGCGGGCCTTTTGCCGGGCCTTCCCTGCACCCGCGGACCCTAGCACATCGACAGCTCCTCTGGGCACTGCATGCTCCGATCGAGCTCGAGACCCCTGGCCACTTGGCCGGGCGCCCAGCACTGTCGAAGGTCCGGTCCGGGCAACGCCGGCGTCCGGCCCAATCCGGCACCCGGCCCAGTCCGGCGTCCGGTCTGAGCACGTGTCCGGACAAGTCCGGTTTCCGGACCAGTCTGGTGTTGCTCAGTCCTTCTTCGCAGACTTGGACGCCCCCTGAGCGGGAGGGGCGGCAGGGCGCGGCAGCGCAGGGAGGGGGCGGCGTGCGACGGTTGGAGGGAGGGGATGCAGGCCATGCGGACGGCATGTCCCTCTACCCACCCCTGGCGCACATGCCCTGCCAAACGTGCGCCCCGCACCCAACCCGTTTTCTCGGCACCTTCACCTCCACGGCCCCACAGCCCAGCCCCACCGCACCTCCCCGCCGCACCCCCTAGCCCCACACCGCGGTTGTTTTCCACGGCCCACCCGCCCAAGAGCCTCGCCCCGCTGCCCGACCTCCCTGCCCCCCCCTCCGGCCTCACCCCCAGCTTCTTGGACCGCGCCCTCAGCAGCTGCGAGTAGAGCTGCCACCAGAGCAGGGGGTAAAGGAACAGCAGGATCTGGGGGGAGCGGGGATGAAGGGCGGGGGAGACGAGAAGAGGTGAGGAGGTGAGAGGAGGTAGAAGGCGATAGGGCGAGTGGGAGTGGCAGCAGCTGCCCCATGGTCCCCCTGGCCCGCCCGTTCCCCCTGCCGAGTTCCCCACAGCCCCTGATCCTGGCACGCCGCACGCGCCTCACTCCAACAGGCCCCGGCCCCTGGCCTCCCTGCGGATCTTTGCCACACCCCTTCCGCCAACAGAGGACCCCGGTTCCGTCCCCGACCCCACCCGGCCAGCATGCCCGCGCGCTCACGCCCCGCCCACTCCCTTCACTCCCAACCTGCGCCCACCCGTCGGCTCCCGCAGTCCCTGCCAGTCCCTCTCAGTGCCCTACTCCCCGCCCTACCCCACCCCCTACCTGGATGAAGGTGTGGTAGTGGAAGGCGAAGTTCCACTTGTTGGGGAGGTCCAGGGAGTAGGGCCGGCGCCGGGCCAGGTCGGGCAGCGCCGCCGCCATGAGGCCCATCTCCGCCATGGTGCCCAGCGGGAAGAGCGGGATGAACATGGTGTAGCTTGGGGGGGCGAGAGGGAAGGGGGGAGGGGGAGGGGGGTTCGTGTCATGATCACGGATGCGGCAGCGGTGTGTGTCTCTGGTATGAAAGGGGCCCTTCCTAAGAATGAATGATGGTGTAGCTGGGGGGACGGGGGGGATGGAGGGAGGGTGGGGGTTTCGGTGGGGGTTGGTGAGGGGAGCGGGGGGTTGTGGCACAACGACGGGTGTGACCGCGGTGGTCAGTGGTATGCCCCTCCCTAGGGTGCAGCCCGCGTGCGTAGGGGATGAACATGGTGTAGCTTTTGGGCGCAGGAAGGGAGTGCGGAAGCGCGCGTGGCATGGTGTAACGGGACGCAGGCCATGTGCACCCTCCGTCCATGTGCACCCCCCCCCCCCACACACACACTCGCCTTTTCCTCCCATCGCACTTCCGCTCCACGGCCCTGCCCCGCCCTCCCCCCCCACGTGCCCCCTCCCTCACCGCATCCACGTGAGCCACCCCGGGCAGGCGCCCAGCGTAGCGGCGGCGTACTGGGAGGGGCAGCGGATTGGGGCACGGAAAGACACAGGGCCTAGCGTTAAACGGTGGAGGCAACACACGTGGAGGCTAGCGGCAGCAAGCGACACCTGGCGGTTCCTGCTCAGTACTGTGATGGCCGACCCATCCACCCCCAACGCCGCCCCCACCCCCTGCCCTCGCCTGCCCAGGCCTCCGCCCCCACCTGCGGGTATCGGATGGTCTCGGCGGCCGACCAGCACCCCAGCATCACCAGCGCGTACACGTCCGAGTGGAGCTGGGGGCGGGAGGGGGCAAGGGAAGGAGGTTTGGGGTAGAAAAGACGGCAATACGTAACACAACAGGTTGCCCCCTCCCTAGTGAGCCCTCCCTCTATGCATCACAGCCCACCTTGCCGCTGCCTCATTACATATGCAACAACTCCTCATCCATACGCCACTCGGTACGGTCGTCGCCGCCCTGATGGGCTGCAGCTCCCATCCTCCCTCCCTCCCCCCCCTGCTCCCCCCGACTCACCGCCCCAAAAGGCTGAACCTCCCTCCCCCACATCTCCCTCACCCCCCTCTCCCTCACCCCCTCTCTCCCTCCGTCTCCCTCTCCCTCCCTCCCCCCCCGACCCACCGCCCTAATGGGCTGCACCACGCAGAATAGGCAGTTGCTGCGGCCGCCCCACTGCATGAGCGCCGACAGGGGGCTGGAGGGCACCAGCCCCAGCGCCGCGTGCACGGTCTCCAGCAGCGAGGCGAACTGCAGCCAGCCTGGAGGGGGCGGAGGGTGGGGGGGGCAGGGAGGGGGCGGGGCAGGGTGGGGGCAAGGTGATCCGCGGTTTCAGAAGAGGACGCTCAGTGTGTCTCGTGCCGAATATCGCAACAGGCCAGTCCCTACTGCATCCGTTCAGCGTCCGCTAGTCCGCAGCTTGCCTCGTGCCTGCTGCGGCCCCCCGCCCCCCGTGCTTTGGGCACGGATGGCCCCCGACCCGGTCTCCCCCGGCCCCGGCGAGCGCACAGCTCCCCCTCCGACCCCCGACGGTCTCCATGCCCACCCACACCGCAGTGCACTCGTCCACCCACCGATCAGCGGCGCGGCGCGGTCATAGATTTGCTCGTTGCTCTGCTCCTGAATGAAGCCATACACGAGCGAGCCGAACGCCGTGGCCCAGCCCACCGCTTGTGCGGCATTATAGAGAGCTAGGTAAGCCTGCGTGAGCCGCATTGTATGCTCAGCCCGAGCCCGCGCGGATGCAAGTCTCTCTGGAGAGTTGGCGCTGAGCAGGCCCTGCCCAGACGAATATGCTTGATCAGCTACGTGCGAAGTCGATTGTACACGTTGAAGGGCCGGGGGGTTTCGTGCCCGGGATCGCGCCGCTGGCCGCATGGCGCGGTGCTACACCTTCGATGCACGCTGGCCCGCTCAGCCTCTCAGTAGCCTCCTTTCACATACTGCAAGTCACATAGCGCGTCACGCCTTCTACAGCGGCATGCCGAACCACTCACTCTCGCTGCTCCGCGACCTGTTCCGCCAAACGCGCTCCCTGCCCAGGCAAGCACAAGCACAAAGCTGCCGCCCGTAGATGCGGTGCTGCTCTTGTCTTAACGAGTGCTTCTCTCGGGCATTTTAGGGGCACTCAGCCGTATTACCGCAACCTCATTCGCGGCGGGTTCATTTCGCATCGTGACGAAGTTGACGAGGACAGGGTGCAGCAGCTGGTGGCACGGGCCCGCCAAGACGCGCTGTGGATCCTCGCAAAGGTGGGGCGCATGGCATGCCGGTCTCGAAGGCCCTCGAGGTTTCTGCCCAGCAGCTCACGGCATCGGGAGGGCAGTGCACGAATGTTAGCATTTGACAGGGCCCGGGCCCAGGGCTTTCCAGATTCGATGCGGCCCCGCGGTGAAGCGGGGCCCGCCCCACTCCCGAGCCCGCACCCCAAAACCCCACCCCCTGTTTCCCCCCTGCTTGCAGTACGCTCCCAAACCTGCTACCGGCAGCTCTAACACCAAGTAGCGCGTCCGCGACTTCAGAGCTTGGCTGCAGCTCTGTCGGAGCCGGTCTCAAGCCCTGTTTCAGGCCCGCCCCGAGGCCCTCCCCAGGCCCACAATCCGTCCTAGAAACCTTTGATACAATCGCCCCACACCGTACAACAGCCGCCGCTGGAGACAGACACTGACGGCTGAGTCGTTCAGGCTCCCCTAGGACCCGTCACGAAGCCCGGCCTAGCCTCAGCCGCCCAGGGTCCATCTCTCCCCAGCTACAGCACAGCCGCTCCCAGCTACCACCGCCCCCTCGTCAAGCCCCCACGCGTCGCAACCGCCGGCCATGTCAGCCGCCGCCAACGGCGCCAGCGACGGCGCGCGCCAGCGGCGGCCCGGCGCCGCCGTCGATTCCGCCGCCAGCGCCGCGGCGCACGCCAGCAACGGCTCCGCGCCCGCGGCAGTTGGCGCCCCCGCCTCCCCCACCCCCTCCCCCTCTGGCTCCAAGCGGTCGCTGCTCAAGCTGTCGTCCCTGCAGGCCCGACTGGATGCGGAGCGAGTGCGGGCGGCCATGGTGGGTGGGCGGGGTGGGGGGCACGGAGTTTATGGGGGGCTACTGGGCTCGGCGGCGGCCCCGGGGACACAGAGGTCAGGGGGGCTGGGGAGCTGGGGGGCTGGGAGGTGGTCGGGGGAAGGAGGAGGGGGTAGCAGGAGGTGGCCCTTGTGAGAAGGGGAGGAGGGAGTGACAAGGGGCCCTGGGGGGCTGGGAGGCTGGGCGACCGTGTGCTTGCCCGGAGCGAGGGCCACAGGGTGAGCGGTAGAGTCCGAGAACTGGAAGCGGATGTGGCACTTACCGGGTTCCCATGACAGAAGGTTCGGAAGACGGAAGCGCATTCCTGAGCGGAGAGCAGGGCATGGCATAGCCAGCCTGGGCCTGGGCGCCGCCCTGAAGCCCCCTGCCTCCCTGCTACCCTGCAGTGGGCCGTGTTCGCCACGTGTCTCTGGATGGTGTGCAGCAGTGCCGTCATCATTCTCAATAACTCCATCTACAGGTGGGGGGCGGCGGTGTGTCAAGCGCAGCTCGCGTAAGCCGAGGGAAACGCCAGCTGTACAGAAAGCCAGCTGGGGCGGTGGTGTGTGAAGGGCTGCTCGTGGAAGCCTGAGAAGCGTGCGTGTGTGGTGGGGGATGTCCGGTGACGTGGATGGCAGCCGGGTATGGGTCCGCGCGTGTAGGTGCTTGCAGGGACAGGAGTGGGTGGTTGGGAGGGGGTGGGGGTTGGCGGACCAGGGCAGTCAGCTTGTGTAACACCAATGGCTCTTGCTCTGGGGTGAGGCCTTGGGGGCTGGGGTCCGGGACTGGGGTTGCCTCGATCACCCTGACGGCCCTTACCTTGCGCCCTTGCGCCCTCAGGCGAGGCTTCGGCTACCCCTCAATCGTAACGGGCGTGGGTCAGGTGAGGCCCAGGGATGTTCCGGGGAGGAGGCAAGGTACAGTCCCTCCGGAATCTTCATCCCCTCGCCTCGCAGATGCAAAGGACCCTGGAGCTTGTTGCCGGGTCCCGTAGCCCATTCACCCCCGGGGCCGCTTCCTCAACCCACCCCTTTCCCACCACCCTCCTCCCCCGCCCTCCTCGCCCCGCTCAGCTACAAACACCCCCACCTTCCCCCTCCCCCTCCCCCTCCCCTCCCAAGCTCTTCTCCGCCGCCTCGGGCTACGTGCTGTCAGCCGTGTCGGGGCAGCGCCTGCGCCCCCTGCCCGGGCCCCGCGTCTTCCTGACCAGCCTGCTGCCCATCTCCGCCTGCACGGCAGCCTCCATGTACTTCGGCAACTTCGCATACCTGCACCTCTCCCTCGCCTTCATCCAGATCCTCAAGGTACGGCACGGTATACTGTACGACTATCCGCAGGCTGCCGCTGCGGCTGCGGCTGCTGTGTGCCGTACGGTGTGGGCGGGGCTTGGGGTGCTGGGTACGGCATCAGAACAGGGTCAAGCTTGTACTGCCCCCTCCCACCCACCCAACCGCATCCTGCCCCCTCCCCTCCCCTCCCCTCCACCCCCAGGCCTTCACCCCCGCCATCACGCTGCTGCTGTGTGCGGCCGCGGGCCTGGAGCGCCCCACCCCGCCCCTGGCCGCGTCCATCGCCATGATCGCACTGGGCACGGCGGGGGCGGTGCTGGTGGAGAGCGGGGCGCCGTCCTTCAAGTGCGGCCGGGGGCATGCGGGGTCACGGGGCGGGCTGGGGAGTTGGCAGCCGTGAGAGCCGCGGGGGCGGTAAGGGCTAGGACGCGGATGGGGGCTTGGGCGACTGCTTCCTACGGGACCTTCGGAGGGGGCGGGGGCGGGATAGGAGCGAGCGCGCTCCTCCCCGTAACGGCCCAATCCCTCCCCTCACCCAAAGTGCCCCATCCTTCCCCCTCCCTTTCTCCACCCCCCCCAGGTTCATAGGCCTGGCCTCCTTCATGGCCTCCAGCCTCACGGAGGCGGCGAGGGTGGTGGGGGCGGAGCTGCTCAAGGTGGGGGCGGGGGCGGGAGGGCGGGCACGGGAGTGAACATGTGTGCCCAACACGGTCGTGTCCTAGGGAGTAACTCTCCTCCACCACCTCTCTCCCCGCCTCACCCCCCCCCCGCTTCTCTTTGCCTCGGCAACCCCACTTGCCGCTCCGCTGTAAACAATCCCCCCCCACACACACACCCTCCACAACTTAGGACGGCTCCGCCTACAACACGGCCGAGTCCCTGGTCTATATCGGCGGCCCCACGGCGCTGGTGCTGCTCGCCTGCGGCCTGGCGCTGGAGGGCCCCGCGGTGATGGAGGCCACGGCCCGGGGCAAGGGCTTGGCGCTGGTGGCGGCCGACCCCTGGGCCTTCCTGGCGGCCCCGGCCGTGTCCGCGGCCGTCAACATGTCCTGTTTCCTGGCCATCCACGCCAGCAGCTCGCTCACATTCAAGGTCGCGGGCTGCATCAAGAACGTGGCGGTGGTCGCGTGAGTACGGGAGGTTTTGGAAGGTTTTGTGGTGTGTGGTGGGGAGCGGGGGTTCTGGGAGGGGGTGTGAGTGGGAGCCGTGGTGGTGGTCGGCAGTGGCAGCGTGAGTGGTGGGCCATGGGATTTCACATTCGCACATCGCCGCACGCCGTACCATCCCCGGCCCAGCCTCACAACGCACCCATCCGCGCCTCACCCTGGCCCCTGCCCCCCGCCCTCCTCCTTTGCCGTACGGTGCCGTACGCAGGTACGGCATGCTGGCGCACGGGGAGCGCGTGTCGCCCATGCAGATGGCGGGGTACGGCGTGAGCGTGGGCGGCTTCACGCTCTACTCGCACATCAAGATGCGAGCGGTGCAGGCGGCCCGAAAGAAGCAGAGCTAGCGGAGCGTCATTTTAGCGGCGTTTACGAGGATACCGTTAGTTTCGGATTGCGCACACGGGCCACGGTGCTGACTCGCAGCGCAAGACAATGCCCTAAGCGAATTGCACAGTGTGGGGCTGGGGTAGGGGCAGGAGCCAGCTGCTCCTTAGCACCTACTGGGCGCTTGCCGGGGCCTGTGATAGGGCCCACGAGGGCAGCGCCGAGGGCCGGGGTGCTGTGGGGCTCCTGGGGTGTGGGGGCATCTTGGAGCCACTGCGTGGCAGACGTGTCGTGGTGGCACGTGCTAGCCAGTAAGCTTCGCCCTTATCGCCTGACATTGATGCGGGATGCTCGGTGCTTCTTGATTGATACATATGTGCGCCTGGTCTCGCCTGGACATTCTGCCTTGATTAGGCGTATCGGAGGTCATCTGCAAGCTGGGTAGATACTGCGAAGTGGCGCCGGCGGTGCAGGGGAGCCTGAGTCTCCTGGGGCCGGAATCGGCTGAGTCTCGTAGGACCGAAGTTGGCTAGCTGGGGCCGGAATTGGCTGAGTCGTGTAGGGCTGAAGTTGGCTAGGAAGCTGGCTCTTTGATTCCAGCATGGGTAGCCTCGAACGCATAGGAGCTCGCACAGACATGTAGTGAGCGGTACACCGGTCGGGGTCTCATCCAGCCCGAGCTTTGCCATGTATGGCACGTGTGGCGTGAGGGTGACATCGGCTTATGTAGGGGCGTCGATGGAGTGTTGGCTGGGCCCCCCAACTAGCTGACCAGGGCACCATTGAAGTGAGGGCCATTACTGTACCCGTAACGCGTAAGGTAGCTTGCCGGGAGGACCTTGGCGCTGGGCTGCGACCTCTCCGCTCCCGGAGCGATGTGTACGACTGCGAAGGCCCTGACCGGCAAGGCCCTTCAGAGCAGCCGGACCAGGCCGGACTTTCCAGACCAGATGCAGCTGAGCAGCAGCGAAGCAGCAGTCACCTCAGTGTGTAAACTTGATGTCACGCGCGACGGCGCGACAGCCTTGACCGGAAGCCCACTTTCCTGGGCCACACCCGTGGTGTCGAAGGGCGCGGGCGGGGGCGGGCGGGGAGTCTGTGAGTGTATTGGCAGCGACGGCACGCCTGTACTTGCGCCGCAGCAAGTAGTTCTCCTGATGCAGGGTTGCTAATTGAGTATATCGAATAAGCTGATCCACTCAAGCACACGTCGTCGCTCTGCATGCAGACCACGGCCGAAGCGTACTAGCACCGACAAGGAGCGTGTCTCCATAGCACCCTTGAAGTCGCTATGACATCGCGTAGTCTATCCAATAGCAGATAGTATGTCACGTTCTGGGCGTCCGCACTATGGCGGGATCGCCAAGCTCGGCGCGGGGTTCGCGTGCTTCGCGGGGTTGCTGGCCTGGTGCAGCGTGCACCTTCAACGCGACGTCATTATCTCGCAACAGCCGTGCGAGATGACCTACATGTACGCGACCTACGTGCCCGTCAATTTCCCCTCCGAGGAGCAGAATCCCTCTTCACCGCCAAGCGCCTCTCCGTCCGCCTCGGCCCAGCCTGCGGCTGCGCTCACCGGGCTACTGCCAGCCGCGCTGCAGTGCCCTCGCGAGCTGCCGCACTGGGCGGTGGGGGTCTCGAGAGCGCTGGGTCGCGCGGAGGATGCGACGCGGGCGCTCGGGCAAACGGCCTACCGCCTGTGGCGATACACCGGGGACGACTCAAGCTCCCAAGGCAGGGGCACGGGGGCAGGGGCACGGGGCAGGGGCACGGGGCAGGGGCACGGGGCAGGGGCACGGGGCAGGGGCACGGGGCAGGGGCACGGGGCAGGGGCACGGGGCAAGGCCCTGCTTCGGTGCTGGGTTAGCAGTGGGCGCAGGAGCCGGAGCCACGGTTCAGGGCCGGGGCAGGAGCAGGAGCGGAAAGCGCTGTGGCGGCACCAGCGCCCGCAAGGGGCTGGCAGCTGACGGCCCGTAGCGTCACCCGGGGGCATAGTGCATCGTGGTAGTGGGGTCCCTACCTATTGGTGGTCCTCCGGCCCGGCCCCGTGCTGCAGGCTCTGCCGCCGGCAAGGCCGCCCTGCCCGTGCTGTTCGTGCCGGGAAACGGCGGATCCCACGACATGGTGGGTGGTGTGGGTGTGGGAGCACGGTGGCAGTCGGCGTGGGGTGGGGAAGTCGGGTCAGGGCGCGAGGGCGGTGCGGGAGCGGGTTCCCCGTGCCGCTGGGCGAGTGGTGACCTTCTGCGCGTCCCTAACCTTGCACACCCGTCTCCCCATCCCATCGCATCCCATCCATTTCCTCCTCCTCCCTGGCACCCCTCGTCCTCCGTGTCCAGGTGCGCTCCCTTGCCTCCGAGACCGCCCGCCGCGTGGGCCGCCTGGGCTCCCGCGCGGCGCTGTCCTCTGCAGGGCTGGATTGGTACTCAGCGGAACTGGAGGGCGAGTGGAGCGCCTTTGACGGCGACATCCTGGTGGGGTGGGGCCGTGGGCGTTGCGGGCGGAGGGGATACCGGTACGGAAGGTAACGGGAAAGGGTAAAGTGGTGCTGTTCACACAGGGGTCGTAAGGGAGGAGGGATGAAGTTCAGTAGTTGCGGGCGTGGGGAAGGGCGCCTCCTGGTGGACGGGCGCCTCCTGGTGGACGGGCTTGGCTCAGACTGGTCAGAGGACGTCGTGCTCCCTCCCCCCTGCCAACCTCAAATCCGTTTCCCGCGCCCCCTCCCTGTTCCCTCTCACACAGGAGCGGCAGGTCCGCTTTGTGCTCTCCGCCCTCAGGACCATCGCCCGCGCCCACAACATCACGCGGCCCCGCGGGCCCGGATCGGACGGCACCGTCGGACAGGGGCCCACCTCGGGCCCAGCCGCACCCGCGCCGGGCCCATCCCACCCGGGCCTGGTGGTGGTGGCCCACTCCATGGGGGGAGTGGTGGCGGCGGAGGCTCTGGCGAGGGCGGCGGAGGACCCCGAACTCGGTGGGTGGGGGCGGGGTTATGTGGGTGGACAGGTGCTGCCGTGCCGTAGTGGGGTGCTGTGGAAACGGGGCTGGAAGGGAACGGGCGCTCGCCTGTGGGGCTTTGGGTCTCTCTGGTTTGTCGGGCCATCCGACCACAGCGCGCGTTCCTTCCAAACCCAGCGTTTCTTCTTCCTTTCTTCTTCACCACCCTCCCCCCGCCCTCCCCAACGGTACCCCCCCAGGCCCCTCCGTGGCGTCGCTCCTCGTCACCCTGGCCTCCCCCCTCACGCGACCCCCGCTCCCCGGCCACCCCTCCACCGCCCGCTTCTACTCGGCAGCGGCGGGCCGGCCCCGGCCCCTGGTGCCGGTGGTGTCCGTCGATGGGGGACTGGCGGACATGCAGGTGGGTGCGCGGGTGTTGCGGGTGTGCGGGGATTGTGTGGAGGCGGGGGTCGTGCTGTGGCAAGGTGTGCTGCTGCCGTTACGGGGAAGAACTGAACAGGAAGGGGGAGTCCAGCTGTGCGGCTGAGCAGCTGACAGCCAGCTGTGACAGCCAGTGCCCCCCCCCCCCCCGCGCCCCGTCCACTCGCGCCCTGTACCACCCAATACACTTCCTGCATGACACGTCCACCCCCGTCCGCGCAGGTTGCTCCGGAGCTGACGGACCCATGGTCGCTCGCACCTGCGGTGGGGTTCGGGAGGGCATGATACGGCGTGTTGTGCAGAAGGGGGCCGGGGGGCTGGGCTTGTAGTGCGCCCCGATGCCTGCTCTTGCCCATGGGACTCTGCGCCCCCTGTCAACTCTGCATGCCCTGCATCCCCCTCCCCACTGCCCGCTCTCGCCTCACACATACAGGGCTCCCAGCTTCATCGCACTCCCTTCCTCCCTCCACCCCGTCCCCAGAATGCCCACACCTTTGTCCCAGTCCGCTACAGTAGCCCCATGCATGCGCCCCGTCTCTCTTCACTCTCATTCCGTCCCCTCACACGCAGGGCCACTACCTCCACGTGTCCCTGCCCAACGCTCCCGGCGCCTGGTGCCCCGCGGCCCACAACGCCCTGGTGTGGTGCAACCAGGGCGTGGGGGCGCTGGGGGCGGCGCTGGTGGAGGCGGCGCAGGTGGGGGGGAAGGGGACGAGACGAGGGCCGGGGCAGAGGTCAGGGACGGGTGGAGGCGAGGGAAGGGAGGGGCTGGTAAAGGCGGCGCAGGCGGGACGGCGGGGCCGGGGCAGAAGTCAGGGACAGGCGTCGGGGGCCAAGGGCCTGGACCGAGGGATGGCGACGAAGAGGACGAGGGACTGGCCATGAGGGAGGGAGGCGCTAGGTGCGTGGCGCTGGCGGCTGGGGCGTGCCGCAAAGGGGGGCGAGGCCGCAGACCGGGCCTGCGGCTGCAGACGCGCCCGTGCAAAGCAGGGGTTGGGGTGAGACGCAGGGGTTGCTGAGTCGAGGAGGGGGTCGAGCGGGGATGCTGTGATGCTGGGGCCCATGTCCCAGCCGAGCCCAACCCCACACCCCGCGTCCCCGCCCCTCGCAGGACGCCGCACCGCTGCTCGATGCCATCCGCAGGGGCCCCCCGCGGGCTCCAGCCAAGTCCGGCGCCGCCAGGCCCCTAAGCCCCGGCGCGGATACTGAAGGGCTCGACCCCGCCGCCGCGCTGCGGGCGGGAGAGCAGGCAAGGCTGAGGGGGGGAAAAGGATGTAGAGTAGAAGTGCCGCGTGCCATGGCAAGGCTGTGTGTAATTGGCACGGGTCTATGTTCACGTCCCCTGCATGGTTTACAGCACGACTCGCGTCCATTCCGCACGTGTGCATCCGCCGTCCGTGTCGTTCGTCGCCCCGTGCCTGCGCTGGCCTGGCGCGAGGCCCTCTGGCCCTCTGGTATCCTGTACTTGGCGCCTGTATAACCTCTTCACACAACCCCATTTCCCCACCCACCCCACAGGCCTGGCGCGAGGCCCACAAGCCCGACTCCCTGGCCATGTCAGCGGCGGAGGCCGCAGCCGCCGCCGCCGGGCCGCCGGCGGCGCTGCCCTGGGACTGGGCCTTCCGCCGCGTGGCCCGGCGGCTCCGCCACCCCGCGCAGCCCTACCTGGCGGCGGCCCTGGCGGAGGCGGCGGCGCTGGAGGGCCGCCGCGGCGCCGCCGCCGGGGCTGAGACGGAGGCGGACGCTGTGGAGGCGCTGCTGCGGAGGGCGGACGTGGCGCGGGCGGGCTCTGCTGCGGGCGGCGCGGGGTGCGGAGGGGCCAACCTGCAGTGGTACCTGCAGTACAACAACCCGCAGGTGAGGGGGTGCGGGGAGGGCCGGGCTGTTTGCTGGGTCAGGCGGCGGCAGGTGGGCGGTCTTTGCGGACGAGCAGCTCGTGCTTGGGGGATGGATGCAAGCGGGGCAAGCGGGGCCTCGCTCTAGCAGGCCGCTCTGCGCGCTTGCCACCTCCTATGCCCACACGCGTCCTCCTCCAGACCGGTATCCTGACGTATCCTGACGTATCCTGACGTATCCTGACGTATCCTTTGTTTGTTGCCTCCCCTAACCCCACGTTCCCGCCCCTGCCCGCACCGCCGCAGGTGCAGCCACTGCGCATCCGCCGGGCGCTGCGCCTGCTGCCCTCGGACCTGGACGGGGCGCCAACCACCGGCCTCATGTACGCCTGGCAGCTCGGCCAACGGTCGGCGGTTGGCCCCGCAACCGAGGCCGACACCAACCGCAGCGCCGCCAGGTGCGGCAACCGCCGCTCCACCCCCCCAGCACCCCGGTCCGGCTGGCCAAGGGCCTCTGCCCAACCCCTGGCCTTGCTCGCCGACCGCTCCTGCTGCTGTGCTGCGCCCCCCAAACCCTCCAAACCCGCCCATGCCCCATTAGCAACGCGCCCTACCGGAACCTCCCGCTCGTCCCTCGCCTCACCTGCCCTTGACTCGCAGTGACGGCGGGCTGCTGCGGCCCAGGGGCTGGGTCGCGGTGGTGTCGGGCGCCGCGCCCTGCACCGCCTTCCGAGCCTGGATCAGCGTGGAGGTGGACCGGGGCCCAATGAGCGGCAGCGGAGGTGGAGGCGGGGGTGGTGGCGGCGGCGGCACTCCGGGTCGTGAGCAGCTGGAGGCGATGGAGGCGGAGGCGCGGCGGGAAATGGGCGCGGGGCGGCGGGTGGTGCGGCACGACCTGGAGGTGGGCCTGGGGCGGGCCTGGGGCTGGGCCTGGGTTGGGCCTTGATGGTCCCGGAGGGGCCCAGGGCGCTGCCGTTGGACCTGGGCGTTGGCCGAGCCTGACTCCCTGGCGCCTGACACCCGCCCCGGGGCATCACAGGTGGACCCAGTGTGGGCCTAGAGTGGGCCTGGGTCCGGTGGCATACGGCACTGACTGCATGCTTGGCCCCTGGCCCTCGTCCTCTGCCTCCTCAGGTGACCTCCCTGGCTGCCCCTCTGCCCGCGGTCGTAACGGAGGGCCGCTGGCAGGTCCGCAACAAGAGGTGCGTGGCGGCGCGGGCTTGGCTGGGCGCCCCACTTGTTGGGCTGGGCCGGGCTAGGAGGCTGTGACCTACCGGGGCCGGGGCCGGGGCCTTGGGCTCGCTGTCTTCTCTTTCTGGGCCGGGCCGGGCGGGGGTGCCTCGCGGCTGCGCCCTGCACGAAGAACCTTTCCAGCTCAGCTCGACCCCCGGCCACCTTCATCCCTCCGCAACCCCACGCCCGCCCTCGCCTCCTCCCTCCATCCCCGCTCAGAGATTGCCCTCCCCCCTCCCCCCTATCCATGCAATGATTCCCTGGCGTCGGCGCGATCTCGCTCAGCAACAGACACCCCACCCCCACCCCCAACTAGATGCTCTCCCGCTTATCAGCTTCAAACACCCCCCCACACACACCACCCCCGACCCCCCCCACACACCCTTCCCCCCAGCCACTGGCAGGACATCCATGCCGGACGTGACTACCAGTCCCGGGGCGCCTGGCTGCTGGCACTGCCCCCCGCCCTGCTGCTGCCCCTGGTGAGGGCCGACCCGGGCGGCCTCGACCCGGCCTGGCTGGCCGAAGCCCTGGGCTCGGTGGATCCCGCCTCCGCCTCCTCGTCCTCTTCTGCTGGAGAAGGCGGAGCTGGGGCTGCAAAAGCGGGTGGAGGTGGAGCAGGAGGAGGAAGGGCGGTGCCGCAGGTGACTGTGTCGCTGGTGCTGTGGCTGGCGCCTACGCCCACGCACGCGCCCGCCTTCCGGCTGGTGGCGGCTCCGGTGCTGCCCCAGGTGGGTGGTGCACGGGTAGGGGCAGCGGCCGGAGCATGACAGTGAGGTCCATGCACGATGCTGCGAGGTGGCCGGTGTGCCGCTTCAGGGTGACGGCGTGGTTTCCGCCCTCTGCGTACCACACGCACCGGTCACACTGGGAGCCCCCAGACACCCGCTCCTCTCCCCTTCCCCTCGGCACCCCCCTTTCCCCCAGCACGAGGAGCCCGAGCGGCGGCTGCCCATCCGCCTCGCGCCCTTCTACCCGGAGGTCCGAAGGGGCGGGGCAGCGGGGGCAGCAGCGCGGGGACAGCAGCGGGGATCTAATGAGCAATCCCCCACCCCCATAGGCTTGCGCACGCTAGCTCCTCCTTCAACGGACACATCCACAGCAGCTCAGCAACTCAGGACGCAACCCCGTCGCGCCCATGCCGCCTCCCGCCGCTTCCAACGTTCAAAGCTATGATTATAACACTCCCTTCCGGCCCCTCCCTGTTCCCACAACACGTCCAGGTGGTCCTGCCCCGGCAGCCCCGCGGCCCCGCCTCTGCCTCCGCGCCCAAGACCCGTCCGCCGCCCAAGAGCGCCGCCGCCGCGCGGCACCGCGCGTCCCAGGAGGCCGCCGCCGCCGGGCCGCCGCCGCCGCTGCTGGTGCCCCTGGAGCTGCCCTTCCTCACCACCAGCGCCGCGGCCGAACAGCGCGGATCTGGATCTGGATTTGGATCTGGTCCTGGATCTGGATCTGGAGGGAAGGGAGTGGATGTTGGCGCCGCGGAGGTGCCGTTCGGGACCAACCCGCACGGCTCGCCGGGCGCGGCGGGCGTGCTGTCGTACATCGCGCGATCTCGTGTGGGCGCCGCAGCGGTTGCGTGGCTGGGGCTGTACAGGTGCGGTGTACGGCTGTACGGGTACGGCTCCCACACGTAGGCGGAGCTGGGGTCGGAGGATCGGGGACTGGCAGGGGACAGTTGGGGTGGCTCGGGCAGGCGCGATTGGCCTTCTCATGGGTTGGGGGACGGGGAAGCCGAGGGCGGCAAATTCATCATAGTTCCGCGCCCCCTCGCCAGCCTCGTGTCTTCTACTTTTGTCCTGCTTGCCCCTGACCCATGTGCCCCACGTCACGGCCCCCATGCAGGTACGCGGCGCTCCGCATAACGGTGCTCGACTCCCAGGGCCGGCCCCTGACGGCGGCCGCAGCCGCCAACGCCACCGGTGGCGGCGGCGGCGGCGGCGGCGGCGGCGGAGCTGGCGGCGGCGGGGCGGCGGCGGACACGTGCCTGAGCCCCGTGGTGTTGCTCGTGGGCGGCGGGGGCCAGGCGGGGGCTGCGGAGCTGCTGCAGGTGGGTGGGTGTGTGGGGGCATGGTTTGGGCGCGGTGGGGCGGGGTGGGGCGAGGCGCAGCAGCGGGCAAGTGCGCGCATGGCGGTGGGGGCGGGTGTCATGGCCTTGCCGTTGCATGTTACTGGTGGCCGAGGTACGGTTGTGGTGGGCAGGTTTGCCACCCGCTCTCTGGGCCCTTCGTCGCCCGACCACACCCACCACTCCTCGTGTCGGGCATGGCCAGGGCTCTTCAATACACGCACGCAGTAACTTTCCTGCACGCATAGTAACCTTGCAAGTCTGCGTGCAATTGTGTTCACCAGCAACATCTCTTCATCCCATCTGCCCATCCCAGACCTCGTCCAACCACACCCACCACTCCCTGGAGCCGTGCGCTGTACACCCCGGCGGCTGCGCCGCCGTCACCGCCGTACTGGATCCAGCGTGCGCCCACCGTCTGGATCTCGTCCTGCTGTACGGCACCCAGCGGCTGCCGTACATGCTGCTCGGCCACGTGGGCCGGCTGTGGCTGGGCGCGCTGCTGCTCGCGGCGGCGGCCATAACGGCTACGGCGGCGGCGGCGCCGCCGCCGCCGCCTGACGGACACGGAGACGAGCACGGAGACGGCAAGAAACACGAGGAGCGGGAGCAGGAGGACGGCGGCGGGCTCCCGACGCCGCCAGACTCCGAGCCGGAGGAAGAGCCCAAGGGACAGCCGCCTACGTCGGGGCTGCGGCAGCGAAGGCGGCAGCCGGTGCAGGGGCGGGGGCCGGAGCGGGCGGGCGCCGTCGGAGCGGGACTCGCAGCAGCGGAGTTGCAAGCGAAGCAGCAAGGGCGGCGCTTACGGGGGTGGCCCGCTCTGCCGTTGGATGCATTGCGGGCGCTGCAGGTGGGCCCTTGTCCGAAGTCCAGGGGGGGCCGGGCCGGGGTTAGGGTAAGGGGCGAGGGTCTGAGGATGTCCGGGCGGTTGAGCGGGGGGCTGCAGAGCGGTCAAGACATGTGGGTGGGAGTGTGAGGGGGCTAGGGTCCAAGGCCGGGCAAGAAGAGGCCAGGCTTCGCACCCGAGGGGGACTTCCGCGTTTCGACCCCGGGCTGCTCAGGCCCTCTGACACCCTTACCCTGCCCTAGCTTAACCTTTGATCCCACCCCTGCTCTGCCCCCCACCCATCCACCCATGTCTCCCTCCCCAGGCCGCCTTCCGCTGGCCCTCCGCCCCCACGCTGCTGCTCCTGCTCGCATCCACCGCCGCCCTGGCCCTCCTCCTGCCCCGCCTCGCACCCCCGCCGGGCGGACTCGAGGACGATCCCCCCTCCCCAGCCTCCACCACCCATGGCGCCGCGACCTCGGCACCCCCTGCCGCCGCCGCGGGCGCCGCCGGCGCCGGCGCCGTTTGGTGGCGTGCGGTGCGTGGCGCGGCGGAGGCGGCGGGGCTGTGCGCTCGGCCGCATCTGTCGGACTGCGGCTGGGGCCTGGAGCTGCCGCCCGGAATCCGGACGCACGTGGCGGCGGCGGGACCGGCTGCTGACGTGTCACTGCGCGGGCTCGACTGGGCGGCGCTGGCGGCGGCGGCGGCGCTGGCGCTCGTCGTACTGGCGGCGGTGCTGCAGGCGGTGGGCACGGCGCTGGCGCTGGCGGAGATCGTGCTGCGGCCGATCTGGTGGATCATGTTCGTACTGCCGTACGCGCTGCTGCCGTACATCATGATCGTGCTGCCGTTTGTCGGGTCCGCGGCGCGGGTCCTGCGTGGCCGTGGTGGCGCGGGGCAGGGGCGACGGGGCGACGGGAACGCGGCGGCGGCGGCGGCGGTAGCGGCTGTACGGCGGATCCTGATCCTGGGATTGCTCCTGGCGGCGCTGTGTAGCGTGGCGGGCGCAGCCTCAGCGATTCCGGCGGCGGCGCTGGCGGCGGCGGTCGTGGCGCTGGCGGCGGCGCTGACGTCACGGTCTACGCCCATCGCCCTCGACGGCTCGCCCCTGCAGCAGGACACGATCCGGCGGCGCCGCCTCCAAGCCGTGGCCTGGCTGCTGCTGTACGGCACGTACGGCATCTGCGGGGCACCCGTCGTGGCGGCTGCCGTACGACGGTTGGTCGTGCGGCGCGAGGCGGTTGGTACGGCAGTGGGCCTGGCGGCGGCGGCGCTCCAGGAGGCGCTGGTGCTGGTCTCGGAAGGCCGCGGCTTCAAGGCCACCCTGCTGGGCGTGCGATGCCTGCTGAGCGCTGTGCTGCGCGCGCTGTCCAGCTTCTGGGCAGCATCCGCCGGCGGCCTGGCTGCTGCAGCTGCCGTTGGCAGGGGCGGCGGCGGCCTCGGGGGTGCGGTGGGGGTTTCGGAGATGGTGGGGCAGGCGGGTTACCTCTTGGCAGCGGCGCATTGCGTGTTGCTCGTCAGCCGCCTTGCAGCTGCCGGCGCCGCCGCCGCCGCTTCTTCCGGGCCAGTGGACGGGGGGCAGGGTGGTGAGGTGAAGGGTATTGCGGCGGGGGCGTGCCGGGGGGTGATGCTGGCTGGGTGCGGGCTCCTTGCGGTCGGGTGGTGGCTAGGGGCGGAGGGGGCGGCCCACGTGGCGGTGGCGGGGGCGGCGGCGGCGCAGTTGCTGGCGGAGGCTGCGGGGTGGGCCTGACCTTGTGCCTGCTGTGGACCCGCTGTGGGCCTGACCCTGGGCCTGCTGTGGGACTTCGTGGGGGCCTGTTGCGTTGTGGGTCTGGCACACGGTATGCTGCCCACCCTAGCTTGCCTGGGCCTCCTGTATGGGCTCCCTGCCATGTGGCCATGTGGGGGAGAGTTGCAAACGTGGACGGAGGCAAGCGGGGGAAACGCGAGGAGCGGAGTAAGCCGTACTGACTCCGCTCAGCTCAGCGGGGGCTTTGGTAAGAGATCCGTGCCAGGGCTGCCACAGTGTCCGCCAACCCGGTCGGCGTACCGTACTCGCACACAAGGAGATCTTATGAGTGAGACATGCACTGCGTGGCTTTGGCCGCAGAGGGCGGTGTTGCGAGGCGAGGTGCGCATAAGCCTTTACATAAATGTCATGTAAATGGGACAGGATACAACATAGCATTGGATATGTATCGGGCTGGGGAGCATCGCAGCCACCAGGCCCATCGCACCCATCCCCAGCCAATCAAGCAATCAGCGGTTACCAGCTAGCCCCACTGCACCCCCCCCCCAAGCACACCCGTGCCAAACTGGCGGCCCATCGTCACAAGTCGCATGGCCAATAGTGATAGCAATGCCCTACAAAGGCTGTTTCATAAGCCCCGCGCACCCATTGCCAGGCTTTGCCGTGGGGTACGTAACAGCGCCTGAAAGGGGCCGAAAGGGGCCGATCCAGGCCACAAGCTACTCAGATAGACGTTGGTAGATGTTGGACAGGTAGACGTTGCCGCTCCTCCCAAAAGGCAATCAGCATCCGTCCCCCACACACGGAGCCTGGGCCTGCGGTCACCCCTGGAAGAAGCACGCGGTGTCGGGTCTACTGAGACGAGAGTAGTCGCACACACGCCTCTGGTAGCCTGCGGTGCTGACGTCGGCGACGGACTTGCTGGGGCGCATGTATCCAGGGATCCCCGGGATCCAATCTGGGATCGTGACCGTCTGATTGGGCCAGCTGGATCCAGGGCTGCCGATGCCCCCTATGATGAGAGGGCACACGTACTTGGCCCCCCAGGTTGTGAAGTCAGTCGTGTTGATCGGCGGCGAGTCGTACACACTGTACGAACTGATGGATGCAGGGCTCGGGAGATCGGGCTGCGTGTAGTACCGGCCGTCCTCCATCTTCACCTCGAGCGCGGCGTAGCCGCCGCAGCCAGAGAAGGGAATGGGCAACCACCCCTGGTACAGGAGGTCCCACACCTCTTTCGTGCCGGCAGTGTTGAACAACGCAATCGCCGCCGCACGAGCCATCGACACCCAGCGCTGCTGCGGGTAGGGGTTCCCGAGGCCGTCCTTGGCTCCATCGAAGAAGGCCCGGACTCCCAAGACGGAGTAGTTGGCAGTATTACTAATGGCACTGGAGAAGCGGACCGGCGGCGAGCGAAGGCACAGGACGGGGCTGGAGTTCGGGTAGCAGCCGGCTGCGATCTGCAGCACAGATGTGACGATCTTGACGTGTGTGGCGTTGAGAGGTGTGCGGCCAGGGGCCGCAGGGACGACGACCGTGAGGGCCGCCATGGTCTCCCTCTTGGGGGCAGGCGGCGGCGGGGGGCTGGGGGTCAACTCGATGGGCTGGGGCCTGAGGCAGGCGAGGGGGTAGCCCAGGTACAAGTTTAAGTCGCATAGCCGCTTTTGATACGGCACGCCGGCCGCCGCGGCCTGGGCCTTGCTCGGCCGCACGTAGCCGCCAAAGCTCGGGAGGCCGTCCGGCAGGGCGGCCTGGCCGGCGGGGCAGACGTAGCGCGCCCCGAGGTTTGTGGCGTTGGCTGTGTTGATTGCCCCTGTCTGGTTGTAGGGGATTGGCACTCCGTCCTGCGCCAGCGTGACCTGGGGCCCGGCGGAGCAGTTCTGCGGTGTAGGTGGAGGCGAGATCGAGTGATGACCAGCCAGCCACGGAGGAAGTAAAGAGAAGCCACCCATGTTGCGTGCCGTACCAGAGGCGGCCAGCGGGCCTTGCCCAGTGTGCACCTTAACCCTCGTTGACCCCCCCCCCCACACCCACACCCACACCCACACAGCCCTTCACACACCCACACACACTCCCGCGCGCCATCGCATTCTAGCTTCCCAACGGGTACTCCTTAAACACAGTCCCGCGCGTCCAGTCCCTCCCCGTCCGCGGTACTCCTGCAGGGCTGACTGCAGTCCCTGCGCCTGTCCAACCCTCCAGACCAGACCCAGCCAGTAACCCCGCTGGACGGATGGCCCGCCCACCTCCAGTGACATGAAGGCATTGCAGTACAGCCCAAGACCCACAGCGCCCCCATCAGCGGCCAGAAGGGACCAGAGCTCCCGGGTGCCAAGGTTGCCAAAGATTGTTGCGGCCGCCTCCTTGGCGTTGGCAAACCATTGGCTGATGGGCTGAGCAGAACCGGTGCCAGCGAAGTCCCCGACAACGACCATGCTGAACCCCATCATTGTGTACGCCGGCCAAGCGTTGTTGTTGACCTCTCGGGACGAGTTCTTGGGCAAAGGGCGGAGGCAAGGGGGGCCGCTTGAGAACGGCATGGCCTTTGAGCCGCACAGGAAGGTGTAGTTGCGGAGGCCGGACTCCACCCGGGCCGCTTCCGCATCGGTGAACGGCGTCGGGCGGTTGGGATGGTAGATGAAAAACTTCAGTACGGCGTACGACATCAGGGACGACATCCACCAGGGGCTGGGCGGAGGAGTGGGCTGGGGAGGTGGGGTCGGCGGCGGGGAGGGCCGGGGCGGCGAGGGTGGCGGCGGGGAGGGCGGCCGTGTGCAGGCCCAGGCGGGAAAGGGCCGGGCGGGGAAGCGCATGCCGGCCCCCTGACCGACCGTGAGGGGGTAGCCGGCGGGCTGGGCCCCGCTCGTACAACGGGCGGTTATCTGGAGGTAATCTCCGCAGCGCAGCGCAATGCCGCCAGGGTACGGCAGGGAAACCAACGCCAGCTGGTCAAACTTGGCCTCGAGGTTTGCCCGAAAGTTGGTTGCGTCGGAAGTGCTGTCGAGCACCGCAGTCGCCACCACGCGAGCCGGCCCGGCGGAGGAGCAGTTGAAGGGCTGCTCGTACGTGACGTTGGATGAGTAAAGGTACCACACCATGTATCCCAGCTGGCGGCACTCGATGGCGCGGTCGACAAGAGTGCGGTTGGCTTTGGCCACGAGCGTTACATTGACCGTGCAATTGAAGGGAGCTGGTGGAGGGGCGGGGGGCCCTGCGGGGCGGGGCAGTGGGTGAGGCAAGAGGGGGAGGGTTGGCGGGTGCGGGTGGGCGGGTGCGCGGGTGTAGGAAGCATTACTAGCGAGACCCTTGAATGAAGGCGGGGCAAGAGTTGGCCTCACTTGGTGGCGGTTGTGGGGATCGCGGCAGTGGCGGGCTGGGCGGCGGCTTGGGACGGGGAGGGGTTGGCGGGGGCTGGGGACGAGGAGGGCTGGGTGCGCCCTTCGGGAGCGGTGGAGTTGGGGGCCGTGGGGGGGATGGGGGGCTCCGTGGCTTGGGCGAAGGCGGAGGCGCACCTGCGGTCGCACAATGAATGGCCCGCTTGAAGGAACTTCATATGCTGAAGGGCCCTGCAGGGCTTAGCAGAAGGACCCGGCAGTGCGGCGGTGGGACACGGCCGGCGTGCCCAGTTGCCGCCCCCCCCCGTCCCCCCCCGTCCCCCCCTATGACCCTATCCCCCCGCCGGGCGGCCGAGCGCGGAGGCGCACCCCCAATACGGCCCGTCCCAGCAGCCTTCAATGTTATTGTCGCCTACGGGGCTGGCTGCCATTGCACCGGAATGGCGACTCCTCGCGGCCTGTTTCTGCTCCACGAGCACTCGTTCGCCAACCACGAAGCCCCGACTCAAATGGCAGTGATCGTAGAGCCGTAGCTATCGGACTGCTTACCTTGCGCAGAAGTCGCAAGCAGAAGCAGCGCAGCCAGCAACATGTATCGTGTTCGGGCAACTGTCACAATCTTGCTGGGGCGTATCCGGGCTGTCATACTTAGCGTTTGGGGAGCCATGCGAGGCATGTTGGTAAGCATCCGGGCCCGGTGTCCCTAGTTGATGGGTAGTTTTACCCCTGTGGCCGCGCACGTCATATCGGCAGCATACCCGTAATATGTTTGTCGCCCTTCGCTCTGGGTATGAAGGCAAGTGTCGGCCCTGAGGCAGGAACTCGTACTGACTCGGCCACCGGGTTCGCAAAATGCTCTGAGACTTAGGGCGAGCGGGCACACGTGGCCAGCGTAATGCGGCTCCTCAAACAACCCGTAACACTCTCGTACCTGTAACCGCCCGGTTATTCCCAGCCCTAGTCGGTCGCAGACCCGCCGTCGCAGTCGCGCGGGCCCGCAAAGGCATGCAGGCTCACAGCACAACGGCACGGAAGAGGAGAGTGCTATGCTGCTAGCTTGGCGCTATCAAGAGGGTGCAAGGCCGGTGGCCGTCACACTGTCACCCGTCATGCCAAACTGCTTGTCAGCCCCTCTCACGCCTCTCACTCCTCTCCGCCCCGCTCCGCGCTCCGTCCCCGCACAACCGCTCAATGCTGGCCACTGGCCCGGCAAACAAGGGGACTGCATCAAGATGCCCAGAGCGCCGCAACCCGCCCTTCCTGTCCTGTCGCCATCGAAGCGTGGCCCAAGGCTTCACCTAGGCCATCTCATGCCCCAAGGCTTCACCTAGGCCCCAGCGCCCCTCGCAACTCGGCCTGCCCACAACCTCCCGGCGGGGCCGCGTGGCGCAGACGTCAAGCCAAACCCTCTCCCTGCTAGGGGCGCAGGGGGGCAGAAATCCGTGGCTCCCACCAAGACGGTGTGCCGAGCTTCTGCTCCTTGGCCGGAACGGGCGCCGGCGGACCTCCACGGCCCAAGCGCAGCCGGGCAGGCACCGGCAATACCCTGGGTGTGGCTGCGGCCACCGTAGGGAGTCTGCGGCCAGCGCTGATGCAGCTGACTTCAAGCTCGCCGCACTCCGGCCACACCTCCCATCCTCCGCTTCCGCTAAGCAACCGCTGCGTCCGTCGACCCGGGCTCCCAGCTGCAGGGCTGCAGCCGGCGGGGTCTGCCGCCAGGGAGGCAGCCGGCTGGGCAGAAAGCCCCGAGGCGCCTGGCCACCTGAGGGGCCTGCTCAGGCCTTGACGACCGCGGGCGGCGCCTGGCGCAGGCGGGTGCGCTGCGCCGCGTCAGCGAGGAGCAGGGCGGTCTCGAGCGCTGGGCGGAGGAGTGGGGGCGGGGCGGGGGCAACGGTGGGGAAGGCAGGGTTAGGCAGTGAGGGAGAGCGTGGGGCCATGGCGAGGCGGGGGCAAGGCGCCGCTGTGAGTGCACTCAACTCTCGGGCCGCTTGCTTTGACTGCCAGATCCTGCACCACACGTCCCGCGCCTGCAGGTCTTCCCACACAGACCCTTGCAGGTAATGTGCCCCACACAACATCGGCTTGTGCTGCGCAGAACCCCGGGCGCCAGCACTGTCCAGGACTCAAGACGCAGGCCCGACTCACCCTGGCCAAAATGCTTCTGTGTCTCCTTGAGCGCGGGGGGCACCAGGCCGCCAAACCAGTGCAGGGGGTCGCTGGCGCCCGGCCGCCTCGTGCGCCGCGTCCGAGCCCCGCCGCCCCCTCCCGCGCCGCCAGCCTTGCCCGTGCCCTTGCCGCTCGGCCCCCCGCCGTTGCCCGCTGCGGAGCTGGAGGCAGCACCCCCTTCCCCGTCGGCTGCCAGGCGCATGCGCGCCAGAAATTCGTGGGCCTCGCGGAGCCCGCCATCCTGCTCAGATCCCGATCCGTCCTCGTCGTCGCTGAGGTCGAGATCCAGATCCAGGCCCGCGTCGAGATCCGCGTCGCCGTCGCGAGCGCCTCCGCCACCGCCGCCGCTGGCCTTGCTGGCGCCGCCGCTGGTTCCCGCCGCCCCCTTGCCACCGTTCGCGGCCGATTGGGACCCCTTGTCCTGTCCGTCCCCTGCTGCTGCTGCTGCTGCTGCGGGCGAGGAGGAGGGTGCGGCCGCGGTGCCTGCCTTGGGCTTTGGCGGGGGCTGCGACCGCCGCAGGGTGAAGCTCGGCCCCTCGCGCCCGCTGGTGGAGGCCTCCCCTGCAGCGCCCGAGCCTGGTGGAAAGGGCCAAGAGACGGCGGCTTGAGCTGTCAGGCAGGGGTGCGCAACCAATGGAAGCCAAGCCCGCAAAGACGTTCCGCGTGCCCTTCTGCAAGCCTGTCCAAGAAGTGCCGTACCTGCTTGCCGTACAACCACGTGTGCCGTTGCAACCATGGCGCTATCGTACTGGGCCTGGCCGATGGGCCCCATGGAGTACTTGGCCCGCGCGAGTGCCAGCAGGCCCTGGGGGAGGGTGTAGGTGTAAAGAGGGGCGCTTCAGGGGCCCTTCAGCGCTTCAATGCGGCTAGTCCAGTGGCGGGGCGTATGATGTGAGCGCTGCAGTGGCATATAGTTTGTCGTATAACACCTGCAAGGTACATCCGGTGCTGCACGGCTGGCTGTCAAGCCCGGCAGGGGCGAGGTAGGCGCAACCTAGGCGCCGCCGCTAGCCGCCCTGACCGCCAGCGCATGAGCGTCTGTCCCCTGCCTTCAACCATCACCCGTCCTCCCGAACAAAGACCCAATGACGTCAGTTCCATAGCCCCAGGCCCTGCTAGCTACGAGCAGGCACGTGCCTGCTTCATCTGGTCCTGCAGCTCCCCTTGGAGCCGCATGTAGTCCTGCGGGGCCGTGCACGAGGGTGGGACCGGCGTCGGCTTTTATGTGACACCAGGGGCATATAGGGCAGTCGAGGCTGGGGCAGCAGCGGGCTACGTGACCGGAGCCTCGCGTGGAGAGGTGACGGGAGGGGGCTGGCGGAAGGTGTGTGGGAGGGGCGACAGCTGGTGCAGCGGGGCCGTCTCGAGCTTTCTTTAGGCCCCCCGATCCTCTTGCCGCCCAAGCGTCACAATCTCACCTGGATGGCGTCCATAGACTCCACGAAGTCGCGCTCAGCCGCTGCATCGTCTGCGGATGATGCTGGAGAAGCGCCAGGCCCCGGGTCTGCCATCTGTGTTATATGAGCTAATAAAGTGCGATTAACACGGCGTGTGCAGCAGCGTAAATGCGCTCTCTCCCGGCCTTTCCCCAATCTGGGGCGTCGGGTCCAGCCGTCCAGGCTTCATGGCGCCACTAGCCGCCAGTTCTCTCGCGCCACAGCATTGTACACATACGTTAACTCTCACAGGTACCCGAGCTGGGCCCGGGTCAAAGCATGCAATCACGGAAAGCCATCCGCGCGGGTGAACGCGTAGCCTGGACGTCCTGCTGGAGCTTATGTGGACATCAGATGCAGTAGCCACATACTGCCACAGTGCACGGGCTCGGTGCTGCGCAACTTGCACGCGGCTGGGCGGGATCTGCAGCGCGCCTGCCTTCCGCGGGATTCTGCAAACCCGGCTCGTCGGTCTCCACCTCGGCCGCAGCAACTCATACGAGGGAAGCCGGTTTGCCCTGATGCCCGCCCTGCACGCAGCTTGAATCGTGTCCAGAGCTGCCCCCCCGCACGCACCCGCCTTGCCGGGCTCCCGCCTTCGCTTGCGCTCGTTGTTCCGCTGGTGGCCCGCTGACCACAGTGACCCTCTCCAGAGCTTCGCATATCTGAGGACCCACGGCGGCTCTTCAGGGACGTCAGGGACTAGCAGCGGTTCCATCACTTCCTTGTCGCCGGCAGGCGCCGGCGAGCGCCGGCCATGGCCGAGAATGCCGGGAAGCTGCAAGCCCCATGAGGCCTTCCGCAGCCCAGTCTCACGATTGCCCGTCGGAGCCCTGCTCTCTGTGCTACGCGTGTTGGCTGGGCTGGGAAGGCCATCGCCCTGACCAGTCAAGTTGGAGGGCGGGGTCGCGGAGGAGGGCCGAGAGGGCCGGAGGGAGGGGGAAGGCGGGGGTGCACAGGACCACGGCGAGGCAGGCATCCACTTGATGTATATTGGTGCACGTCGCATGTAGCGAGGTCTGCACACCGACTTGCCGGAGGTACTCTTGGCATGCGGGCCAGCACGAGTGCACCATAAGCCCTGGTCGCGCTCGTTGCCGCGTCGCCTGTACACTGTACCGTCACCTGTTACATGAAGCATGCGTTGCAAACCCCGCAAACATCGCGACCACAAGAAGAGTTGACCGCCCGAGCACAAATGTGCACGTCCGCTCGTCTCCACAAGCAGCTCTGCCACCCAGTCTCCGCTTCACTTGCTAGCAGTGCAACGTTGGTTTGCCTCGCGTTGAACTCGGGGCTGTGGCAGGCTTCCGTCTAGCGGCGCAGCTCACGGGCGTCGGCGACCACAGCGCGTCAGTATGAGTCTGGCGGGCTCGGCTCTAGGTGTCGGACCTACTCGCGCGTCTCCGGTTGCTTCTACATCGCTCCCGGCGGGAGACTTCGGCGCACCACCTCCCATGCGGAGAGGCCTTGCGCGGCTGTTCGCCGATGGCTCCACGCGCTGGCTCGGCGGGCACCCGGCTGCCTGCAGAAGCACGCTAGGGGAGCTGTTGCGCGGGTGAGCCCGGCATAGCGGCAGCTGGGCGGGGCCCTGACGTGAGGGGTGCCCTGTTCCTGGCGCTCGGGTTCGAACACGACCACCGGCCAGTCATCCAGCTGCGTTGACTTTCCTCCCTTGTGTGCTCCAAACCACATGGACACCTTCCCTTGCCTCCTGCAGGCCGTGTCTTTTGGGAGTCCAGCGGACTGGGCCGGACAGCCTGGTGGCTCGGGCCCAGGCGGGAGGCCCGGGCAGGCGGCGGCGGGGGGTGAGCGGGCGGGTAACGAGGTCTACGCAATGTGGGAACTTAGCGTGTTAAGGCAGCGGCAGGGCTGAGCGGTGTGGGATGGGATGCGCTGATGCGTCAGGGGTCCGGGCTCGGGCTCAGGCTCGGGCTCGGCGTGTGCCGTGCCCACGGCGGCCGTTCGGGCAAGGCTTAGCGGCCTGACCCGTTGTTGTCGGTACCCCGGTGCCTGCAGGCTGCGGCGCAGCAGCCCCCTCCCCCGGAGCCGGAGGCCGCTCTGCCGTCCCGGGGGGACCTGGACGCCCTCCGCAGCCAGGTGGGGCCCCGGGGGCCGTGGGGGCTCCGGCCCGGGGCTCTGGGGGCCGTTGGGGTCAAAGGGGTATGGCAGTGAAGAATGAGGCAAGGTGCCCAAGTGGAGATGAGCGGCTAGGGCCTGCCTCACCGATTGGACGGCACGCGTCGGGGCCGCTGTGAATGGGAGGGAGGGGTGTGTCGTTGCTGCGACCCTTCGCCTGCGTGACCGGTTGTTGACCCTGCCCTGCCCCACTGCCTGCACCCCCGCCCCTCATGTTTTTTGCAGCGGGAAGCGGCTCGCTTGTCCAGGTGAGCGCTGCGGGGAGCGGAGCCCAGGCCAGGGGTTGAGCAGGCGCAGCCCCGGGGACCCTCCACGCCCCTGACTTGGGCTGTGTGTGTGGCTGCTCTCATCCTCATGCGCTCATCTTCCCTTGTGGCCCCCCAGGAACTACGACGTTGTGCCGCCGGTTCAGGCGATGCGGGCGCAGGGCATCATTCGGGAGCTGGAGGCGCGGGAGCAAGCGCAGAGGCGGCTGGCGCTAGGCCCCGGGGCGGGGTCAGCGGCGGCAGGGGGAGGGGGCCCGGCCTTGACGGCAGGCGGCGGCGGCAGCGGGCTCGGAGGACACATGCCGTCCGCGCCTCATGCGCCCGCGCTGACCGCACCTGCAGCGGCTCCGGCAGCGCTGGGCAGCGGTGGCGCGGGGGCAAGCGGCCTCAACGGTCTTAACGGTCACTGCAACGGTGTGTCGTACGGCAGTGGCAACGGCCATGGCACCGTCGTGACGTCGCAGCAACAGCAGGACTGGGGCCAGCTGAACGGCGCGCAGCACGACCCGCAGCACCCCACGCACTGGTACGGCAACGGGCACGGCGACGGCTCATCAGTGCCGCAAGCTCACGATCATCCGCAGCAGTACGGCACCCCGTACTACGGTGCCGTACAGCAGCCTTACGGCGGCGACTCCGGCGCGTGGCACCAGCCGGTGCAACCGGCCGAGGGTCAGGCCTGGACGTACGAGCAGCAGCAATGGTACGAGCAGCAACAGCTGTACAACTCGGAACTGCAAGCCCAAGCTCCAGAGGCAACCTCCTGGAACGGCCACGCAGGGGGCTACGGCCACGGCCCTGTAGCCGCTCACGCCGTTTGGGACGCAGCAAGCCAGGGCCAGGCCTATGGTCAGGAGGGGGCGCAAAGGGTGGGGGCGGCGGCGACGGAGGCCCACGCCGTTCAGCCTGCCGAGTTCCAAGAGCTCGGCCCCGGCCCCAGCCACGACCCGTACGGCGCACACGCGGTTGCCGTACACGATGCCGTACATGCTGTGGCGAGCGGTGGGTTGGACGGGGCTGGGTCCTGGCAGACGCAGCCGTCCTGGCCGCAGCAACCGGCCACTGCGCAGCAGCAGCAGTGGCAGCAACACAGGGGCTACTCCACGTCAGCCTCTCCTTCGGGTTCGGCCTCCCACTCTGGGCCCGGCATCTCGTCATCTGGGTCGGCTCCCGCGCCGCCTCCGGACCCGGTCCGGGCCTTTGCGGCGGCGCTTGGGCGGGGCAGCGCCGCCTCCCTGGGGCCCGGCGTGGGCCCGACTGGGCCCGGCGGCGCCGTCGCCGGCGACGGCAGCCTGCTGACGGGGCGGCGGCGGCGGGCGGGGCAGACGATCGACGCGGTGGAGGCGGTCCGGGCTCGGACGGCGGATGCGGCGGCGGAGGGCGCGACGGGCGAGCTTCATGGAGGTGGCGGCGGCGGCGGGGCCGCGACGGAGGGCGTCCAGGGCTATGAGGAGAGGCTACGGCGGATGGCGGATGTCGAGCACGGGGTGCTGCTGCCGGAGCCGCCGGCGGCGGGCGGGCTCTCTGGGCCTTCGAGCCCTGCAGCGGCGGCGGAGGTGCATGTGCAGGCAGCGGCGGCGGAGGCGCTGGCAGCAGAGGCCTTGCCCTTTGCAGCCAGGGCGGCGGAGGCGGGGACAGGAGCCGTGGCGGGAGTCCCGCCAGCAGCTCCGGCGGAGGCGCCGGCCGTCACGGCTGATGAGCCACCCAAGCCCAAGCGGAAGACCCGGGCACGTGCCACCGCCGCACCGATAGTCGACCCGACCACCCTTCCCGTGGCTGCAGCAGAGGAGTCTGCACCAGCCGCCAAACCCAAGCGGCCGCGGGCGCGGGCGACAGCTGTGCCGGCGACGCCGGCGGAGCTGGCCGCCGCCGCCGCCGGTGATGACGATCTCGACGCCGTCGCCGCTGCCGCCGCTGCCGCCGCCAAGCCCAAGCGGCCGCGCGCTCCCGCCACCGCCACCGCCACCATCCCTGCGCCTCCAGCTGCTGACGGCTACGAGTCCGCCGGCGACGACTCGGCTTCCGCCGCCGCCGCCAGCAGGGTGCGGCGCCTGCCGGCGTCGGCGGCGGCTGTGGCGGCGCCGCCGGCGTTCCTGGACCCTGCGCTGCTGCCGCCGCTGCCGCCGCAAGAGCTGCCGCTGGCCCCCGGGTTCTGGGAGGCTGCGGAGGGGTGGGCCTCCAAGCAGCCGCTCATGTCTGGGGTGTCGTCGGACGTGCTGGTGATCGACACACGTGAGCACCTGGGCAGGGGTATCGATGAGGTTTGGGACGCTGGGGTTGTGCTGCATCCGTTGGAGGGGAAGAGGATGCCATGGCGGGTTGTTGTGTTGGGACTATGAGTGGTGTCCGTCGCCAGGCTGTTTGGGCACAGCCGCTTTATGCGGAAGGGTCCATTTGTCCGGCAGACCAAACAGCATCGACGGCAGCGGCGGACTCGGACGCGACGCTGCGGCACCTGTGCAGCTCCCCACCTGCTCATCCATGCCCTTCACCTTCCCTACCATCTAATTTCTTGCCGCTCTCCGCTGCTCTCCCTTGCGCCCCCCAGCCGAGGTGGCCCAGGCGGTGGTGGCTCGGCTCATGGCCTCCGCCTCGCGGCCCTACCCGGGAGCAGCGCAGCGCAGCAACCCGCCCGTGGGCTGCCGCTACTTCGCATGCGACACGGAGGTGGGTGCGGGGGGCAGCAGGGGGGAATGGGGATGCATGGGTGGCTGGCAGAGCAGATTGGTTGGGGAGAGGGGCACGGCTTGGAGGAGGGGAGAGGAAGGCTTAGCCGCCAGCCGGGTGCGGCTGAGCCCGGGAGCAGTAGCCCTGTACACAGTCGACCGCTTCTTGTACACAGTCGAGAGCCCCTCAGCTTCAGACATCCCGAACACGCCTCCCACCTCCCCCCCGGACAGGTGGCGTACATAGACGTCACCACCCAGACGCCCGTGGGCCACGGAGTGGTGCTGTGCTTCTCCGTGTACGGCGGCGACGACCTGGATTTCGCGGATCTGGATCCGGGGTACGAGGAGCGGATCGCGGCCTGGATCGGGGACAACCCGGCGGCCGGACCGCCCGGAACGGACGCTGCCCGCCGCGCCGCCGCCCGTGCGCTCCGCAAGGACCGCATCTGGGTGGACGTGTGGCCCGAGGTGGAGCTCCAGGTGGGTCATGCTATGACCCTTACTTGCTGGAGGGCCGTGGTGCGTCTCACTAGGGTGGCGATGCGAGCCGATCCAGCCGAGGGACCCTTGCGGACGTTTGTCGGTCAGCCGGGAGAGTAGGTAGGCCCCGTGCGCCCTTCCCACCTGCCTCGCGTGCTGCCTTCTCTCGCAGGCCGGGCCGGAGGGCGAGGAGCCCAAGCCGGTGATGGACGGCCGATACGTGAGTGGCGCTGCGTGGGGTGCCGACTCCCGGACCATGCTTGCATGCTGGCTGAAATGGGGGCAGGGCTGGCTTGAGTCCAAGCGAGGAACATACCGCACATTGCTCACAGCTTGCCCCTGCAAGCGAGGCCTACCGCTGCCCCAACCCTCACCCCACCCGCTCCCGGTCCGCCTCCAGGTGCGGCTCAAGCCTCACACGCCCATCCTGGACGCCTGGCGGCCCTTCTTCGAGGACGAGGAGGTCAAGAAGGTGAGGGCGTCTATTGAGGGAGGGAGGAGGCGCCCGGCTTCTGTCCTCCATCCACTTGGGGCACTCACTGAGTGTGTCCTTGAGAGCCCTTAACCGATCCTGTTTCTCTTGCATCCCTTTCTCGCTCCTCCATCCATGACCCCGCCCCGTTGTGTCCCCCAGGTGTGGCACAACTACGGCTTTGACCGCCACGTGCTGGAGAACATGCGCATCGCCTGCAGGTGGGTCTCAGAACTACTCACGATTGTTGGCAAAGAGTTCAGCCGAAAGCCTGGAGGTACCTAGGCGCATACCAACGGTGCGGGGAGTAAGGGAGCTAGAAGCACCTGAATCCACCTTGAAAGCTCCTGAAGCACCTCAAGCACCTTGATGGACCGTATCCTTGCCAGCACGTTCATCGAATGTGATTTTGCCAGCACGTGCTTGAGAAGCTGCGCAACTTGCTTGCAGGGGCTTCGGCGGCGACACGCTGCACATGGCGCGCCTGGCGGACGCATCGCGCAGCGGCAAGAAGACGTACGGACTGGACTCGCTGACCGGCGACGAAAAGGTGCGGTTTTGGTACGGAACCCGCTGAGTCATGGTGGCGTGATGTAGCCGGGGCCTCGGTTAGCTCGGGGTATCTCCACTGGCCGGTTGACATTTTTCCGAAGGCCCGTGTAGGGGCTGACCTGTCCATAAACTTCTGCTGACAGGTTCATTCTATGAGTTATGGCCCCGTATCCCTCGCTTGTCTCTCCTCTCACACCACAGATCATGCGCCACTTCACGCCCCACAAGCAAGACGTCCCGCCCCGGGAGCGCACCGGCCACCTGCGCCGCGCGCGGGCGGCGGGCGCGGGCGGCAGCGCGCTGGGGCCCCCCGGTCTGGGGCCCGCGGGCTTCGGTCTGCCCGGGTCACTGGGCGCCGCGGGGCTGGGGGCGGAGGCGACGGGCGGCAGCCTCAGCCCCGCGGCGCGCAAGAGCGCGGAGACGGCGCAGCTCGTGCGGGCAAAGGTGGGCATTGGGGAGGGGGAGGGGTTGTAGCGTGGGGCAGTGCGTTAGGGCGGCGGAAGAAGTGATGTCTGGCCACAGGAGAAGGGCGTGGAGAGCGCCAACGCGTGGGCCTTGCGCGGCGCTCGTGACCTCTGCTGCACGCCCAGTCGTATCCTTCCCAACCCTCCTCCCATCACAGGTCGGCATGAAGGAGAGGTTCGGCATGTTCAAGGTCACCGGGGGGTTGCCGGGGAAGGTGCCCACCCTGCCGCCCATCCAGGTGAGACCCGGGCGTGGGCACCGTATCGGCCGGATGAAGGCAGGCGCGCGGCCAACCGCAGTAGGGCGAGCTGGGGACGCAGGATGAGGGTTGGGGCAGAAGGTTGCGAAACACATGGTACGGAAGATTTTTGGCGCTGACGTGCAGTCGGACCCGCGCCCTTCCATCCCCGCGCTCCCCCCGGGCAGGCCCTCCACACGCTGCCCCTCTTCCGATCCACCTGGATTGACTACTCGGCCCTCGACGCCAAGGTACGACACCTGCCGTACCTGGCCCGGGCAACACAGCAGCCAAGCACCAGGCCGCCATCCTTGCTCTCTCCTCCATGCCGCCCCATCTCCACCCTTCGCTTCACACCGGTCCTCTGCTCCGCCCTTCCTTCCCCCTACCCGCCCTACCGCCCTACCATCCTCCCACCCCTCCCCTCCTTCCACCCCTCCACCCCCCTACCCCCCAGGCCACCTGGCAGCTGCGCGAGGCGCTCGAGGTCGCTCTGCGCCAGGAGCGGTGGGAGATGGAGCCCAGCCTGGCCCAGCAGCTGGGCTACCTGCCGGACGGCCGCCCGGACGCCTTCCTGCACCTGTGGCACTTCTACGCCTCCTACTGGCTCGACTTCGGTGCGTGGAGCAAGGGAGCGGGGCGGGGGTGATGGGGGCTGGGAGCAAGCGTCCCATGCAATCCTAGTCAAGAGTGAGGACGCACACGTCCGTCCGTTTCCGTCGCACCTCTCTTGGCCCCCTGCGCGCCCCGCTGCCCCCTTGCCACGTGACTCCGAGCCCTGCCCTGACGCCTGCCCTCCTTTCCTTTGCCTCAAACCGACAAACCCCCGCTCCCCGCTCTTTCGTCCATCTGCCTGCAGGCGAGCTGCTCACCGAGATGGAGCGGCGCGGCATGATGGTGAACCGGGGCCACCTGGCGGCGGCGCAGCAGCGGGCGGAGGCGGACCGGGAGGCGGCGGTGGCGGAGTTCCTGGACTGGGCGGACAGCAAGGTGCCGGGAGCGAGGTGAGGACACAGCGGGAGGGGAGGAGGAGGGGGAGGGAGCCGAGCGGGGTGCGTGCGGGTCTGGAGGTGGTGGAGGGACAGGTACAGGGTGCAGGGACCGGCACGGTGGTGTGGGGAGTGCCGTGATGGGACTCACCGTAGCGGGCTCCGGCAGTCAGGGCACACGGCTGGCGCTGCGCCCCTCTTTGCAGCTGGGGAGAGCGGCGGGCCCTGGGAGTTACAGGCAACCCGTTTTTGGTCCGGCCGCGCCTAGCCTTGTCTCCCTCTCCCTTCCCTCCCTTCCCTCCCTCCCTCCCTCCCTCCCTCCCTCCCTGCCCCCCGCACCTGTCAGGTACATGAACCCCGGCTCGGGCGCCCAGATCCGCATGCTGCTCTTCCCCGACCACCTGGGGCACACCACCAAGGCCAAGGCCGCCGAGGCAGCCAAGGAGGCCAAGGCGGCCAAGGCGGCGGGCAAGAAGGCGGCGGCTGACGCGGAGGCCGCCGTGCACCTGGTCAAGGTGGGTTGCAATGGCGCGAAATGTTGTGCTGGCCGAGTCAAGACCGTCAGAGCTCTAATGCTGCCTCTAGGGTGCCAGTGTGCAGAAGCTGGCGACAGGTTTGCAATGCATGCACGTTCCCTTGCTTCCTCCTCCTTTCCTTTGTTTTCCTCCCCCCCAGGTGCCCAATCCCCGCTACGACGAGGAGAAGGCACAGGGCATCAAGTGGGTCCGGGTCCGTAGTCTCTGAAGAAGGGGGTCGTGGTTCTGCCTGATGCGGGCTGGTCTCCTGCCGCTACCGCAGTCTGCACCCTGCAGGATTACTCCCCTCCCTCCCCTCCCTCCCCTCCCTCCCCCCCCCCCCCCCCTCCCCCCCCTGTCAGGACCACCCGCTGGAAGCCCATCACGCTGCACGGCATCTGGGGCCCGGGGGTGCCGGGCCGCCTCACGCCCGAGCTCATGACTGAGACGGGGTCGGCGGCCGTCAGCATCCGGGTGCTCAGGTGCGCAGGCGCGACTGACAGCGCCTGGGGGTGCCGTACAGGGGTGGATCTGAGGGAGAAGGGAAGCGGAGCGGAGTGGCCGCGTTGCCTTGGGGTAGCGCGGCGTACTGTCCGCGCCTCCGCACGTGGGCAGATAGCCTCAATCTCATCTACATAAGCCCCTCCATTTTCCACTTGCCGCCTCCCCCAGGGGCCTGGCCGGCAAGCCTGGCGCCGCCCGCAAGGCCCGCAAGGCACTGCTCGAGGCGCGGGCGGCGGCGGCGGCCGACGAGGCGGCTCGGCGCGAGGCAGCGGCCGCGGCGGCGGCGGCGGACCGCACGGCTGTGCCCATCGTGGGCGACGAGCTGGAGGACGCCATGGAGGCGCTCGCGGTGGGTGGGATGAAAGAGCTTTGGGCACTCCCTGTGCCGTACGTCGTGTGCTGTGTCCTGTGGTTGTCGTACTGGCTGTGGAGCCTGGGCTGCCATAGGCCCCGAAGCTGAGGGTATGCATGCTTAGCTTCCGGGCCAATGACAGCCCAGGCTCCTCAGCCAGTACCGGTGCCAGCGTGGGTACCGTATGCGGTCCCACCTGCTGGCAGTGAAGCTCGAGCTATCTTGCCACCAAGCTTGCCACTTCTCCCTTCTCACACTCACACTTGCACACGCCCCCTCCACGCTGGCGGCAGGGAGCCTCGGAGGGCGGCAACGGCAACGGCGGGGGCGAGGCGGGCGGCGAGGAGGAGGCCGAGGTGGCGGCGGAGGAGGAGGGTGAGTGGCAATTGCGCGAGGCAGCGACAGCTACAGCAGAGCGCTGCTGCTTTCTTTGGCCACTAACGCCTCGCCGCGTTAGCTTTGCTCTCGCTTCACCCTACGCGTCCATCACCCTTCGCCCCTCAATCGTGTCACTTCTGTCGGCACCTGAATCCCATAGCCCTTCATGCCCCTCCAACCCCACCACCACCCACCACCACCACGCCACTCCTGTCCTGCCCCGCAGTGCCCGGCTCAGGCTTTGCCCGCGTGGTGTCGGACCCCGGGCGCCTGGCCGCCCTCGAGGCCGAGGCCAAAGAAAAGGGCCTGGGGCGGCTGTACGCGGCGTGCGGCGGCGGGGAGGAGGGGCTCATGGCGTGCATCGCCGTGGAGGCGCTGTGCGAGGTGCGGGGGGCGGGGGAAGGTGGAGGTATAGGGGATGATGGTGGGGGGAAAGGGAGGAAAGAGAATGGGGTGGGGCGTTAATGTTGTGCAGAGGCTCTTGGGCGTGTGTTGCTGGCAGGCCTGACCTCTGTTTGGCCCCCTTCCCCTCCCCCTGCTCCCCCTCCCCCAGGTTTCCGCCATCGATAAGCTGCTCAGCGCCTTCATCATCCCCCTGCAGGTGGGGTTAGGGTAGGGGCGGGGGTCAGGTTGGGGTTAGGGGCGGGGCTGGGGTGGGGGTGCGGGTCAGGTCCAGCAGTCCAGCAGACTCGATGCAGACCGGGACAGCCCCCCAGCGCCGCCGTCCGTCTCCTGACCACACACCCTACCCGCCCTGCCCACCCCCTCCCCCTCACCCCCCGGCTGCAGTCGGACGACATCTCCACCACGCAGCACCTGCCCGCCGCCGACGGCTCCCTGCGGCCCGTGCACCGCGTGCACTGCTCCCTCAACATCAACACAGAGACCGGCCGCCTGTCGGCGCGGAGGTGAGTGCTGACCCTGATTGCATGGTTTATAGTTTCCGATAAAGCGGAAAGGAGGTGAGTGTGGGGTTTGGATGGCCGCAGCTGCGCCCGACCCGACCGAGTGCCTCGCCCCCTCCTGGCGTGCGTGCTGAGCGTGCGGAGCGTGGTGTCATGACCCCCCAACCCCTTGGCCCCGCCCGCAGGCCCAACCTACAGAACCAGCCCGCGCTAGAGAAGGACCGGTACAAGGTGGGTGGTTGGGCACCGGTATCGGGGTCGGCCGCGGCCTATGACCACGGCCTATCACATGTCCGCGTGGCTTTGTGTCACATGCCCCCCTTCTTGCCTTCGGCCGCGGCATAAGGCCACGGCTATCACATGGTCGCGCAAGGAATGCGGTCTATCACTTGGGCCACATGTCCCCCTTATGCCTCTCTCATGCCTCCCTCCCTCAACCCTCCGCGCTAAACCCTTTCAGTTATCACCTTGTATCCTACCCTCCCCTCCCTCCCTCCTACCCCCCTGACAGGTCCGCCAGGCCTTCACGGCTGACGTGGCCAGCGGCCGCACCCTGGTGGTGGCAGACTACGGCCAGCTGGAGCTGCGCATCCTGGCGCACATGACCGACTGCCAGTGAGGAGGCGGGGGCGGGGGGGGGGGAAATGGCGGGGGAAGGGCGGGGAAACGTGTGTGTGTTTCGGCACGTGTGCGGGCGACGGGGGAGGTTTGGGGCAGCGGCCGAGCCCCGAATCCCCGCCGTGCCCCACCCCCTGACCCCACCATTTGACCCCACCCCCTGACCCCACCATTTGACCCCACCCCCTGTCCCCAGGTCCATGCGGGAGGCGTTCGTACTGGGCGGCGACTTTCACAGCCGTACGGCAGTGGGCATGTACGACTACATCAAGAAGGACATCGACGACGGTGAGAGGGCCCGTCCAACTCTAGGGTCAAGCCCGTTATACAACGTGTGCGCACGGTCTAGGACTCCCCCCCGAGTCGCCGGCACCTGTTCCAGCCCTCGCCCAGCCCCGGCCCCTGACCCCAGCACCTGACACCCGCCTAGCCCAGCCTCCCACCGCTGCTCTGCCCCCCACCAACCCACCCATCCCGTCCCCTCCCATCCCCAGGCGGCTGCTACCTGGAGTGGGAGGGCGAGGGCAAGCCCGACAAGCCCCTGGTCAAGGACAAGTACGCGGCGGAGCGGAGGAAGGCCAAGGTGGGTGTTGGGCAGAAGAGGGTGGTGGCGCAAGGAAGAGGGGAGGGGCAAGAGGGGAGGGGAGGGGCAAGGCGGAGCGGAGGCAAGGCGGAGCGGAGGCAGGCCAGGAACGCCATCATGTGGCGGCCAATCCCGGCCACCAGCCCGTCCGCATGTGCGCACGCCCTCGTCTGACCCTTTCTCTGTTGGCCCTGTACGGCAACAGGTGCTCAACTTCTCCATCGCGTACGGCAAGACCGCGCACGGACTGGCGGCGGACTTTAAGACGTCGGTGCAGGAGGCGCAGGAGACGGTGGACAAGTGAGGAGGGCTTTGGGGTGTGATAGACAATGGGTCATGGAAGGACGGCCGACAGCGGGAGCTCCGGAGCTACAGGCGCTCTCTACCCTCCTCCTGGCTCGTGCACCGCCCTCCTGCCCTCCTGATCGCCTGGTCCCTCCCTCCTGCTCCCGCCCCCGTCCCCTGTCAGGTGGTACTCTGACCGCTTCGAGGTCCGGCAGTGGCAGGAGGAGACGCGCAAGGGGGCCCGCCAGGTGGGCCTGGGGTGGGCCTGGGGTGGGCCTGCCGTGGGTCGGGTCCTCAGGACGTGCGGCTGGTCCAGCTCTGAGACTGGGGTGTAACGGCGTCCGACTGGGCTTGGGACTACAGCGATGAGGCCTGGGGTTGGGCACGTGGCACGTAACAGGCCCTGCACCTGGCGGCGGTGGATTCTTACAGCTTTTCCCTCGCCCCCCGCCGCCCCCTCCCCCCGCTCCCCCGCAGGAGGGCAAGGTGCGCACTCTGCTGGGCCGCACCCGGCCGCTGCCCAACATCAACTCCCCCGACTTCCGCCTCAGCGGCCACTCCAACCGCGCAGCCATCAACACGCCCATCCAGGTGCGGGGCCCGGGGGCTTTGGGCAGGGTGGCGTTCCCATCGTGTCCCAGGGTGCTGTCGCTTCCCTTGGCGTACTGACTTGGCAGTTGTCCCTTGTCAGTATCGCTCACAAGTTATCGCTCACACACCTTTGTTTCGCTCCCCTGCAGGGCTCGGCTGCCGACGTGGCCGCGGCGGCCATGGTGGCTATCGCCCACAGCCAGGAGCTGGCGGACACTGGCTTCAAGCTGCTCATGCAGGCGCGTGGGGCGGAGGGGAAGCGACGGGCATGAGCGATGTGGGCCACGCTCGTAACCGCATTGAATACACAGAGGGCTATGGCTTTTGCGTTTGCCCCCGTTCGTAGGCCTGATATGCGTCCCCTGATTCGCATGCCCTGATCTCGTACGGCACAGATCCACGACGAGGTGATCCTTGAGGGCCCCAAGGAGACCTCCCCCGAGGCGCAGCGCCTGGTCATGGCCCTCATGGCCAACCCATGGGCAGGTGCGGACGGCACTGCGGGTCGGGCACCCCGAGCAGCACCCTCCCGCTTGCAACACGCTCTTGCGCGCCGTGCGTTCAGCGCTAGGAAACTCGACTCGTTTGGCCCCTTACCCGCTTCCCCTCCGCCGTCTCTCGCACGCAGAGCTGGCTCAGCACTGGAACGCCGAGGGCGCGTGGGGCCTGGCGCAGGGCCCCGAGTGGCACCGCGGGCGGCCCTGGCTGCGGCCGGGGCAGGAGGGGCCTCTGCTGCCCGGAGGACACGTGGCGGGCACGTGGCTGCACGGCGGCAATGCCAAGGAGGGGGCCAAGGAGGTGGGCAAGGATGGCGCTAAGGAGGGGGCTAAGGAGGAGGAGGCCATGCCGCTGCTGGTGGAGCTGGCAACCGACTGCAACGTGGCCGACACGTGGTACGAGGCCAAGTAGATCTGCCGTACTTACGTACGTACGGCATGTGCACGTGCTGCTGATGGCTGTGTCGTACGCGGTGGCGTGATGCATGCGAGGGGCGGGCGAGGGCCTGGCCACGAGCAGTCTCGAGGGGCTGCTGGCGCGGGGCTTCTTGCTGTTGGGGCGGGGAGTAGCGGAGAATGGTAGACTTGCATCGGGGCGGCATGGGGTTCTTGCGGGCGCGGGGGCTTCTTGCTGTTGCGCATGGGTGTTTCGGTGATAAGCGCGTGCACGGTGACGGTGCACCCCAACACATGGACGGACTGACTGACTGGCCCAGTTGGACACACAGAGACAGTGGAAGGGGGCTTGCATCCGACCACTTGCAGGGGGTGGGGCAGGTACCGGCAGCTGGCGGATGGGTTACAGCCAGTGCGTGCCTGTTGGGCCGGCGCGAATTCCTCGCACCAGGGGGTCAACCCTGCCTCGCACTGTAACGCATGCAGACTGCAGAGCCTTGCCGAGCTGAGACGCGACATGGAAACACACAGTATCTTCACAGGAGATTAGTTACACGAGTTCACGTAGTAGCGGGGGCAAGATGGGGCAACCAAGAAGGGATACACTGCCAAACAAGTACTTGAAAGGTTGAGAGGCGAGCAAGGATGACACCAAGCTGGGGGAGCCGCAATGAGGAGGAGCTTTCTCGAGGGCCTGATGCATAGAGGCTTTACGCGGGGAACCACTGGCCATACGTATCCATACGCAAGAAGGTAATCCCACAAACACAAAAGGGGATACAGTCGCAGCATAAGCTTCGAGCCATACAGGGCCGCAGAATCACTAGTGGGGGCACCGCTGCCGCCAAACCAACGTGCATGCCCCTTGTGCCATGTCGAGAGGCAACGCCCAGCCATGCGAAGAGGACGCTTGGGCATGGCGGGCAGGGTGAGCGCGGGCGGGGGTTGCGTGAAATTGGATGCTTGCCACAGAAAGGGAAGGCAGCTAGCGCTTAGTCCTGGACCCCGGAGGCCTCCTGGCAGAACCCGATGCAGTGGTGCAGCGCACCACCAAAGTCACAAGACGGAACCCAAAACCAGGCAGAGTAATGAAGCAGCCTCACCAGAACCAGAAGCTGTCATGGACACGGATGTATATGGCAGTACAGCCCTTCATAGCCAATGTGCGCTAGCTGATGCCAGCTGAGCACCCGACCTCCATCCCCCACACAAGAAGCACACACCGCAACCAACATAAGCCCATCACATCAGCAGGTCTGTGGCCCGCGCAGTGCGAGGATGAAGCCACTCATTACATATTCCGTATGCTCGAGCACAACATCAAAGCAATGCGCCAACCCGAGAGGGGATCTGAATCCGACGTCGTACGGTGCAAGAATATGCGAGTGGGGCCACCCAGGACGTCCTCATGGAATATGGATAGATGGCACACACAAACAACCAGAGTTCTAAACCGAAGGCCCTGCCCTGACATGACCTGCCCTGCTGCTGCGCTGCCCGGCTACGCACCACGCGTGGTGGGCCGGAGCACCAGTGTTACGGCGTTGGGCCGCAGCAGAGACATCGCCGGCGGCGGAGCGGCACGCCTCCGGCCGCTGCCTCCGGACTTTACGCTCCATGCGCCTCGGAGCTCTCGGGCCAGAGCCGACGCCAGGCCCCCATCCAGCGCCGCCGCCTGAAGCGCCTCGCCCGCCGCCGCCTCGTCCTGGGTCCGGATCTTCAGATCCATCGAGATCACCAACCGGCTGGCGGCGCCGCCGGCCGATGTGCCCTTGAGCTCCTTGGAAGAGTTGTACGACACACGGGGGGACTTGACACCGCCGCCTACCAACACGCCGGAAACGGCTCGCTCAACAGCCGTACGGCCTCCGCTGTTGCGGAGGAGAAGCGCTGGCAGCCCGGACAACCCAAGGGAAAGGGAGAGGGAGGTCGTGTTGCCGCCGACGGCGGCGGGTCGCGATGGGTAGCAAGACGGGGGCTGAGGGCAGATGGGACACCCGCCGCCGGGGGGAGCTTGCACGGGAGGTGGAGGGAGGGTATGAGTGGCGGCAGGCGGAGGCGCGGTAGGGGCGGCGGCGGTGGGCAGCAAGGGCGGGAGGGGCGGCGCCAGAATGCTTGGCGCAGCGCGTGGAGCGCGGGGCGGCCGGAAGGCGGCCTCCACGGTGGCACACTCCTCTGTGATGGAGACCAGCTGGTTGGAGTACTGGCCGTACAGCACCTGCATGCCGCACGTGCCGTACGGAAGGAGTCAGTCAGCGATGTACGGCACCTCACCCGCAACATGGGTTGGCCGCACGCGTGAACCAAATCCCCTCAGCCTTACACGAGCAGCCCTTCCCGTACCTGCGTGATCGTTCCGCTTCCGTCGGCGCTCGGATGCTTGAGCAAAAGCACGGAGCCACCCAAGCGGTTCCGGAGACCGTCCGTCCAGAGCACCGAGCCTGCAGGGCGGTTGCGCAGCGGCGGGAAGCACGAGCTCAGGAGGCCTCCAGGGTACGAGGCCTAGGGTGCTCGACCTAGGGTGTACGACGTGCCCTTCCCTCCACCCTCCCTCCCTCACCGTCTGATGCGTTGAGCACGACCAGCCCCTGATTGCTGGCGTAGTACAGCCGGCCGTCCAGCACACGTGGCTGCGAGGGCGTACGGCAGCGCATGCACGGGGGGTGAGCGCGCGTCAGTCGTCATCAGGGACGTCAGTCCCCCGCCTGCAGTCGCTTGCCGCTCTGTGCTGGGTCATAAGGCCGTGTGACGCATGGCATTTGACTTACTCCAGAAGGCAGCTCCTTGGGGCTGCACGTGTGATACGCACCGAGTAATAGCTGTTGATGCGAACGGGAATCGACACCAGCGCATCTGCCAGGGGTTGAAAGTTGACGGACCAGAGCAGCTCCAGACCCGCATCGCCGCCGTACCGTACGGCAAACACAGATCCGCCCCCGTCAGTGCCGTACACGATGCCGCCTGAGACGGTCAGGCAAGGCACGCTCTTCTCTGACACCTGCAGCGCCCACACCAGGTCGCCGCCCTCGGGCCCGGTGCTGTAGGCCTGGATCATGCCATCCGTCGTGCCCACAAACCACAGGCCTGCGCGGCGGTGGGTACGGGGAGCGGGCAGGGGCTCACGTGGGTCCGTGCATCCAATCCACGGATTCCCTGGCCCGCTGGGGTTCAAGGCTTAAGGCTTGCGGCCCGCTGAAGCCCGTCTCCACCCACCATCCGCCAAGGCCACGTCACCCATCCCCTCCTCGTTCGTCTTGTCCCCCACCAGGGTGCGGCTCCACACCTCCTCGCCGGTCGTCGCATTGAGGGCAAAGATCTGGTGGGGCCAGGCAGGGAAACCATGCAGGAAAGGAGGTCACACCGGCAACCTGCAGAGCGAGGGGACCGTAGGGTTCGGGAGGGCAGTGAGCCCCAGCCACACGCCTCGCATACCAGAGACGTAGGACTCGTTTCCGTGATCCAGTGGGGCGAGATGCCGTACAAGATGCCATCCAGCAGGGCCACGCTGGATGCGGCCAAGTGTTGTTGGTCCTGACAGGGGATCGGAGATGGGGTGAGGTGGTCGATTGCGGTGTGGTGTTGGGCAGAGAAGAGGGGCATCCGCATAGAAGAGATGCTAAGCAACGAATGAAGAACGAGATGGTATGAGCGAGTCCGACGCGGGGAGGACCGGCCTCTATAATGTTCTCACCACTGTGTAAGTCCACAGCACGGCTCCAGTACTGCCGTTCACGGCATAGTATGTGTTGTCAGCAGCGCCAACGTAGAGCACTCCGCCGCCGAACGCTGGGAAGCCAGCGTACCCCGGGTAGCGCAGCGCCAGCTGCTTACCCGTGACCAGCGTCCACACCTTTTGCCCGGTGGTGGCATTGACAGCGACCAGATCCTTGCGTTGGATGGGTGGTGAACAGCAGTTGGGGCGGAGCAGTTGGGTTGATAGCGCTCGCTCTCCTCAGCCCTGCAGTACACCCGTACCGTGTTTGTACAGCCAACGTACACGATGCCTCCTTCGCAGATCAGGTTCATGGGCTGGGACTGCCCTTGGGAACCACACAAGATCCGGAACTTCATCTGACCCGTAACGAGATCCACGCCCTGAATACAAGGGCATGCAGGCAGACGATCAGAGGCCCGTCCGTACTTTACGTGGAGGGAGAATTTGCTGTACCTCGATTGTGTCCCCTGAATGGCCGAAGGCCAGTCCCTTGCAAGCAGCGGGCGTCATGAGGGGGAGGCGGTGCATTCGAGCCCTGCGTGCAAGGGAGTAACCAGCGTGTGTTAGATAGAGGGCTAGCACGACAGCTGATCACATGCGCTGCTTGCCACGTGGCGCCGCACCTCCAGCAGTAGGGCTTGCCGGGGGGCGGTGCCGGGGTGTCCGGGCGGGCGGGCGCCATGGGTGGAGAAGGCGGCCGTGGGGGTGAGGTGGGCGGGAACGGAGGCAGGAGGGGCTGCCCGCTGGCTATAGCGCTGCACCCGGCTTCATCTCCCACACCCAGCTGAGACTGCATGGCCACGAGCACCCCTGCACGCATGGGCGGGTCGCAGGCCGTCAGGTGTCACATGCCCCGCTCTGCTGGCATATACTAGGGCCGCATGCAAGGAATGAAGGCGCACTCGGCTTACGGTACGGCGCCTCACCAAAACTGTCAATAAAATAAAATATGCCGGTGGCAGGGTCGAGGACGACGTAACGTGACGTGGGCACACGCCTGCCGAGGCTGGTGCTCCAGAGCTGCCGTACGTACATGCGCAAGTGGGGGTTGGGTCCATCCACATGGCGGCGGGGAGGGCAAGATTGAGTGGGCGAGTAACAATAATCAAGCGTAACGTCAGACTCCGTGCAAGGATGGGCGTCGGACCCCGCCCGCCGCCCCTGCAGCCCTGACTCACCGCTTTGCCTGTGCTTCGCTCCAGGGCCGACAGGGTAACCTCAAACTGTGGGCAAGCAACCGCAACACAGCGCGAGAAAATAACAATAGCAACTAACAACCAGGAAGTAAGAATGAAACGGGGAGGAACAGCTTCCATTTGCAACTACCGGTATACCCACTTCCTTTCCGATCCTGCCAGTAGTCTCACCTGAACGCCAGCTTGTGACCTCACTAAGCGAAGGCGCGGCCAGGCGTGACGTCATGCGCACATTGCGGAACAGGGCTTTAGTTGGATAGCCAGTCCAGCCGTCGTGGCGGCCCTAAACCATGACGCATTCCATTCAAAGCCCAGCATGCCAGCAAGCGAAGCAGACGTAAGCCGTTGCAAAGCAAACCGTACTAGCTGTACGTACGTTGGGTTGTCACGAGAAGTGGGGTCCCCTTGTGTGCTTCAGGGGTGGCGGCAGCCTGGGCAAGCGAGGGGAAGGATTCTCTACGGGCAGAGGACTGGACGCCCCGCTCACTCCTATGACATCAGACCGAGGGAGCCCCTCCCCATTCGTACCCGCCCTGGCTGCAGGCCTCCCCAGATGAGAGACCCTGCAAAGCGCATGAAGGAGCAACGAGGGACCGACCGGACACACAATTGTGCTGGTGAGCAATGGTGAGCGACGTCCAGGGGATCAGCATCCGGCAACCTGGACCGGACCTATCCTCTTGTCGCTGCGCTATCCCGCACTACAAATGGGAAGGTGAGACAAAGGTGTGCGCGCGGAAGTCGGGAGGGTCTGCAATCCATCCGCCGCACGTCGCCTGCTTGCATCGATCTAGCCCCATCGAGCCGCCCACCTGTGCTTGCGTTCCACGCAGCGAGCAGCCCTCCCGCTCCCTCGCTTTCCGTGCCAGCGCCCCGGGTGGCGGTTGCGGTGAAGATCGTGCCATCCCCGTCGTACACAACCCCCATCCGGTAGTCGAAAGACGCCAAAGCAGGGAAGCGGCTGGAGGGACAAGGTTGTGGCCGGGTGCCAGACGGCGGTTTCAGCACGCAACAGAGATGCCCCCGCCCTGCTGTGTGCCGTACAGGCTATACAGGCTGCGTGCCCTACCCGGCGAAGTGGGTCTCCCACAGGACGCGGCCGGCACGGATGTCGATTCCGTACAGATACCCTGGGCGCGGTGGATGAGTCAGACAGAGGAGGATGTGAGGATGCGTACGGCGGTGTATAATCACGGGTGGCGAGCGAGGTAGGTGGGAAGTGCTCAAGCTGACATGACTCACCCGCCGTATCTGCGATGAAGATCACATCTCGCTCCTTGTCGTACGGCATCCTGGGCATGTACGTGGTGGCCCAATCAAAGCCTGTAACCCCGTGCAGCGGTACAAGCCAGCGCACGAGGCCCGTTGCCGCGTCAACGCCGAACAGGTTCCTGCATGGGCGGCGGTAAGCACGCATCGGCAAAGGGCTTGCAGGGTTCTGATAAGTCATGGATGCGGCACATCACCGCTCGCTCGCTGGACCCAGAAACATTATGCTTTGTTCCCCGCTCGCGCTTACGCGGTGGCGTCCGAGTGCACCAGCATGTCTCCTACAACCCAGTCGAGGTTTCCCCAGCGCCGAGACAGAGGGGCCCGCCACAGGAGCTCGCCCGTGGTCCCGTTAAGGGCGTAGGTTTGGAAGGTCTCTGCGGGCGGCGGCCGCGCGCCGGGACGGGGCGTGGAACTACTGAGGCTTCAGATCGAGCCAACTCCCTCGCTCCCAGCTCCCTGGCGCCCCGCCCTGCCGCCCAAGGAGGGGCCCCGCCTCGTGTGCCGCCCAGCCTCTCTCCTGTGCTTAAAGCCCACCGTCCGTGACGAAGAGGCGCCCGCTGCTGTCATAGGCAAGGGTGTCGGCAGTGCTCTCGACTCCGCCCCAGGCCCAGACCTGCCGTCCGCTGGCCAGGTCTAGGGCGTACACGTGCCTGCGGAGAAGCACATCGGCAGGCGTCAGCCGCATGACACCGGTACCGGGAAAGCGCGGGGCGCGCGGCAGAATGGGCGCGTATGGGAGTTCACGTACGGCTGATGTGGCTGATGCCCCTTGTACAGGTCACATCAAATGGGGCAGAGAACTATGCTGCTGGCAACATGTTCGAATTGCGTGGTGCTGGAACTAAGGCCCTCCCTCCCTCGAAGGGCGGGCAAGCAGTCAGCGAGATGGGTGCCAGCTAGCTGCAACCCCCCTCCCCGCAAGTACGCCCACCTGTTTTGTGGGACCACAAACAGAAGCCCTGCCCCCTCGTCTAGAGCGAGCGCCACACGGTTCGCCTGGGCGGGTTGGGTTGGGAAAGACTCTAGCTACTTCTTGGACTTGCTTGTACACGTGACCCACACCGATTGGACGAGCTGAGGCAAGACTACTACGACCTTAATGAAACCTTGCGCCCCTCCCGAAACAGGTCGTTCATCAGTCACCCGCAGACGACGCCACCCATCCAGAGGAGCGCCTTCCCACCCAACGTCACTCCGTTAAGGACAAAGGCCCAGGCGGCGGCAGTCGCCCGGCGGTCTGGTTGAGACGGGCCTTGCTGAGGAAGGAGGCGGCTAAGCTGTCCGTACACGCCCGCAGATGCGCCCGCTGACACACCTGGACGGGAGTAAACACCAGCGTGGTTCCATCAGTTAGAGTCTCCACGTGGGGAGTTCTGCCACCCTAGTTGGGCTGGCGTTCTGCGCGCGGTTTGCGCGTTCCAGCACAACAATGCCCCCAGCGACCCACCAGCAAATGCAGCCAACATCAGCAGTCGTTTCGCGTGAAGCAGGCAGCGGCGTTGTCCGCGTTGGCCATGGCCGTGCGGCCAGCTAGCTGGTGACGCCAGCATTTCCTTGCTTAGAAGACTAAGCTATGTCCACACCATGCATGCGAGAAGCAGAGGTCTGTGCGAAGGCAGGCGGTCTGTCCCATTCCAGACATGCGAACACGGCTGTCGTACTGTACAATCAAGGCGTTAGGGGGGGCTCGGTCGTGGACTCGGGGATGCCCTGGGGGCGGACAGTGCAGCACAACAGGAAAGGATCCTCGGCATCGTAGCGAGGAGAACAACCGGTTTCAGGAAACAGCTTGCTTGGGGCGGGGCGGGGGAGGCAGCGGGGCTCCGGGCCGCGCGGGGCGGGGCGGGAGGGGATGGAACAAGCGTGCGTGGCTCTGCTGGGGGAGGCCTGCCTGCCGTGTGCGCCCCTTCACAACCCTAACCTTAACAACCTAGCCACCCCAACACCCGCCGTAACCAGCAGGGCACCAGAAGGGCACATGTGCAGGCGGCAGGGGCCTGGATGGAAGGACACTGTTAGCCCGGGCACGCACAGGCAGGCGGACGGCATAGGATTGTTTTTGTCCTCCTCGCGCTGCGCTGCGAGCATCACCTCGGTGACCACAACGCCCAACAGCGCCTGCAGCTTCTTCAGCACCACCAGCACTCCCGGAGAAATCCGAGTTGCACCGTCCTGAACGTCCATCATGCTCTCCAGCAGAGGCCGGCAGCGCGCAGCGATGCGCTCTGCCTCCTCACACATCTTTCTAGAGGGTGGGCTCCTGCCTAGGGCCAGGAGAGTGGGCCCAAAACATGTATGCCCCTCCTGGCGGGGTTTCCTGTGCAGGAGCCCTCGAGCCCATCTTGCAAGACCTTGACTCGCTCCTGGCACAGTACCTGGCAAGGACGTTTGCTTCATTCTTTGCCATTCTCGTGTTTCCCCACCCCGAACATCTAGACCGTGCATGCCACCGTGCATGCGCGCTTCAGGGGTTATGGCGCCCTCGTTGCAAGCTCCATCACTCATTGGCACCAGCCGAACCTCTACGGGCCCCGCGCATGATCAGGGGAGTGCATAGGGTGATAGGGTAGGTTCTGGATGGGGAGGATGACCATGGCTCCTCGGCTTCCATGAACGTGTATGCGACTGCGTGCAGTCACTATGGGGAAAGAAAGAGGGAACGAGCCTGCACTCCAAGTGGCAATCAATGCCCTAGATTTACCCTGATGCGCGCGCATATGGTCGGGGGGTTCTGTGCTCGCAGGGGCCGTGCAGCGAAGTCCGGACCACGACGAAGGGGGGTGCAGCTGAGCGCGTCAATGTAGCCGCTGCCGCAACGCGCGAGGAGAAGGCAGGGTGCCAGCAATGCGCATCGTGCCTTTCGGTGTGCACAGGGCGTCTCGCAGCTGGCACGGTCAGGCCCTGCGCTAGGGCCGCTCGGCAGGACGTGGTGCCCGCTGGTTGGAAAGTGTTCCCCTCAAGCAAACCCCTGTCTCCGTGGCGTGTCAGCGCTCCGGCAGAGTGCACGTGAGACCACCCCTGAGTAAGACCGTGTAGACGCTTGGATGGTCAATGCGAGACGCTCTAACCGTGTTCCCCAGCTAGCTTGGCCTAGATGCCCGAAAGGGGGTCAGCAGAGGCCAAAAACTTCGCTCGGTACATGGGCACGAAACATGGCTCACCCAGGGAGAATCCTTGCTTCGTGACCCCTGCACGAAAGTTGCCAAAAGGCTGACGTGCAGAGCGCTCAGAATCAAAATTTGCACGAGAACGAAAGGAAGATAGCAACACTGGCCGGGGCAGGGGCTAATCTAGGGACCTGGCTCCGTTTTATGCGTGCAGGCGCGCGCGTATGGTCGGGGGGGGGGGGGGTCAGCAAGCGGGGACGAGGGGCGGGGGGCGCGATTCTAGAGACAAGCAGGCCTAGTCTGGAACACGACTGTCAGCCCGCAGCCCCCTGACCTGCACCATGACCAAGAAACCGGTGGGAGCAGCGCGGACCGGTTCTGCACGGCGGCGGGCTCTGCTAGCTCCGCGGGCGCTGCCCCTGACCCCCGGCCTGCCCCCGACTCTCCCAGAGCACCGCACGCTCTCCCGCCGCGTCCCGCACGCACGTCTACGCCTTCTGAACGCTTCAGTCTATGTTACAGCTGCATGCAAGGGGGCTGGCGGGCTCAGAACGGGCGGGAGCTGCATGCGTACAGTATACATAGACAAGCATGCCGACAAGCCGTTGGCCGCTAACGCGCTGATCGGCGCACCTCCGCCGCCGGCCCCTGGCTGCCCGGCTGGTCCCCGGTCCCCTGGCTGCCCTGCCCGGGCGGTCTTCCGCGCAACCCCGCCCTCAGATACGATTTGGCCCCGGGTGATACTGGGCCCCCCCGGATACCCTGCTCCAACACGTCAAGGGCGCGGGCCCGCTTGGAACGGCTGAGCAGCCGAGGGCGCCGAGGGCGGGCCGGTTTTGCGTGGCGGGAGCAGGTGGCTTTTTGTTTTTTTGGATTTTTTGGATTTGGTGGCTTTGGAAGCAGCGCAACCGCAGCAGCGGGTGGAGCCGCGAGGGGCGCAAGGCATTCTGGCCGACTCGCGAAAGATTCCATGCTAATTGGGGTACTGAGAGGCAGCAAGCGCCCCGCAGCGTTAAATGCTTGCAATACGGATGGTTTGTGCTGGTTGCGTTTGATCGCAACTACAGCGACATCAACTTGGCCGGTGCCACCGGGTGCCGACCCGGTGCCACCGGGTCCCGACCCGGTGCCACCGGGTGCCGACCCGGTGCCACCGGGTGCGGACCCGGTGGCGCCGGGTCCCGACCCGGAGGCGCAGGGTCCAGACCCGGAGGCGCCAGGTCGCAGGAAACAAGGACGCCTGCAGTAGATTAACGTCACTCCTACAAGAGATTTGCATCCCTGCAGATGTCGCGACGAGGAAGCCAGGAGGCTTTCTCTTCCGCCTCAAGAGGCCGGAGCTCTGGGCACGAAGAGTAGAACGCTTACAAACAGTTCGTATGCTCTTGCAAACGCTGTGCAAGGTTCTTGGTCCGTCAGGACCCGGTGCCTCCGGGTCTGGACCCGGTGCCACCGGGTCGGGACCCGGTGGCACCGGGTCGGCACCCGGTGGCACCGGGCCAAACTCACGTTGCCGATATAATAAGCATCACAGAACATTTTTCTTGCTGTCAGGCGCGCGCCCCTCGCCCCTGCGCTCCTACCCAGCCGAGCGCACGTACGCACGCCGAAACTTGCCATAGCCGCGAGCTCCTGAAGTCAAATTTCTCTTCAAAGACACGTATAGCCTCCAAGCAGCTTGTGTATGTGGTTGCGGGCATAAATATGTTCCGTGCAAGCCGTCGCACGCGACATGCATTAGTGCACTGCACGAATGACGTCTCCCTGGCGGAGGAATCCGACACTATTGATGTCTATAAGGCCAGAGGGGTGGTCGACTGGGGCTGTCCAACCTTGTCGGAGAAGGCGAAAGTCAGCATGCCCACATTTCGCGGTCCACCGGCCTTCACCAATACACGCCGGCAGTGTTCTGCAATTGCTTAACATAACCGTTCGCCGACTAGGCTGGGCGTGTGGGTGCGGATCAGCCGGACAAGCCGGACACGCACCCAGACCGGCGGCGGCCCTCCCCAGCCCCTGTCGTCAGCGAAAGCGGCCCCACCCGTTTCTCCGTGCTATAGCGCGACTCAGGAGCCAAAAGCGGTACCTGAAACTCAAACCCTATATGAAAGCGGTTGGAGCCAGTCTACATCAGCAGGGGATGCTCGAGTGAGGGTCCAAACCTTTCAGGGTCTGAGCTGGGAGGCGGCTAGCAGACCAAGCAGACCAAGCGAGCGCTGTTCTTACTTCCTTAACAAGCGGCAGTGCAGCATCCAAAAGCGGCTTGGCGTTTTGAACACCCTGCCCTCGTAGCATTACGGCCAGCCCGCAACCACGAGCCCACACACCCCACACCACGAGGGCCCGGGTGGTGCGCTGGGATCCAGCTTGGGCGGGCGGGCCGCCCCCCGCCTGCCAGATGAAGGCCGAGGACCTTGCACACGAGGACCCACAGACGGGGTGGGCAAGGCAGCAAGTCGTAGGCGGTGGCCGGTCTGCTACATACTGGGGACCGGGGGCAGCTGGGGCCTGGGGGCAGCTGGGGCCCTGCCCCCTCCCCTCACGCTCACAGACTACACAGAGCTCAACTCTCTCCCCCCTGCATCCCCGCACTTCTTAACCCTTGATTGTAGTTTCAAGATGCTTGCAAAGCCGCGGAACGTCACGGTGGAGATAGGGCGGGCGGGGATTGCTTGCGCGGCGGCGGGCTCCACTAGCTCCGCCGGCGGCATCCCCGGCCTCTCCCAGATAAAGCGCCCCACTGTCCCCCAACGCGTCCCCGTGCCGTGATTCCAAAGCTGTGTGAACCTTCGCTACATCTTAGACCTTACAGCGGGGCTGGTAGCCTCGGAGCGGGTGTAGCGGGTGGGAGCATTGCGGCCTGCCGATTTCGGCCCCCTTCCCAGCCCCTAGTTGCCGCCCTATGCTCCCTCCGTCGATCATCAATCTGCCGCCTCCCCACCCCGGCCCACCTCGAGAGCGCCCTGTCCGCCCTACATCGCTATCCCTTGTGGTCGGCCCACGTAGGCGGGGGGGCGGGCGGAGGTGCCGTGGGTACCCACACTGGCAGGGGCCCCTGGGGGGCCCTGGCGGCGGGCCATGGAGGCCGTACACGACTGCAAGTCTTCGCGTTTGTCCCCTACCTACGGGCGGGCTATGGTTGCCCAGAAGCAGTCCCTCCCCTGCAACCACAGTCCACTAGCCCAGGGTTGAGGGTCTGCAAGCGGCTTGCCGCCCCTGGACGGCCGTGAACTCTGTCAGGGCCCCCAGCAGGCCGTGAGAGGGCCCCTTCTCCCCCGACCCCGCAAGCCCGTGGTGTCAATCAATCCCCTTGGCTTGCACTGCAATGGCAGCACTGTCCCCCAGCCCCCCAGACTAAGACATCCCGTCTAGTGTAGGCGGGGGCCCTAGCAGATCCGCCCAGCAGTGCCACAATGCCAGAGCTCTATCTTCTCTTTCGTCAACCGCCCCTAAAGGCAACAATGGCAATGCGAGACCATATGCTTTACCCTCCCCTGCTTGAGTGGGTTCCTGGCGCACGACCCCGTGTCCCTGCAAGAGGCAGTCGCGGTCCTGGCAAGACCGGCCCGCCACAGGAGGATCGGCGAAGGGGGCATACATAATTTCTCCTGCCGGCAGGCAGCCCACCCTCTAATCTTTCCACCAGGCCACTCGGGCATCACAGCTTTCTTTCCAGGGCTACGAAACATCTTGTCAAACCGATAGCAAACAAAAGGCTGTATCTTGTCTCTTTACTCCAGCGCTGACCTGTCCCTGCCCTACCTACCCTATCGTGCCCTACCGGTATGTAGAACCTGTTGGGGGGCAGCGCGTTTGGTATGTATGTACGCAATCTAGTGAATCCAGCACAGCAGCAAATGGGGAAACTGGATGTATAACGAACAAGGCACGCAAATAGCCATGGGTTTCGGGTGGGTTGCCATGGACCGTACGAAGGTGTGTGCATATCAGCGCAGCATATGAGCACTCTGGTGGTTTCCGCACATGGGAACGCACTGCCGGTGCATGGCGGCGAGGCAGTTGCAATGACCAAAAACAAAACAAACGTCCCAAAAGATCACCAGGCCGGTACGACGTACAACAAACAATCCAAACAGCAAGTGAATATTTACCCCAGGAACCAGCACTTTAGCCGCTAAACCCTCAACCCGATTTTGCCGATTTTACCAAGCACTACCCAGGTCCCTCTATCCGTTCCCGCAAACGCCGGGCTGGTTCGTCGCCGCGCCGCGACGGAACTCGCGATCCGGGCCGGTACTTAAATTTCGTCGCGGGGCTCGCGATTCGCGGCCCGGCGTTTGCGGGAACGGATAGAGGGACCTGGGTAGTGCTTGGTAAAATCGGCAAAATCGGGTTGAGGGTTTAGCGGCGAAAGTGCTGGTTGACTTGGCACAATTTCAGATCGATTGGAGCGCTCCGGCCGAGCCCGAAAACGGCTAAGTCAACCCGGTCCCCCTTGTACCCTCCCTGGAGCTGTCTTTGGCCATGGCTGGAGCGCTCCAATCGATATGAATTTTTGCGCCTTGGCCCCGTCCTCGGCCCCGCCCGCGGGCAGAGCCTTGGGGTCTGGCGGCGCCCCTGTTGGTCCGCTGCCGCGCCGTGCCCCCTTCGGGATCCCACTCGCTGTCGCTTCCACTGGTGTCCTCCGGATCGCTCTGCTGCGCGGACTCGCTAGAGCTGTCGCTAAGGTACACGTACATGCCATGCACGCGTCGCCGCCCATTTACGCGGCCTTCTTCCTCACTGCTCGTGCCTGCCTGCTGTCGGCCGGCGAGTAAGGCGTCCATACGTGCGGGACTCGGGACTGCCCAGTCTTCACATCCTTACTCTCTGCCCTGTCTTCACATCCTTACTCTAAGAAGCCACCGCCTACACATGTCGCGGAATTGTTCTTGTTACTGTGACTCTCTCGTGACGTTCCTTCTCGTACTCACTATGTAGTTGGTGCCGAACGCCGGTGACAATTTAGCGACGAAGCCGCCGTCTGCTCAGGCTTCGGCGTATGTCTAGGGGTTCTAGCTTCTCTGCATCATCCTCCCTGTGTTTGTGTACTCCGTGCGGCAGGCCCGCGACGTTACCGTCCTCCCGCGTCTCAGGGCGGCTGCCATTGCGGCTGCCGATTTTGCGACGGCCATTGGTGCCGCCATCTTCTCCGCTGCTCGCGTGTTGCTGCCCTCCGCCAGCGAGTAAAGCGTCCATACGCGCGGGCGCGGAGACTACGCCGTGATTCTATGACGTTTGTCTAACATGCGGCCGCCTCCTCCAGTTCCTACATTGTTTCTAGGGCTCTTCCGTTCTGTTGTGAAAGGGTACGGCCAGCACAACCTCGCGGCACCTATTCAGTGTTCCGATGCACTTGGTCTACACATGCCGCCGCCTCCTCAGGTCGCTGCGTTGTTTCTAGGGCTGTTTTGTTCCGGTGTGTGGCTACTTGTACACGCTGACGGCGTAGTGCTACGGAGACCGAGCCTTCTGCTCTTCCTCCTCGAGGCTGCATGGGTCCTGCTGCGGGTCGGTGGGTCGCAGACTGTACTCGAGCAATTGGGCAACATCTCCTTGCGATTTTGCGGTAGTAGTGGTGCTGCTTGTGCTCTGGCGACTGGCCGTTGGGGCTGGGAGGCTGCCGGGTTACAAACGTGCGCACGGTTCAGAGGTCCGGTATCCTCCGCTCTAACTTCGCTTCCGCTCCCGAACGTCCCCTACCGGTGCCGTCCTCCCGCTCCCGCTGCGTTATGCTACGGAGACTGGGGCAAAGGCGGTAACAACAGTAGTGCCGTACTATTATCAGGCCTTGCTGTTCTATCTTCATTCTACGTGAGCTCCACTGCCGGGACTAATGATACAGCTCTGATGTCCACGGTTGGAGCCTCCTCTCTCAACTTAACCCGAAGCCCCTCCCGGGCTGGCGCTTCTAGCTAGCCGCGGGCCGGAGCACCAGCGTTACGGCGCTGGGCCGCAGCAGCGACATGGCCGGCGGCGGAGCGGCACGCCTCCGGCCGCTGCCTCCGGACTTTACGCTCCATGCGCCTCGGAGCTCTCGGGCCAGAGCCGACGCCAGGCCCCCATCCAGCGCCGTCGCCTGCAGCGCCTCGCCCGCCGCTGCCTCGTCCTGGATCCGGATCTTCAGATCCATCGAAATTAGCAGCCGGCTCGCGGCGCCGCCGGCCGATGCGCCTTTGATGAGCTCCTTCGAAGACTTGTACGAGACGCGGGCACCCTTCACTCCGCCGCCAATCAACACGCCGGAAACGGCTCGCTCCAGAGCCGTACGGCCTCCGGAGTTGCGTAGGAGAAGCGCTGGCAGTCCGGACAAGCCGAGGGAGAGTGAGAAGGAGATCGTGTTGCCGCTAACGACGGCGGGGGTTGGCGATGGGTGGCAAGACGGGGGCTGAGGGCAGGTGGGGCACCCGCCGGGGGGAGCTTGCACTGGAGGGGGAGGATGCGCGTGCGACGGGGGTTCCCTGACGACAGGCGGGGGAGCGGCAGGGGTGGGGTCGGGTAGTGAGGGAGGAATGGGCGGCGCCAGAATGCTGGTTGCGGCGCGAGGTGCTCGGGGCGGCCGGAAGACGGCCTCCACGGTGGCGCACTCCTCTGTGAGAGAAACCAGCTGGTTGGAGTACTGGCCGTACAGCACCTGCATGCCGCACGTGCCGTGCACAATGAGTCAGTCAGGTGTACGGCACCTCATCCGCAACACGGCTAGCCGCACAGGGACTTGGAACCCCTTGGGCACGCACCTGCGTGATCGTTCCGCTACCGTCGGGGCTCGGGTGCTTGAGCAAAAGCACGGAGCCTCCCAGGCGGTTCCGGAGACCGTCCGTCCAGAGCACCGAGCCTGCAGGGCAGGGTGCGGAGCGGCGGGCAGCACGTGCTCAGGAGGGTCCTTGAAGTGCCCTCAACTCCATCCCACGCCCACACCACCCTCCCGACCGGACCACTAGCCTTGGTCGTTCAGCGATGTGCACACCCACCCCCCAACTCCCCTCACCGTCTGATGCGTTGAGCACGACCAGCCCCTGATTGCTGGCGTAGTAAAGCCGGCCGTCCAGCACACGCGGCTGCGGGATGGGAGCAGAGGGTGGGTGGGTGGCCAAGGAGAGGGGCGTCAGTCACCGTTGGGACCGTTGGGACGAGCATAAGCAGGTCTCCTGCTGGGAGCCGTGCCCGGCGACTGACGGGAGTCCCAGAACCGCGCCTGTCCCGTCCGTCTCTGCGGGTGAGCCAGGCCCTTGTGCGTGACGCATAAGTCAACCGCCCCGGAAGCCCTGGGCTCCGAACGCACCGAGTAATAGCTGTTGATGCGAACGGGGATGGAGACCAGGGCGTCTGCTAGGGGCTGGAAGTTGGCGGACCAGAGCAGCTCCAGCCCGGCGTCGCCGCCGTACCGTACGGCAAACACAGATCCGCCCCCGTCATTGCCGTACACAATGCCGCCTGATACGGTCAGGCACGGCACGCTCCTCTCTGACACCTGCAGCGCCCACACCAGGTCTCCGCCCTCGGGCCCGGTGCTGTAGGCCTGGATGAGGCCATCCGTCGTGCCCACGAACCACAGGCCTGCGCGGCGGTGGAAACGGGCGAGTGGCACGTGGGATTGCGCATGGACGCTATCTAGCTGCTGTTTTAAGGGCGACAATGGTTTAGCTCATCAGCGAGATTAGCATCGCGAGATCCCAGATCGAATCCACGGATTCCCTGGCCCGCTGGGATTCAAGGCTTAAGGCTTGCGGCCCGCTGAAGCCCGTCTCCACCCACCATCCGCCAGGGCCACGTCACCCATCCCCTCCTCGTTGGTCTTGTCCCCCACCAGGGTGCGGCTCCACACCTCCTCGCCGGTCGTCGCATTCAGCGCGAATATCTGGTGGGGCCAGGCAGGGAAACCAGGCAGGAAGGGAGGTCACAACGGCACCCTGCAGAGCGAGAGGGGCGTACCGGTAGTCGCGCGCATCACGCCGCGTGCTAGAGATAGGTCAAGGGAGTGAACGCTACGCACATACCAGGGATGTTGGACTCGATTCCGTGATCCAGTGGGGCGAGATGCCGTACACGATGCCGTCCAGCAGGGCCACGCTGGATGCGGCCACGTGCTTTTGGTCCTGACAGGAGGAGGGGGTTCAGGGGTAGGTCAAGAATGTTCAAGGCGCACACTGAAGAGCGAGGTGCCATGGCCGGAGCGAGCGCGCTGAAGGGGTGATGTGATGCCCTCCCAGCCTGGCGCGGGGACGGACCCCTCTACTCACCACTATGTACTTCCACAGCACTTCTCCAGTGCTGCCATTCAAGGCATAGTACGTGTTGTCGGGCGCGCCAAAGTAGAGCACACCACCGCCGAACGCCGGGAAGCCAGCGTACCCGGGGTAGCGCAGCGTCAGCTCTTTGCCCGTGACCAGCGTCCACAACTTGTGTCCGGTTGTGGCATTGACAGCGACCAGATCCTTGCATTGGGTGAGAGGCGAGCAACAGTTGGGGCGGAGCAGTTGAATGCCATCCCGCCCGCCGCTGCCCGCACCACACCCGTACCGTGTTCGTACAGCCAACGTACACAATGCCTTCCTCACAGATCAAGTTCATGGGTTGGGACGTGCCCCCGATACCACACAAGATCCGGAACTTGATCTGACCCGTGACGAGATCCACACCCTGAATCCATAGATAGATGGGCATTAGTCAGAGGCGGATTCCTCCCCACTCGCATGGCCATGCCCTGGTGCCGTAGCCTACGCTAGCTGTACTTGTATATATAACGTATAGTGGACGTCGGCCCACCTCAATCGTGTCGCCGGAATGCGCGAACGCCATCCCCTCACAAGCTGCTGGCGTCATAAGGGGGAGGCGGTGCATCGGGGCCCTGCGGGCGGCGCATGGAGTGACACGCAAAGACATCAGAGATAAAGGTGCATGGGGCGGGATTTGGAGATGGCCGCCAGCAGAAGGGCTGGGAGGAGCGAGGGATAGCCGATAGGCAGAGGTTTCTTCCCACGTTGCCCACGACCCTTCCCACATACCTCCAGCAGTAGGGTTTGCCGGGGGGCGGTGCGGGGGCATCCGGGCGGGCGGGCGCAGCGGGTGGAGTGGGTGGCCGTGGGGGCGAAGTGGGCGGGAGCGGGGGCAGGAGGGGCTGCCCGCTGGCGGCGGCGCTGCACCCCGCTTCGTTCCCCACGCCCAGCTGAGACTGCATGGCCACGAGCACCCCTGCATGCATGGGCAGATGACAGCAGGCGGTTGGGCTATCTATCGTAGAGAGGAGCAAGAGGTAAGGTCGGGTGCCGCAAGGAATGAACCAGGCCCCTCTATCCCGTCTGCATGCCTGACCGGGCAGCTGGTGATGCAGGAGCTCACCGAAGCTGTCGATGAAATAGAATATTCCCGTGACAGAGTCGAGAATGAGGTAGCGAGACGTGGGCACCCTCCTGCCCAGGCTGGTGGTCCAGAGCTGCCGTACGCATGAGGGGGCGGGCGGGTGGGTCGGCGGCAGGGCGGCGGTAGGTGGGGGTGAGATGGCTGGGGTGCGTAGCGAACAAGATACGGAAAAAGGCGCACGTGCGTACGCAGACAGGTAGGCCCCACCCCACCCGCTGCCCCTGCTGCCCTGACCCACTGCTTCGCCCGTGCTTGGCTCCAGGGCCGACAGGGTGACCTCGAACTGCGGGCACGCAGAAGCGGACACAGCCCAAGGAGCTCGGTAATGTCATGGTGACAAGCAGACACAGCCCCTCCCTCAGCCCCTAGCCCCTCATCGTCAACAGGGAGCTTCGTACTAGTGTAAAGAGTTGTGCGTGCGCGCGTGAGCGCCTGCTTCATTCTGACATGTTCCGCCGTCATGGCCCGTCGCTCACCTGGACACCAGCCTGTGACCTCACTGAGCAACGATGCGGCCAGCCGTGACGTCATGCGCACAACGGTACGGAAGAACGGGGCCTCAGTTCGGTAGCCAGTACAGTCGGGCCCTCGTGGCGAGCGACCCTGGACTCGCTCGGCCACGAGCACCCCCCACAACCACAACCACACCCGTACACCCGCGCACCATCACGCATCCCCGCCAAAAGGACAACTAACGAGGCATAGGACCTCTAACTCCTGAGACTCACGTTGGGTTGTCACCAGGAGTGGGGTGCCCTTGTGTGCCTCAGGTGTGGCGGCAGCCTGTTGGTTGGGCAGGCGAAGGAAGGCACACAGGACGTATGCGCGCGACATTAGCGAACGAAGCAGGGCGTACGTGGGCAAGTCCGCAGGGCGAAGGGCAGAGGCAACGGCCGATAGTACCTCCAGCCCCTGAGCTAGCTATCCAGTTTCATGTGCCGAGTCGTACACCGAGCAACCCGACAGAGGGCCCATGCGGCCGTGCCCTCCTCCTACCCGCCCAGGCTGTAGGCCTCCCCAAAGGAGGGCTCCTGCGGGCGCAAGGACGCACGCCCGTTCAGTACTGTTACGAAGCGATGTTGGGCACGTTTATATGACAGAGCGAGGTAGGTAGGGGCGCGCACATTGACTGCCATCACGCTCCCCCACAAGCGCAGCCATCCATGTCACCACACCAGTGGTGGCGTTCCACGCAGCGAGCAGGCCTCCCGCTGCCTCGCTTTCCGTCCCGGCGTTCCGGATAGCGGTGGCCGTAAAGATCCTGCCATCGTCGTCGTACCCAACAGCCATCCGGTAGTCGAAAGATGTCATTGCTGGGAAGAGGCTGGAGGGAAAATGCCATGGGCGGCGAGCGTTAAATAACGTACGGCGCATCGGGGATGGTCCAGGTGCCGTAAGTACGGCATGACTCACCTCGCGAAACGAGTTTCCCATAGGACGCGGCCGGTGCGGATGTCGATGCCGTACAGGTACCCTGGGCGCAGGAAACCGCGGTGGATGCGTCAGGCAGAGCAGGATGTGAGGACGGGGCTGTCCGAGGCTGGCAAACAAGATCTTACCCGCGTCATCCGCAAGGAAGATCACACGTCGCTCCTTGTCGTACGGAACTCTGGACATGTACGTCGTGGCCCAATCATGGTTTGTAACCCCGTGCAGCGGCACAACCCAACGCACAAGCCCCGTGGCTGCATCGACGCCGAACAGGTTCCTGCGTGCAGTGCGCGGTGGAAAGCGTTACCGGCACGAGCTGACGCTTGCAGAATTCCGGCACTGCATGGGGCACGTCTCAGCAGCGCAATGGGCTAGCAAGCTTGCGTTATTGCGTGCCAGGCAGACTGCATCCCTGCCTCGCGCGCGCTCACCCCGTGGCGTCCGAGTGCACCAGCACGTCCCCAGCCACCCAGTCGAGGGTGCCCCAGCGCCGGGAGAGACGGGCGCGCCACAGGAGCTCCCCGGTGGTCCCGTTGAGGGCGTAGGTCTGGAAGGTCTCTGCGGGCGGTGGCGGTTGGAGGTTGATAAGGCGGAGGGTAAGGGGGCGCGGTCCTGACGTCCGGCTGCAGCGGCTCCGCGCCGGGACGGAGCTATGCGATGACTGATGAGCATCTCTCTCTGGTGTGGGTTCCAGCAGGGTCTGGCTAGCAGGCCTTCAGCAGTTTAGGTAAGTGCAGGGGTAGGTGGGGGGCACCCCGGGGGGGCACCCCTGGGTAGGTGGGGCGCCTCGAGGGCGTGCAGCACAGTCGGTCTGTCCCACGCTGTGCCAGAAACGCACCGTCCGTGACGAACAGACGGCCGCTGTCATAGGTGAGGGTGTCGGCAAGGCTCTCGAGGCCTGCCCAGGCCCACACCTGCCGCCCGCTGGCAGGGTCAAGGGCGTACACATGCCTGCAGAACATCAGTCAGGCAGCAGTGTCAGTCGACTGAGGCCGATGTTGAGGATCTTGGGGCGCGGCGGGGAGGCGGGGACGCTTCGGGGGCACGCGACACGCGAGTTCGCCATGCGTCGGCAGCAGTTCACCCAGTTGCGCCATACCTTCAGGCCTAAGTAGCGCAGCCCTTTTCATTGGTATGGTCTAGCACATCGCAATGAAGGCGCACGCGGTGTGACTGCTGATTCGTTTTGCGCTTCGCCGCGCGGAGCCGTGGATGACCTTGGTGGCTTTAACGTGTTGCTGTTACTCTCCCTGTATGCACAGTACGTGCTTCTTGCTATGCTCGCCGGTGTGCCCCCGCGATAAGTTTTGGCACGAACACCATCACCGACTTCGGACCTTCCGCTCTCCCCTTCGACGAAGGCTATGGTCAGCACATCTGATTGAACTTCCACATGTATAGGGTTGCCTGGGCCGCCCCGCTTGGGCTTTGGCGGGCACTTCTTGGGCGCTGCCAATGCTTGCGCTGATGTCTCCCAATTCTCCGGAGGGGTTTCCGTTTCCGTCCAACGGCCCGCGCCCCGCGGGCCCCCTGTGCAATGCCCCCATGCCTCCCGCCGCATGCTTATAAAGGCCAAAAGCCTAAGGAGCGCTGGCGTTGCGCGGGGTACCTGGGTGCGAGCCACTTGGACCCTGTCGCACATGCCCCTTGCCCCCCCCCACCAGCACACACCTGTTCTGTGGGACCACGAAGAGCAGCCCCGCCGCCTCGTCCAGCTCAAGCGCCACACGGTTCGCCTGGGAGCGGACAAGACCGGGTGTCAGACAGCAGAGGATTGAGCAACACGATCAGGCCGCTAGGTGAGCCACGCACGCGATGGTGCGGCACGCAGGTGGCCACACCGCCCACACCCATGGCGGTCCACACAACCCGCGCCCCTTCAGTGGTCCGACTGACTGGGCCAGATGGTGAGTGGAGGTTGGCCAAGGAGTTGAGCTGACGAAGCGAATCTCATCCTCTGGCGGTGGAGTGCGCGGTCCGTATTCTTGGTCGCACACGCGTGGCGGCCTACCTGGGCAGGGGCCGACACCAGCCTGGTCCCATCAGTCAGGATCTCGACGTACGGAGGCCAGTGGAAGATCCAGTCGACGGCGCCTGTTGACGGGATGCTGATGCGCAGGACAGATGAGGGACTGCGGATGGAGGGAGGAGGGCGGCGCGGGCACGAAGTTAAGCTCGCACACGCACGACCCCTGCGCACGGCGTGTAACACCCGGCCGCCACCATTCGCGGGGCGGGCCTGGAGACTGGCTACGGCGGTCGCCAAGCACGTGATTCTGCTGCTGGGGCTGAACTTGCATAGTAAGTAAGGGGCCTCAATGGCAGACGGGGGCAGGCAGGGCGCTCGGGCATGCAGGACGTGGAATGCGGGCAGTTACTGCACTCAGGCGGCGGCTTCATATCATTGCCACCTTGACGCGAAAATGGTGTGCACGGGTTTCCCCTGCGTTATCATGTAGGTCCGATTGAAGTTTTCGGGGAAGTTGTCCGTGGCAGAGGTGAAGAACGGCGACACGGTCCCGAAGCCCGGGTCGGCGGCGGTGAGGTTCAGCGTCCAGCAGACGGGAGGAGTGCCCGTGGCTTCGCCGGTGATGGGCCGCCAGTACGCCCCTGAAGGGTATGCATAAGGTGAGATGCACGTATGGGGCTCAGAACGGACATGTGCATGTGCGTCAGGGACGGAAAGCCGGGGATGGAGCGGTCGCAGGAGTCCGGGCCAAGCACGAGGGCCCCCGCCCCCGGCCCCCGCGCGCGCCTTCCGAACTCCGTGGGCGGGAACTTTGTTCCGACACGAACACGTATGTGCTCTGTTGCATAAGTTGTATGTAACCTCCCTGGCCTAGCCTAAGGATGATGAGCTGGAGCACGTAGCTAGCCAGCGTTGACGCCCCTCAGCTTTTGTTCGCACCCACCATCCCCGAACGCCGAGCGCCCCCGAAACACATGTCAAGCGGCCATGCTGTTTATGATAAAGTATCATGTTGCCCATGTCAGTCTGGGCTACACATGTCGGCCTAGGCGGCGTGGGCGGGCATGGACAGTTTCGCGTAGACCGTCGCCCTCAGCACGCACGCATTACGGCCCTTGCCACCCACCGGCTGCAATAACAGCAAAAAGCAGTAGTTCAGGACACATGCCATCAAGCAGGCAGCGGCCTCGGCGTCCGCGCCGGACGGAGCAGCGCGTAGAAGCCGCCATCCCGCTCGCTACAAAGCGGCCGTGACTATGTGTATGTGCTTGACATGCGCGATTCAAAATTGGTATGCTTGTATGACAGCAGCTCCCAGACAAGCTTCATGCCTCATCACAGGCCGTACCGGGCATGCCGCCCAAGTTTTACTGAGAGGAAATGTACCAGCCCGTCAAAACGTCGCGACTCGTGGAAGCTGAGGGCTCAAACAGGTGCGTCGGGCGGTTAAGCAGATGTTGGGCCCGCAGACATGCGGGAGTCCCTAGGGCGCGCTGGCTCCTGGCACGCGTCAGGCAAGTATTTAGTGTGTGCCCTTACTAGAAGTGACTTTGGCTTCGGGAAACGGCTCGGGGGGGCGAGGGGGTAAGTGAAGAAGGAGCGGGGAAGTCGGCGACACATGGTGTTTTGCCGCTCGGGATCCAGCAACAGCTCGGGGACGAAGTTGCGCAGCAGAGACCCGCACGGCCGCACTACTTTTTCAATATCACAATAGCGAACGTTTCTAGCACACCACTGACACCGCGACCATGCGCTGAGAAGCCAGAGCAACATGGGGAATCAGCAGGGGAAGTCCTTTGGTGGCCGGCTTACGCGAACTGATATCCAGCGCCTGCAGCGACGTTTCCAGCGTATGGCAAATGCCCAGGGCAAGGTGCCCATTTCCGCGTTCGAGAGCATGGTCGAGCTTGGAGGCAACCCCTTTACGTCGCACATCTTCAATCTCTTTGACGCGACGGGAGACGGCACGCTGACTGTGGACGAGTTCACTGCGGTGCGACGACGTCCGCGTGCCGCATTGCTGCATCCCCTTCCGCGTAGCTGGCCCCCAGGACCTCTCACCAGTGCCCCTCGCCTCAAGGTGCCTCCTCCAATCGCACGGACCGCCGCAGGCGCTGGAGTACTTTGTGCAGCTGGACTCCGAGGAGGAGCAATACAAGTGTGCGTGGGGGAAAGGGGCTTGAGAGTTGGCGAAGTGCCAGTCGGTGGTGCAGGTGCAGACCATCTTCCTCCATGCCCTTCCCACGCGCACCCCGTGTTGCCCCTGCAACCCGCGCCCCTCTTTCTTACTCTTCCCTCCACACAGTCGCGTTCCGCATCTACGACAAGGACCGCGACGGCTTCATCAGCAGCGAGGAGCTGTTCGCGGTGCTGCAGACGCTGCTGGGGTCCACCTACCCGGACTCGCAGCTCGAACAGGTGGGGGGCCCGTGGGCTGGACCGGCGCTGGGGGCCGGCGCTGGGGCCCGGGGCCCGGGCTGGGCCGGCGCTGGGGCCCGGGCTGGGCCGGCGCTGGGGCCCGGAGCTCAGGGAGGCTAGCCTGGGTTGGTGTCGACACGCTGATGCTGGGAAGGGCCGGCAGAGGGCCCAGATGACACCGTAGTGGGTGCACGGCCATGCCCTATGCCCTCGGCTTAAGATGGCCCCACGCTTCCCTGAGCTCGCCTACGCCCTCCTCTGCCCGTCGACCCGCTCCTATCCCTCAAACCCTGCCTGCCCTCTATCGCAGGTGGTGTACAACACGATGAGGTGAGGCGGGGCCCCCGCGGCTCGAGGAGGAGCGGGAAGGTATCGTCTCGGCAAGTGCGGCCCCCGTTGCGTGGGCGTGCGTGGAAGGGACTCGAGAGCCTTGCCCCAGCCCTCCTCCGATCCCTGCCACCGTGCCCAACCTCACACCCTCACTCACCCTCACAGCGAGTTTGACCGCGACGGAGACTCCAAGCTGGACCTCCAGGTGAGTAGGGGAGGACAGGGCCGGGGGGGCACCTAAACAGCCGGAGGATGCACAACTTGGGCTCACCCGAAAGGGCGAGCGCCTGCCGACCCACACCCGGCTCGTCTTCCTGTGGCCCCGTCATCCTCACTATCCGTCCCGAGTCTTGACACCATCGTCCCCCTCCGCTCCCCGCGTTCAAACCTCCGCAGGAGTTCAAGGCCCTGCTCTCCCGGGACGACCTGCAGAACAAGTTCAGCCTCAACCTGTGAGCCCCGACCGCCGGGCGGCGGCGGAGAGGGAGCCTGGAGGAGAGAGCCAGAGCCGGGGAGCGGCGCGGCAGAGGGAGCCGGGGACGCGGAGCCGGAGAGTGGCGCCGTCCGCGTCTGGGCTGACGCGCTTGGGAGGCGCGGCGGAAGCTTGACCGGGGTCCCTGCGGTCCCTCACGGGGCGAGAGGCAGCCCTCTCGCTGGAAGCAGCTGGGCCCCCGGTCCCGCGCTGCGCATGTCGTTGGGGCAGCGGCAGGCGCTCGGCGCGCTCTGGGGCCTGGGTCGGAGCGGACCCGTCGCCGCCATCCGTGTGACGCGCCCATGGAGGTGCAGCCGGGGGGCGCGTCGTGGGCTCCGGCGTCACGTGCCTGGGCCTGTGGAGACTTAGTGGAAGGGGCGGGGAGAGGGCGGCTTGCCGGCCAGGCCAGCCTGCGCGCCAGAAGCCCACCGGCCGAGCGCGCTCGCGTGCATGCGTCTAGAGTAGAGAGGCCGAGGCGGGTGTCTACTGCCTGCTCTTCGCCTTGCCATAGCCAGAACAGGCCTCAGGGTTAGCCACGGGGGCCGCCCTCGGACCCCTGACCTCTCGACGGCTGGATCTTGTCCGGGGCCTGTGCCCCATGACTGCGACCGGTGTGGCTACTCTCTGCCTGGGCTTGCGGCCGACCCCATTGCAGCAGATTGCAACTAGGCGGCGGCGGCAGAGGCACGGTGGCGGGTGAGCCGCGTATGCCACTTGGCATGAGTTTAGCGCGTGTACGTTGGGGCGCTGAGCGGAATGGCTGAGGCTCTTCGCTTTGGCGAGGCAATGCGAGCCTAGAGCTGTGATGCAATCAAGTCGGCATCTGGCCGCCCAGGAGAGCGGCGTGTACGGGCCCAACGGCTCATGACATACATAGAGCGTTGTGAACGGGGCAGGCACGTGTGATGCATGGTCTCGGCTTCGTGAGCCTGCTTGTTCTTTAGCACTGGCTTGGGCTGAGCCCCCGGCGTGTCGGTGTCCGTGCGTGCGTGCCTGCGTCACGCATAACCATGCTTGTGACTAGGAGCATGAGGAGCACCCAACCCAACCGGCCAAGTCCGGCATTGCGGGGTTGCGAAGGCCCCTGACTTATGGCGGCGTGGGTTCAGTCCGTGCGCTGTGGGGCGTAGTGCTTGATTGCGCGGCCCCAGTGCTGCCCGGCCTCGCGGGGTTTGGGGCTCAGCCCTTTTCCCTGTCCTGAGGAGGGACAGACACCGTTGTAAGCAATGGCGCTTAGTTAAACCTTCAGACCGTGGCGTGCGGTGAAGCAAGGCATGGGGCGCGTCGTGAGGAAGTGCAGGGATCGTCATGTGACCGTTGGGAATAGGTCTCCCCCGAGTACCCCCGCCTCCACGACAGCAGTCGGGACTACCGGGACGCTGCACGGCCCCTGCGAGCTCAAAACCCCCGCCTCCAAGACAGCAGACCAGCAGTACCTTGCAGTTCCTCACGCTACGTCCGTCCTATCTCTAGGTGTGAACTGCAGCCCAAACAGCTTCAGCTTTCACACCCAATGATCCCAGCCGGCCCCCCCTCATGAACGCTGACTCAGTTGCTCGCTCACGTCACGTCCATCCTCCTTCTGTCCCGGCACCGACGCTGTCCGTCCCTCCACCCCCCATCCGGAGTGCTCTGGCTGGAATCTGCAGCCGGCACAGCTTGCCTTGCAGCCGTCCCCTTGTCATTTACCCTGTGATGATACCGATGGGCGCGAGCCGCATCTCGCCTCGTAAGAGAGACTTGGCTTAGCTTGGCCAGCAATCGGACCCCCATCCAGTGTCTATCCCACGCTGCCGTGCCACCCTATCTCACGTCGACCATGCGGACCATCGTCATATGCCGTACAACTGCCACACCGCCGCCAGCAGGGACGCGCTCACGTGCGCCGGCAGCGCCGCCGCCACCGCTCCCGGCCGCCGCGTCTGTGCCGCCGCCAGCACGAGAAGACGAAGAGCCACGGTCGATGGAAGTTGAGACGCCGCCGCCGCCGCTGCACTTGCTGCTGCGTCAGCCTCAGGCGGCGAAGCTTCAGCGGGGACTTGCGGCGGCGGCGGCAGCGCCTCCGGCGGCGGGCAGAGGTCGCGGACGCTGGCGGCGGCGGCGTCAGGGACGGCGGCGCCGAGGCGGGCGGCGGTAGCGGCGGCGGCTCGCCAGTCGGCGGGGGTGGGGTGCGCCTCAATGCACTTCAGCAGCGCCTGGGGAGTGCGGAGGAGTATGCGGGGTCCGAGTGTTCAGGCCAGCCAGCTTCAGCTAAACGGTGCGTGAGGAGCAACGCAGCAAGCGATGGCGACCAGGATGCAAAGCACCCAATGCTCCCACCCGCTCTCGCTCCTCCTCTTCTATCGCCGCCGCACCTGCACCACCTCCCGCAGCAGGGATGGCCGCGCCGGCCGCTGCCACGCCAGCGCCCGCATCACGCGGCGCCGCGTGGGCCCGTCCTTGTCCCCCAGCCCCGCCGCCATGGACGAAACACACTCCTCGGACATAAGCGGAGGCAGCGGCCGGGCGGTTGGGCGGTTGGGAGGGGGGGCTCCGGAGGGCCCGGGGCCTGAGGTCGGGCCCATGGCCGTGGGTGCTGGGGCGGGAGCGAGCTGGGGCGGGGCCGGGGGCGGGGGCGAGGGGGAAGAAGAGGACGGCGGGGCGGCCTCTGGAGCCGTGGGGGATGTAGCGGCGGCGGAGGTGGGGGCGGAGGCGCGAGCCGCGAACTCGAGGCGGGACAGGGCCTCTAACCCGGCCGCAGCCTCGCGGCGGACCTGGGCGGTACGGAAAGGGGAATGCACGGGGTGTCGAGGGCGGCGCACGGAAGAGAGGAAGAGAGGCAATCTTGACCGGTCGGCACGTTAATCCTTCACGACCCAGTCCCCTCTTCCCCGCCCCACCTCTGCCACCTCATCCAGGAGCCCCCCCAGCAGCGCCTCAGCCACCGCCGCGGCGCACTCCACACCGCCGAAGCCCGCGGCGATCCTGGAGAGGGGGGAACGGGTAGTGATGTCAGCGGCAAGCCCAGAGGGCTGGCGTCCGCTTCTGCAGGTAGAGGCGGCGGGCAGCCCGCGTGCCAAGCCATCGTCCCTACCCTGCGATCTAAGCCCAGCCATTGGACTGGGCAGCCCGCAAGGCCCTGCGCCACGCCTTGAGCTCCAGGATAGCCCGGCCCTCCCTTCAGCCTTCCCCAGGTTATCCTCCCAACTGCCCCACCAGCCACACGCCGCCCTCCTCCCTACCGCCCCGACCCACCCAGCCTTGCCACACGCGACCCCCGCTCACCGCGACCCCGCCGCTCCACCCACGCCCCCGATGCGGATGGACACGGCCCCGCCGCCCGCCGCATCCCGACTCGGGGCGACAGAGGAGGCGGCACCGCTCATGGCCGCCTGCGCTGCGCTGCTCGCGCCACCGCCGCGGGGCCCCTTCGACGAGAGCAGCTCGATGCCCGCCGCCCGGGCAGCCCCCACGTACTCCCCCTCGGCCAGGCGGGTCATGGCAGCGAGGGTGGCCGCCCGGACCTGCAGGAAAGGAAGTTAAAAGGTCGAAGCAGAGAAAGGGAAGCTCAGCCGGAAACGAAGACGCGGCGTGACGTGTGCAGTAGGCGAAGGCCGGAGCCTCGCTAGCGCCCTACCGGTGCTCCGTGATCAGGCCCTGGCGTGTTGTACTGCCGTACGCACCTCCCAGTGCTCGTCCTCGCAGCCCACCACGAAGGCGCCCACCGCCCCCTCCAGCACCGCCAGCTCATCGGCGGGGGGGCAGGCCCACACACCCGAGGAGCTCGCCCAGGCTCCGCCTCCTCCCCCTCCGGCTCCTCCTCCGCCCGCTCCCCCTGCAGCTGGTGTGCCCCCAGCGCCCGGCCCTCCACCACCACCGCCGCCGCCGCCGGCTGCTGCCCCGTCGCGGGCCACAGCCCCGGCCCCAGAGGCGGCGCCGGGCGGCGGCGCGAGCCACGAGTCCGCCTCCCAGGCAGCGGCGGCCATCCGCTTGGCCAGAGGCTGGCTTGCTGCGGGGCGTAAACGCATGGGTTAAATAGGGGCCGGGTTGGGAGGGAATGGAGGGATTAAAGGGTGAAGACGCTGGGGTCGTAGAGGCGCTCTTGCTCTCGCCTCCGGTACCTTGTTGACCGCGCCCTGGGCCCCTGGCCCCACGCACGTCCCTGGCCCTGGCCAGCATTTACCCCAGCCCGGCGCACCTGCGTCTCCAGCGGGCCCGCCTGCCGCTGCCGCCCCCGGCGCCTGGGCCTGGGAGCCCCGCTTGCCCCGGCCCGCGCCCCGGCCCTGGCCCTGGCCCTGCTGCGGCTGCTGCTGGGCCTGGGCCTGGATTGCCTGGGCCTGGGCCTGCGCGGCGGCTGGCGGCGCCGCCACCCGCACGCTGGTCTTCTTGCTGAGGGCCTGGCGGGAGCGCCGATGCGGGTGCGGTGAGGGGTATGTGAGGGGTAACACACCACTGCCCACGTCTCATCCCAGGGCGACCGCGCCACTGGTAACCCCTCCCACTGCCTCGGCCCGCTCCCAGCGCACCCCCCATCGCACCTGCAGCTTCACCCTCAGGCTGGCAGCATGCAGCTCCGCCAGCGCCGCCACCGCCTGCAGCCGCAGCCCCTTGTGGGGATCCGCCGCGGCCCCGCACAGCCGCATGAAGGCGTCATCGGCCAGCGGCGTGACCACGCCAAAGTGCCGCACCACCGGCAGGGCCGGAGCCAGCGCCGCCAGCGCCGCCGCCGCCGACACCGCCGCTGACCGCACCTCCTCCGCGCCGTCCTCCAGCCCGGCGGCGGCGGCGGCGTAGGCGGCGGCGGCCGCTGGCGGGTCCAGGGCGCCGGGGGTGGCGGCGGCGGAAGAAGCGGGCGAGGAGGCGGGGGAGGCGGCGGCTGCTGCCTCACAGGCCTGCAATGGGTGGCAGCGGGGGGGGGGGCCGCACCGGCGCATGGCCGTGTCGCGTGTCGAGGGCCAGAACACAATGCACCGCGCCTCCCGTGAGTTGCGGCCTTCCCCTCCCCTCCCTCCCCTCTCCTCCCCTGCCCGCACCGCAACCCCCGTCGCCCCAGTCCCACCTGCTGCAGCGACCGCAGCACCTGCCGGCGGACCAGGGGGTGCGGGTGCCGCCCCTGTGCCCCCAGCGCCCGCCAGCCGGGCGCAGCGGACAGCTGGGGCGGCAGGCCGGAGGCGGGAACCTCCCCCTCCTCCTCCCCTTCATCAGTCTCGTCCTCTGTTTCAGAGGGATCTTCCGAAGGATTCTCCGGTCCTGCCGCTGACCCCGGCCGCCGCCGTGAGGAGGGTGGCGGCGGGGGCAGGCGCAGGCGAAGCGCCAGGCAGGTGCCCAGAAGCCGTACGGCCGCCGCGACGGCGGTTGGGTCCGGGCAGCGGCCGTACAAGGCGGTTATTACGGCGGCAGTGAGTCGATCGGGGGCGCATTTGGGGTGCCGCAACAGCGCCGCCGCTGCTGCCGGTGACGCTGAGGCCGCCGGCGGTGGCGCGGAAAGCGCAGTAGCAGCAGCGCCGTCCGCGGTAGCGTCCGCATCCAGGGGCTGTTGCGGCTGTTGCGTCTGAGGCTGCAGGTGGAGGGCGAGGGTGAGGCCGAGCAGTTCGGCCAGCCCTACCAAGGCAGCCCTGGACAGGGATGGGGGGGCGGGGGGGCAGGAAGGGACGGGGAGGGCACGAAGTGGGCCGGGCGGGGCGGGTGGCCCTCCGCTGAGATGGAGCCCGGCACTATGCGGAGCCGGGGCAGCCCTGTACCCCAAACGTGTGAGAAGTGCGCACCTGGCAGCGGGTTCTGGGGTTGCAGGGTCAGCCGCAAGGTCTGACAGCCAGCATGCCGCAGCAGCAAGGCTATCGCCGTCGGCACCAGCCGCCGTGGCGGCCATGGCAAGGCCAAGACCTGCCGAGAGACGCAGGTGCGCAGTCGCTGCTGTTGCCAAGGCACCTACGTGCCACTCAGCCGCAGGGCCCGAGGCTCCATGGCGCTGGGCCTCGGTGAGCAGGTCGCGTAGAGCGGGGCGCGAGGATGGCGTGGGGGCCATTGGCGCGCAGCTTGCTGCCGCGCTCTGAGCCGCGGCTGGGAGCCCAGAGAGCATGGCACAGAGTGCCGTGAGATCGGCGGGCATGGCCTATCGTGGCGCGTGCGGCAGGACAGGATGGTGCTGGATGTTGTCTCCACCCAGCCGGGGCTGAGGTTCTAGCGATTACAGTAGTGATAACATGGCATTTGCAGTGTCCTTTGTGTTATCAGCGAGCGCGCTGCGACTTCGAGGACAAAAGTTGAGGCACGGTTGCCGGCAACGGTCTCAAGAAGTGCAAAGCTGCTGCGCGAGCCCACGAGCGCCGGCAAGCCTTTGTGGGCATTTGTGCCAGCTATATGATGCACAAGAGCATTTTGCATGCGGGCCCGACCCGCACCAGTGCGTTGGTGCACACGCAAGCCCGCGCTCAAACGCAATTTCTTCACTCGCTGTGGAAGTGCATGGTCGCAGCCAACATGCACGTTAGCTGAGCTGAGCGGAGACGGTCCACTTCGGGATGGTCCACCAAAATACGGCAAATGCAGTCCTCTTTCGCTGCACGCTCGGCAAGACTGGGGCATACACTTAAAGCCACAACCTTGCTCTTTGCGCTTGTGTAGTGTCGCGGAACGGAGTTTGACACTGGGAGCAGGCGGGAGCTCCGGCGAGAAGCGCTTTGGCGACCTAGCCGACGGTGAGTTGGGCGTCAGGTGGAAGCATGCCAGCGTCGCGGGGTCGGGGTCCTGTTGTTGTGAGACCCGAGGTGGCCGGCAGCGGTTCGGCCGGGGCCTGCCGCGAGCCCTTTCGCTGTGATCCCCCCGTCTGGCTCGGGACCAGTAGCGAGCGCGTTTGTCCCATGCCCATACGACACGGGAGAGCATCATTAGGGCATACGGCTTTGGGCCCGTGGCTTTCTGCATGCTCGGGGCGCTGGCACTGCGCGTTGACTCGGTGCCCGGGGCGGTCAGCGAGCCCGTCCTGGCTCCAGCGCATCTCGGCTGCCTTCCTGGAGCTGCTGGTGTTTTATCTGGCACCAGCCAAGTCCATGGGCAGGCGTTTGGCGACGGAGCGGGCCGTCGCCTTGCTGACATGCCGAGGCGCTACTCAGCCCGAAAGGCGACTCGCCCGGGGCGCATGCGCGAGCTCCTGGGGGGGCCCCAGCTGCCCTTTGAACCAAGGGCTATACTTGGAGCGTGGCGCCGGGCCACAGCACTGCTGTTCCGGCTCGCGGCTGAGTTGGCGCGCCCCCGCTTGCCATGCTGCTCGGACAGGGCGGGGTATGAAGGACCTGCCTCAAGCGATCAGCGACGAGCTCTCTAAACAGAAGAAACAGCCTGAGGAGCTGGTCTCCTTGAACTTGGACGCCAGGGCAAAGGCCACTAGCGTGCAAGTAAGCGGCGGCTCGTTGAGACAGCCTAGTATTGGGCTCTGGAGACGCATTACTCAGCCTAGGAGACCCTGTGACAACTAGGCCCCGCTTGGCTTTGGCATGCAGACCAGACCGGGGGCGTCAGCAGGGGTTGAAAGGGCATGCGGGTTAGTCCAGACGCGTCTAGCCCCAGCTACCAAGAGCCTCCACCCACGCTTCACCGCGGTTGCCCCCGGTCTGTGGCTGCCCCACAGGGCATCGACGCGTTCGTAAACCTCAAGAGCTTATCGCTCTGCAGCCTGGGCCTCACCACCCTCGAGGGCTTCCCCAAGCTCCCGAAGCTTGTGCGCCTCACCCTCTCGGATAACCGCATTTCAGGTCGGTCCCGTTGCACGCACCGCACCGCACGCCCGCGCATGCGACACCAGCAGGCCCCCAACCTTCAACCTCCATACCACAAACCCCCTCCTCCACCGCAACCCCCGCCCCTCCTCCGCAACCCTCCCTCCCTCACCACCGCCTCCCCATCCCCCCTGTGTGCGCTCTGCTCCCCAGGCGGCCTGCAGCACCTCGTGGACGCGGGTCTGACCAGCCTGCGCGTGCTCGAGCTTGCCAACAACCGCATCGCCTCCGTCGAGGAGCTCGCGCCGCTCAAGGGGCTGCCCAGCCTGCAGTGCCTGGACGTGGACGCCTGTCCGCTCACCAAACAGCCCGGGCACGCAGCCAAGGTCTTCGCCATGCTGGACGAGCTCAAGTACCTGGACAACGTGGACAAGGAGGGCCGCGGTGAGGGCCGAGTGGGGAGTCTGGTGGGGCTGATCACACTGTTCGGGGTGTCAGTCCGGGTGGGTTGCGGAGGAAATGTGGTTTGGAGGGCTGCTGTGTCTGTTGTGGAGGTTTGCCGCGCTGTCTGCTAAGCTTGTTGTTGCCCGTCGGCTGCCTGGCGTCCGCAGAGCGTGACGGCGACGAGGAGGAGGAGGACTTCGAGGAGGAGGACGCCGGCGAGGAGGAGTACGAGGAGGGCGGCGGCGAGGTGAGCATGAGGGTCCGGGGCTCAGTTCGTGCGCGGTCGCTCCCTGCTTGCCCCAAACCTCAACCTCATTGTGGCTGTCCTTTACATGCAGGGCGAGGAGGAGGATGAGGAGGGTGCCGAGTTCGACGAGGTGGGGGCCGATTCGGGTTGTGGGCTCGCCTGGGCTGCTTGCTTGCTTGACCTCACGCCGTTACTGATCAGGTGTTGTGCGTTGCTCGCCCTTCCCTTCTTGACACAGGAGAAGGAGTATGCCGTGCTCGTGGTGAGTTGCTGGAAGCGTGTGCGGGTCTTCGTTGCGCTGCCGCTTCCCACCCAAAGCTCCCCAGCTCGCTGCCGGTACTCCCAGCCCGTCAATTGCTTCATCGGCCCGTTTCATGCTGTTGCTTCCTGGGATGCCTTATCTGAGCCTGGACTGTGCACTGTCCCCTCCTCTGCCCTCAGGGTCCTGACGCCGTAGGGGAGGACGAGGATGGCGACTATGAGGCGGAGGGCGAGGGAGACGACGACGACGATGATGAGGGAGAGGCCGAGGAGGAGGCCGGCGAGGGGGCGCCCGCCACCGGTACCAAGCGGAAGCGCGAGGACGAGGAGCCTGAGGAGGGCGCCGACGAGGAGGGTGGAGACGAGTAGGCGGCACCTTACAGCAGATGCTGCGCCCCTAATGTATCAAATGACCAAGACGCTAGGGCTGTACCGCGGGGGCGCGTGTATGGGAGGCCGGGCTGTGGCGGGGCTGGCGGAGCTGACAGTGCGCTCGTCTCGTGTTCTTCCTTGGGTCCTCCTTTGGGTTTTGGGTTGCCATGACATTGACGGTTAGAGGGCCACGCTCTTCACGGTTGGACTGACCGAGCCTGACACATATGACCTTACTTTGTAGCTCGGACATAGGCGCCGATGTGGCGGTTGGAACACAACCCTGCACTCCGCAACTGCGCCCGTACATGGGTCGATGAATCGTTGACCAGTTGAACGGACGTGGGTCCAGCAGACGGGAAAGGGCCGGGGGTGCAGGCTGTCTATCAGAGGTAGTCTCAGCGCTGGCAGGGGCAGCAGGCACTTCCTGTCTGGGGAGAGGTCGAGACCGGCTGGGCGTGCCGAATCCCTAGCCACCATGCGTGAGCATGGCGGTTTGTAAGTCGTAGGTGCAGATTCGAGTCGAGCCTCCCGGCTGCCACTGACCCATCTCTCTGGGGGGCAAGCCATCATGAACCGCACCCTGTGCTACGGAGGCACGCACTTGAGCGGGGGAGGTGGGCATAGCACACAAGCAACACATGAGCGGGGGCCCCCTCTTGCCCCGATCCCTTACTTACAGCGCCTTGAGCACTCAGGGCGCGGAGGAAGGGCACGCAGCATGCGGTACAGCGCTGGGTCTGCCGGCGGGGCAAGGGTTCATAGTGCAACAACTGTTCCCCTCAACCGCGGGCGCCCTTGCGATGCCGCACGCAGCGCAGCCGCACGGGGCGCCGCGTGGGTCGCTCGGGCGGCGGGGGAATGGGGGGGTGGAGGTGAAAGGGTGGACGGGTGATGGCTCTGCGCAGTACGGATTCTGACAGCCTCGGATCAGGATAGACTGACGGCCCCGCAGCACTGCGACCCAATATAACGCCGCCTCCGCTGCACACAATACCAGCTCGCCAAGCCTGCGTTCACTGCCCAAAACATCCTCACTTGAACCGATCTTGCGCCCCAGCCAGCTTGCGCCAGACGCCCCAGGCTTCCGCAGCCATGGCCCCACGCCTCCGCCGCCCTTCGTGGGCCGCCTCCGCTGCGCTAGTGGTCGCCGCCGTGATGGGTGGGTGTGCTTTCCAGCGGGAACGCAGAGGAGCTTGGAGTGCAGCGAAGGTGGCGAAGCGCGTGCACGCTTGCACGCGGCTTTGGCCGACGGTGCAACGGTGCCGCCAAACCCAGCTGGGGCCTGGGTGCATAGCGCCAGCGGCGCTTTGCATGAGTGCAGCCAGGGGGAGGCGCGAGGGCCTTGCGGCGCGTGGGTCGGGGCGCACAGCCGAGGGCATCGCTTGCAGACCGCATCTCTCCGGTCGAGCGCCAGCGCGTTGCGGTCGTTCGGCGGGTCGGCTACACGGCGGGAGCTGCAGCGAGCCCCGACCCCGAGCAGCCTGCTCGTAACGGCTGCGGCGACAGCGCGCTTTGCACCCGCAGCACCCAGCCGCCTCCTCATCGAGCCGCCGCTTCACCTCCAGCACGCGTGCGCGTCTGACCTCGCTCTTCTTGACGGCCGCTCCCTCCCCTGACCCTCCTCCGCCGCTTCCCCCTTTCCCCCGCCCCACAGCCGTGGCTTCTATTGCGCTCGCCCAAACGCCCCTCCCAGCCGCGACCGGGAAGCCCACGCCGCCGCTGAGCCTGGCGACCGCCAAGCCCGCCACCGTGCCCGCGACGCCCCTCAGCGCCGCCACGGCCAAGCCCGCCGCCGCCACGGCTAAGCCCGCTGTGGCGCCCTCCGTCACCGTCACCCCCAAGGCCGGCGTCCCCGCTGCCACCGCCCCCAAGCCTGCCGCCGTCGCCAAGCCCGCCGCTGGGCCCACCGTGCTGCCCCCCGGCACAGTGCTGCCCAGCACCATCGTCGCTCGCCAGGTGGGCCCCCGGCAGACTGCAGGGACTGCAGGCTCAAGTCGAATGGCCCTTCACCCAACATGTGTGATGCCTGGCGTCTACCTCGTTATGAGCGTGGCAGCCTCGAGCCCTTGGCCGCAATTACTGACCCCGACCCGCTGCCGACCTCCCGTCCCCCAGGTCGTGCCCGGCGGCCCCGTCCTGCCCTCCGCCGCCGCCGCGCCCTCCGCCGCCGCCGCCATCGCCGCCGCCACCGCTGCCGCCGCCGCTCAGCAGGCCGAGATCGATGCCCCCACCACCGTGAGCCTGGGCGCTTGACGTCCTAGCGGCGCGTTGGGGTGGATCTACTGCGCCGTGTAACATTCGATAGCCATGCCACGGCCCCTCACAGTCGCGGAAAGCACCTATCTGCCCCCTTCCGCCCTACCCCAGGTCGACCCCAGCGCTCCCTCCTTCGAGGTTCGCCAGACGCAGTGCACGGACGTGGCCCCGGGCACCCGCCACACGTGTGAGGAGCAGGTGCGGGGCTTGGGGGGTGGGGGTACGGGGGGCAATGGAGAGGGTCGTCAATCATTGCTCAAGCCCCGCGAGCCCCTTGCGCTTGGGCCCCCGCATCACCGATGGTGGTGCCCGCCTCCTCTGACATCTTCCCAAAGCCCGCTCTGCGTTATTGGCTTGCCGTTGCTGCCCCATCTCCCTCACAGCGCCTGTTTGGCAAGTGTGATGCGGAGTACATGGTCCGGTGAGGGGGTGAGGGGCTTGAGCGGGGCGGACGGGTCCAGTCGGGGGCAGGGTGGAGGCGAGGTAGGAGAGTCATTGCGGGAGGAATGGGTGGGCAAACGGGCGAACGGGGGAGCGCCGGTGGTGCGGGGGAGCAAGTGCGAGCAACAGAGCAAGGCTGGGGCTCACCGCTCCACGCTTCCTCTCCTCACTGCTCCCGCCGGCTCCGTCCGCTGAACCCGGCCGCCTACCGCTGAACCCCGCCGTCCCCAGCTACGCCTACTGCTCCAAGACCTGCGGCCGTGAGCCGTGCGACACCTGCTCCGACCTGCAGCCCACCTCCGAGTACAACTGCACGCAGCAGGTGAGGGCGGGAGGGCCCGGAGGGGTGGGGGGTGGGGGGCTGAGCGGTGTAATCGAGAGGGAGGGAGGGTAGTGAAGCAGGGATCTGGGGTGGCGACAGCTGAGGACAGAGGGCCAGCCCGCAGGGCGCGTTATTGCAGCTCCCGCTCTGCCCTCACCTCGTTCTACCCTCGTCCCCACCGCCAGGCCGCCTTCGGCAAGTGCAATGAGGACTGGATGGTCTCGGTGAGAGAGCCTGGGACGGAGCTGGGTGGGCAGCAAAGACGGCGGCTTCGGCCTAGAAGGCAATCAAGTGCACCCAACACCACCGTTACCAGCGGCCCCACGCTCACGCCACCCACCCTCTTCACCCTCTGCCCCTCCCCACCCCCTCCACCCCCCAGGGCGGCTACTGCAACAAGACCTGCGGCCGCATGCCCTGCCCCCCCACCGAGGACGCCATCCGTGAGGCAGCCATCGAGTACTCCCGCGCGCGCAAGGCCGCAGCCCCCGCCGGCGGCGTGGGCGCCACCGCGCTCCCCACCTCCGCTGCGCTGCCCACCGCCGCCAGCGCCGCTGCCCCGCGCACCCCCGTCGTTACGCCCGCGCCTGTGCCCGCGCCCGCTGCTGCCGCCGCTGCGCCCGTGGAGGAGGAGCCGCAGGAGGGCGAGGACTTCATCCCGCTTCCCACCGCCCCGCAGAAGTGAGGCGGGCAGGCAGTCGAGGCTGGGTCGAGGATGGGTGCACTTGCTTCGGAGCCATGTGACGGCGTTGTAGCCGCTGCACTTTACTAGGGCTAAGGAGTGTCAAGTCTCTGTGTCCGGGAACATCACGGACTCGTCAGGACTGCGGGGGAGGGCCCTGTGTGAGGCAAGGACTGGCGGCCGGACGTAGGGTTGGGGGCGGCGAAGTTTGGCCAGCAGGCCAGGGCAATAAGACGATCGGGGGCAAGACTCTGAGGGGGAGAAGAACCGTAAAATGACACTACATACGCGTGCCTTAGCCAATCCTTCCTTGCCAACTCTCCTGGCCCTATCCCGTGGGGCCGCTGACCGATGTATGGCCCGCTCCCGCCCAGCACTCCTGGGGCACTCAACGCCTCCTTCCCCAGCTAGTCTCGTGGCATGGGCGGCTCTTTGGCTCTTGCTCATACATTACACCCTCCTGACTCGAGATACACGTCTCCACTCCCGAGCGCACTCACTACTGCCCATGATCGTCCATCTGCGCCACACATTTAGGAATACAATGAAGATGTGAGGATGCTAGTCAACGCGATCACACCGTTCTTCGTCAGGGCCCTTGCTGAGCGGGGACGTGCGCTAGTCACCTAGTCACAAGCGCTCCTTGACCCCACCCTCTCACACCAGGGTCACACGATCCCCGGCCGGGGGCCCGGCCAAGTGCCGGGGAACACGGCATTGGTTGAGGCCGCCTGCACCAGCAACCGCAGCCACTCCGCCACCCCCTCACCCCCGTCCCCACCCCCACCTCCTCCTCCGCCCTGCTGCTGCTGCTGCTGCCGCCCCGCGGCCCCTGCCCCTCCCGCGCCTCCCCCCGGCACTTGCTGCCGCCCCGCTGCCCCGCCCCGAGTCCCGACACCACCACTCCTCTCACCCCCCGCTGCAGCCCCGTCCGGCTCCCCTACACCACCTGCTCCACCCGCTCCGCTTCCAGCCTCCACTCCAAGCTCAACCGCTGCCGTCCTCGCAGCCTCTGGGTCGACGTTACCCGGGCCAGGGGCGGGCGCCGGCGCCGGCGCTAGCGGTGCGGCGCGCGGCCGCTGTTGCCGCCGCCGCAACCACTGCGGCACCCACGACGGCGGCTGTCGGGGCCTGCGCCCCCCAAAGCCGCCGCCGAAGGCGCCAAAGCCGCCGCGCTGCGCGCGCCCCTGGCCCCCCGCGAGTCAGGCCGCCCTGCCCGTGGGACCTGCCGCTATGCAGTACGTGAGGAGGCCGATGACCAGTGCACTGTGGGATGGTAGGGCGGGGGGCAGGGGTTCCTCAGACCGGGGTGGGCGGTCCACGGCAAGTTCCCAGCCTTCGTGTGTAGGTGGGTGTCAAGGGCAAGCGCGCGGTAACCGGTCACACGAGCGCGACCCAACCCATGGTATGACCACCATGCTGCTGCCTCCTTCTCCTCACGTCCTCCTGGCCCGCACGTCCTCCTGGCCCGCTGCTGCTGCCTCCTTCTCCTCACGTCCTCCTGGCCCGCACGCCCGGGGCCCCACCAGAAGAAGGCCACCAGCTGGTCTGACCGGTAGTCGTCGTTGGTGGAGAAGCCCGCGATCTGTCAGTTGGCGGTTGTACGGTAATAATTGTGTGTTGGTTGTGGGTATCAGTTAAGCCAGGGGCACGGTCTAGCTTGTGTTCTATCCCCCGTGTTCCCAGCATCCTTGTCAGGGGCGCAGCCTCGCTCCTGCCCTGCCCTGCCCTCTCCCTCTCCACCCCAACCCACCAAACCCCCAAGGGCCTCGCCCCACCCCCTGCATGACTCACCCAGATAGAGCCCATGGACCATGTGAAGGCCAGTCCGAAGATAATGTCCCTGGGGGGTGGGTGGGTGTCAGGGGTGATTTTCGGAGCATTGGAGAGCGTAGGGAGAGATAGAGTGGCAGCCAGCGAGCCCGATGCGCACCAAGGTCCAGAGCAAAAGGCCCGGTGGGTGTCGGGGGGGAGGGTTGGGCGTTGGGGCTAGGAGGCCAGGCCCCATCCTAACCCGTCGCATTTCCGGCTGGTTTCCTTACCTATCCCCTAACCCCACCCCTACCGCCCCCACCTGAAGCGGATGAGGATGAGCAGAGCCACGAATGCCGCCATGGCCAGCGCCACGCAGCCCGCGTACATGGCCGCCTGCGCAGGGGGATGACGGGGTGCGGCGGTGGGGGTGGGTGGGTCGAGGGGGAGCGTGCGGAGTTCAAGCTGAGCCGAACCGACTTGGACCTCCCCCGATACCCCTATGTCGCCCACAGCTTCACTGTACCACTGCTATCGCAGGGGCACTACCACACAGCACCCCACCCCAACCCCGACCCCGACCCCCAACCACCAGCACCCCCCAGTGCACGCTTCTCCCCACGCCCCCCCCCCACCGTGTCGCTCCCGAGCGCCGCCTTGACGGCCATGGTGGTGGCGTGGCAGTGCAGCACCAGCAGCCAGCCCGAGGCGAGGGAGGTGGGCGCCACGAAGAACAGGTAGCCCAGGGGGGACACGCCTGGGGGGTGGGGCGGTGTCGGGGGAAGGGGGAGGGGAGGGAGAGGAGTTGAGGGCCGGGGGGAGGTGGTGCCCGGGGTGGGACAGAGCCGCGGGTGCCCAGCCCCGCTATGTCAGGCCCATCCCCCGGTTCCGCCTCCTCCCTCATTGCGTTCTCTCCCCGCTTCTTTCTGCTTCCCACACCCTCCCACGCCCCCTCCCGCCTGCCCTCCTCCCAAAACTCCCCCTCCCTCCCACCCTCCCTCCCCCTCACCCTCGTGCCCCTCCGCCTGCAGGTCCAGGTGCAGCCCCAGTATGCCCCACGCCAGCCGCGTCTGCGCCCCCAGCGCCGCCAGCAGCGCGCACAGGCTGAAGAGCGGAGCCAGCGTGAGGCCCATGGGCGAGGCGGTCACCGTCATGATGAGCCACACGGTGTCGGAGTACCACAGAATCTGCCAGGAGTGGCCTGCGGGGTCGGGAAAGGGTGGTGGTGCGTTGGTGCGTTGTGGGGGCTGGTGGAGGGTTATGGAGGGCGGGGAGGCGATGGCAGGGCGGAGATGTTGGCGGAGGGAGCCGGGAGCGCAGAGTGGTTGAGGTCGGGGTCTGGGGGTCAACACGGGCCCCTGGCTGCCCCCACGCACCCACGAGCTCCAGCAGCCCCTCCTTCCAGCCCTTGTGCTCCACCATCTGCTGGATGCCGATCTGGGTCGGGGAGGGCGAGGGCGGGAGTTGGGACACACAGTGAGGGGGACAAGCAAGCCTGGCACGGAGCACGCGCCAAGCCTGGCCTGTGGACGGGCGGTTCGCTGCGACCTGACCACTCACGCGGGCCTCCTCCGAAACGCGCTCCCACCCCAGCCCTTGCCCCGGGCGGACCCCCAGCCTCACCGCCATGGCCCACAGGAAGAACATGAGGTCCCGGATGTGGTAGGCCCAGCTGCGGGTCGGTGCGGGAACAGGAGGTGCCAGGAGGAGTGAGGCACCTGCCGGACGCAATACACACGTGCACGTCCTCCCTCTCCCCACACCCTGCATGCCCCAAACGCACGTCCTTCCTCTACAGGCACAGCCCCGTAACCCGTAGCCGGCCCAGCGTGACGAACTACGGGTGCCCTGCTGGTGCTGACCTGGCGGGCGTCAGTACGGGTCCGTACGCCTTATCCACGGCCAGGTAGCTTTGCCACACGGCCTCAGAGTTGACCAAGACGTTGACCGCAAATAAGATGAAGAAGACTAGGCTATTGGTTATGTGAAGCCAGGTCACGTCCCTGGAAAGGCAGGGCAGAGACCAGATGGAGCGTCGTCTTCGTCGGGCGGTGTCGCCGGCTGCCTGGGCTGGGCCCGCGCGGGGGCTGTCCGAGGCGGAGGATGACGAGAGGGGGGACGGAGGGGACGTCCGCGTGGGGGAAGCGGGCAGCTCGGGAGCTGCCGTCTGCGGCTGCGCAGGCCCCTCCACATCAGTGGTTGAGGTTGCTAGGACTGGTGCGCGGTCCGGGGGCTCTGGCTCGACCAGCGGCTCTACTTCGCTGCTGGGCAGACGGGGCGAGCTGGGCGACCTCCGGGGGGATGGCAGCACCGTGGCGGGTGGCGTGGCCTCAGCAGACCGACGTGTCAGCTCCACGTCCCCTTGATAATACCGGGATTCTTCCGCGTGCTCCCTAGACGCTCTGCGGAGCAGCGGTCGCGACTCGTAGCTGCAAGACGGGCCTGCAGCTGCCTCCTCCTCCTCCTGTGCAGGCCCCCGCGCCAGAGCTGCATCGCTGCGAGAGCTGGTCGTGGCCAGCAGCCCCTGGCCTTCGGGCTCGCTGCTCATTGTTGCAGCGAGAACAAGGTCGACGACATCCCCGTTGCCTCACTCCGGCATAACGCGTTCGTGGGATGAGTCTTTTCAATGTATAGCGTAGGCAGATTAAGTCAGGTGCTCGGGAGCAGGGGAAGAGGGGATGCGACTGCGGAGCGAGTATGAAGTGTTGTGGCAGGTACAGGACTTGCAAAGGAAGGTTTCAATGTCTACGTTATACTGTAATATGCAATCCTGGACCTGCGTGCGTTGAGGGAAGGCGCGTGTCGGCAAGGCACGGTTGTAAGCCTTACACATTCCCCCCTCGTCCCAGCTCCCGGAGTGGGGACCTTCCCCCCTCCCCCCTCGCCCTCGCCCTCGCCCCCGCCCCCGCTCCCGCTCGTGCGCTCGAACTCGCCCACCTGTCTCGAAAATCCTCAGTGAACACTTGACTGGCGCATCGCGTCTTGCCATCTGACAATTCAGTTCGCGTTCTGCACTCTCGCCCCCAGCCATCGGCCCGATGGCATCGCGTGCACAACTCGGCCTCACCCCGGCTTGCCCTGGCTGGGCAATAATGCGGCTCCACAAGGAAGCAGAGGTCACTCGCATTAACAGCCGACAGGTTAGCGCAGTGGGAGGCCCGTAGGAGCTGCTGCTGCTCAGGGGGGGCGCCATGTCCCCGCAAGTACACAGGGATTGTTGCCTCCCTTCGCCGTTGCAGATGCGTTGTTGAGCCTGTGAGACCGCAAGGGTGCGCTTCATACCAAGAGGTAACTCGCCCTGTTGGAGCCAGGTGGTGGGATGGAGAGTTGCTATAGCCTTCGTTAGCTCGATTGTCACTCGTCGTGCTGTCAAGCCGACCGGCGCTTGCAAGGGAGAGGAGGGGAAGACGGGAAACTGGGAGCGCGCAGCACGAGACACGATGCGGACGCTTACACGGCGGCACACAACAGCCCCAGCCGTTCAACCGACAATCCAGCCCCGCAAGGAGCCCAGAACGTTCCGTGTGGACATCAACCGCTCAAGTCTATCCTTGCAACCTGCATTCGCCCGCTCGACAACCGATGCACAGGTCCGGTCAGCCCGAGATGCAAGGGCGGTTAGGTTGCGCCACATACATGCTCCTACCATGCACTAGGCATACTGATACGTCTACCATGCAACCTGCAAGAAGCTTCCTATCAACATGCATATGAGCGGTACTACCATCCAGTCCTGGCCCGCAGCTGCCCTTGTCCACAAACATGCGGTACACATCCTGCGCTCTGCCGTACGGCACACACGAAAAGCCCCATCCGTCCTTGCACAGCACGCCATCCATGTGCAAGCCGCCATGCGAAGACAATCGCTTTACCTGGTGTGACGGGCGTCACGCTTTATTACCATCATCCGGTCCACGTTTCAGGCGACAACCTCAATGGCGCGCACCCGACTGGGCAGCCGCACCAGCGTCCGCACCGGCAGCGGCAGTGCCGCCGCCACCGCTGGGCGAGGGAGCGGGCTCACCAGCAGCCACCGCGGGCGAGGGGCTGGGCTCAGGCGAGGGCGTGGGCGAGGACGGGGTGGCACCGCCGCCGGAGGAGGCGGTGGCCGTGGCGGCGGCGTTGGCGGCAGCGGTGGCGTCGGAGCCCGAAGCCACAGCCTGCAGCGGGTACCGTACGGAGGGCAAGGAGGGCGACGGGTGTAAGAGGACGGGTAATCGGGTTCTAGCACTCGGTATGCAGCGGCGGCATCCAGAGGGAGGAACCTCTACATATTCGCCGGTGCTTGTCGCCAACGGCTCAACCAGATGGGCACAGGCAAGCTGGGTAGCCTAGGCGACGGCGAGGCACGGCCATATTATTCTCATTTGAAGCATGACCGTGCCTCGCTGCCGCCTTGGCCACCCACCTCGCACGCGCCTGTCTGACGGCACTGATAATGCGCTTGACAACCCGGCCGTGCATATGCCTGAACAGCACACCCCGCGCTGAGATAACATCCCGAACCACCCACCTGGGCAGCAGCGTTGGCGATGGCACTGGTGTCGGCACCGGCCGGAGCCTTGGCGGCGGCCTCAGCAGCAGCAACGGCGGCGGCGGTGGCGTTGCCACCAGAAGGGGTGGCGGCAGCAGCCTGGGCGGCGGCCTCGGCAGCGGCAGTGGCGTTGCCGCCGGTGGCCTCAGCGGCAGCCTGGGCGGCGGCGATAGCCTCAGCGGAGCCACCGGCGGCGGCGGGCTCGGGAGAAGGGGTGGGGGTAGTCTCGCCGGAGACCACAGCAGGGGAGGGGCTGGGCGTGGGCTCGGGAGAGGGCGATGGGGAAGGAGTGGGGGCGGGAGACGGCGAAGGAGTGGGGGAGGGCGTTGGGGCCGGGCTGGCAGCGGCACCGGAAGACGCGGCGGCCTGAGCGGCGGCGAGGGCGGAGGCAAAGGCGTTGCCACCAGCGCCGGCAGAGGCAGCAGCGTTGGCGGCGGCAGTGGCGATGGCAGAGGTATCAGCGCCAGAAGGGGCAGAGGCGGCGGCCTCGCCGGCAGCAATGGCGGCGGCGGTAGCGTTACCACCAGAGGGGGTGGCGGAGAAGGCCTCAGCAGCAGCGGTGGCGGCAGCCTGGGCATTGCCGCCGCTAGCCTGAGCGGCCGCCTGGGCAACGGCGACGGCGGAGGCGGAGCTCTCGCCGGCAGCGGGGGTGGCGGCAGGTGCAGGGGAGGCCTCGGGCGACGGAGTGGGGGTGCTAGTGGTGGTAGCGGGCGAGGGGCTGGGCGTCGGAGCGGGAGAGGGGGAGGGGGAGGGCGACGGAGTGGGGGAAGCGGTGGTGCCGCCGCCAGCGGTAGCAGTGGCGCCGGCGCCGGCGGTGGCGGTAGCGCCCGAAGGGGCGGGGCTCTCGGCGGCGGGGGTGGCGGAGGTGCCGGCAGTGCCCGCGGGGCTGGGCGAGCTCAGGCCGAGGCAGGAGGCGGCGGCGGAGGACGAGGCCAGGGCCGAGGCACCGGCGCTACCGGCGTTGCTCGCAGCGGTCTGGGCAGCTGCGGATGGGGCACGCAAACAAGTAAGAGCAAAGTTCAGGGGTCAACTCTGGTGTGCAAGAGCTCGAGGGCAAGGCGTACTCTGTAGGTGGACAAGGTTGTCAGACAATGCTCGCAAGCAAGCATGCCACGCTCACATGCCAGGACGTTGGCCACTGCGCTGCAGCCGGAGCCGGCGACCGCGTTGGCAATAGCCTGCAATTATAGGAGCAGAGTAAGTCCTGCTAGTCTTACAGTGCCACCCAAGCAGCCCTAGCATCCCAACCAGCACGTCCACAGACTCACAGCGGAGTAGGCGGCACCAGCGCCGGAGCCCGTGCCCTGCTGCAGAGCGTTGACGATGGCGTAGCCGGCGCCCTTGGCGAGGGTAGAGTTGTCGTTGGACAGCACCAGGGCCTGGGCGAGCGCGCTGGCTACGGCGGAGCTGTTCTGCGGAGGCGATGGGTGAAGGGGCGGCCGGGGAAAACGGGGTGAGGCCGCACGGCACGGTTGGCACACACACGCTTGTGGGGCTTATCTACGCCCGCCAAGCGTAGGACAATGCAGGACACAGCTGCTTACCAGCTGCACAAGCCTAAAGCGCTGCGGCAGCCAGCGACAGCTGCGCGAGAAGCGGTCGCTAGCAGAAATACTGGAGCTTGCTCAACGACCCTGCCATATCAACTGCGCTTCATACCATACTCCATCGTTACTAGCTGCACTTGATTCCCTTAGCCTCATAACCCGAACATGTTCGCAAGCATCCCTGAGCTCACCTGGTCGTAGGCCTGGCCGATGGCGCCCACGATGGCGTTGATAGCGGTGGCGTTAGCGGCGTAGCCAGCAGCCAGTACCTGCGGGGAGGAGGCAACGCGGCGCAGTTCTTTCAGGTGTGTGGACCTTGACTGCGTGATGGAGCGATATGATACACTGGTCTTCAGTTAAGTAGCACATTCGTAGTAGCAAGTACCCGAAGGAAGAGGGCTGGAGCGAGTACCGAACACGCAGCAGTGTCAAAGCGAGCTAGCTGTGGGGCCCGCACCTGGGAGAGCGCCGAGGCCGAAGCGTTGCTCTGCGCCGCAGCGGTGGCGATGGCGCTGGCAACAGCAGCAGAGTTGCCACTCAGGGCAGCCTGCGACAAACAATACAGCGTTTGTGAGGGGAGGGAAAATGGATGGATGGAGCGGGGAAATCGGCCGCCGGCAACACAGCAAGTGATTCCCTTAGAAGACTAACCTCAGCAAACGCGACAGCGACGCTGCTGGCCGTGACGGCACCGCCCTGCTCCACGGCCTGGGTGACGGCAGAAGCGACGCCCTCCGTCTGGTTGCCGCCGGCAGCTTGGGCGGAGGCCAGAGCCTGGGCCACGGCCGTTGCAGCAGCCTGGGGCGCTGCGGGGACAGGAGGTGAACAGGATGGGCGGGGAGGTCACATGAGAAATGTCATGCGAAGTTGGCTTCATGAGGAAGTCATACACGCGTGGGGTTGAGGCCTCCGCACGCCTTCGCAGCTAACCAGCCTCAGGGTGCAGGACTCACACTGAGCGGAGGCCTGGGCGATGGCGGTGGCGGCAGCGTTGGTGGCGGAGCCGCCGAGGCCAGCAGCCTTTGCAATGGCCTCGGCCGCAGCTTGAGCGTTGGCGCTGATCTGGGTGGCCTGACAGGACAGTACCGGAGGAGGATGGAGGAGAAAGGGCTGAGGAAACAGCGCATCGCAGGGAGAGGCCATAAACCGGAGCAGGCCAGCGCATTTAGGAAAAAACCGCGCGGTTGCGCATTGACCCTGAGCCTTACCCGGGCAATGGCGGCGGCGATGGCGTCGCTGGCGGCGGTGCTCTGGCTGGCGGCCTGGGCAAGCGTCTGGGCGGTGGCGGCGGCGTTGCCCTGTGTGCAGAGAAGGGGAAGGGCAGCATTAGAATGACCGCCTTGTCCTGAGCTCGAAGAACCTCCGCAGCTAGGGTACAACCGACATACCTGGGCCTGGGCAGTGGCAAGCGCCTGGGCTGCCGCGTTGGCAGTGGAGGACGTGCCAGCTGCAAAACGCCAGCAAGAGCGGGGCGGGGCAAGGTGTCGGGAGGCCCGTCGGGATCAAAAGCGGCCAGGCGCAGCAGCGCAGTGTGTGGCGTGGTGCAGCAGGCAGGCAGGGGCGGGGCAAGGCGCAGGCTCACCGGTAGCGGCAGCGTTGGCGAGGGCCTGGGCGGCGGTCTGCTGGGCGACACCACCCTGCGTGGAACGTCGTGTTGGGAGGGGGCAGCTTGACCAAGCGCCTCGGGCCCGAATCACATCACCCGCATGCCGCTTTCTTGCTTGAACCAAATAAACAGATGGACTGCCCCTCCCCGGCCCTCCCCGTGCCCACCTCGGCAGACGCGCTGGCGATGCCCTCCGCAGCGGCGGTGGGGTTTGTGGCGCTGGCGGAGGCAATGCCCTGCGGCCGGGGAGGAGCGGAGAGGGCGTGTCAGGGCGGAGATCGGTAAAGGAGGCGGGAGGGACTCAGCGGCTGCTCCTGCTGCACGTGTGCGGACCCCACCTGAGCGGCGGCCTGGGCGTTGCCGGCACCAGCGGCCTGTGAGGTGAGGGCGAGGGGGAGAACGGGGAAACAGCGTGGGCTCAACGGCGCGCAAAGCAGGCGACAGAAGAGACGACACGAGCAACATTCACGGACGGACAAGCGGGCGTGCAAAGATAGAAGGGGCAAGCTTGGCGATCGGCGAAAGCTGCGGCTGTGCCGGGTCAGCGAAGCGTCGGGGGCCGACTCATAACTACGCACCTGGGCGATGGCAGCAGCGTCAGCGGAGGCGGTGGCGGCCTGCTTCAGCCGGCGGCGAGCTGCGCAAAAGGAGGGGAGGGAGCGAGGAAGCAAGCAAGGAAAGTGCTAGGACGTCAGGCGCGAAGGGTCAAGCGCGACGCGAAACGAGCGAGTTCCGGAATGCCGTCGGCGGGTCGGCGCTACGGCTTTAGCGACGGCAGCTCAACGCGGCAGGGACAGCGCGTAGCAGCCCTCACCGTCAATGCCAGAAGGGGCGCTAAGGAGCAGCGCGGCTGCGAGCAGCAGGGCCACCGCCGCGAGGGCGGGGCGAGTGCGAGCCATGGCGGGGGCTGGCGGGGCGCTGCTAGCGGCCTGTTGGTGTGGTGGCGTGCTGTCGACGCCGGGTGGTGTTAGCGCTAAGCTCTGGCTATGACTTCTGGTGCCGCTGCGGCAGGCTTTAGTGCGGTTCGGTGGCGCGATGGGCTCGGGCGAAATGCGGGGATTTGTTTTGGGTCAAGTTTTTTGGGCGGGTCAACGGAGGCGCCTTCCGTCACCTGCCTGGCGCGCAAAAGACTCCCCGCGCTTCCCGCGCCCCTGCTTTCCCGCCGTCGCCGCTCCCGCCTTCTAAGCCGGTGTGGTTCTTCAGAGCACGCGCGGCAAAAGCAGCGGTTGTTCGGCGGTTACCCGACGACGACCGCGCGAAAGCGAAGGGGCCGCCGCGCCCAAACTGGGGGATGGGAGTGAGCGGGGGCAATGCGGTATGTGCTCAGCCCGCGTAGCGCGGGTAATAAAGGACCCAGCTCCCCCGGCAAACAATGCGTGTTGTCGGCCCGGGCTGGACGAGCCCGGACGCGACCGTGATTGCGCTCAGCCGCACCCCGGCGTGATGGGCCGTGCAAGGGAAAGCGAAGCAGGGTGCCAGCGCCGGCGCACTGGGCGCGGGAAAGAACTCGAAGCGAGCCAGTTCTCCCGCCGGCGCAAAGAATGGGTCAGCGAGGGGTGCGAAGGGGAGCCGGTCGGGGTCGCATAGACACGCGCTGAGACGTGGTTATGCGGCGGTTACCCGCGGGGCCCCTCACAAAGGCGGGGTCCCTCCCAATCCAGCCCTGGTCCCCCCCCACTCAGCCCGCGTGCGACGACGCCGGCTCACGGGGCTGGGCAGAAACAACCATCAACCGGGCTGGGCAGGACACTCTGGTGGCGGAAAGGGAGTTGGTTCGACGGAGCCAGACCAGGGGCAAGGCGAGTTGGAAGGGCTAGCGGCGACGGGGGTGCATGAAGCACTGAGAGCGATAGCCAACACAGGTCTGGGGCCCTAGGTCTGCACTGTCGCATGGGCGGGGGCACGTCACGTGGCACACTGTAGCACAGGAACTTCAGGTCTGGCAGTGGCTTACAGAGTTCGCAGGCACGACGGCTCAAACCAGCGGCCCCGGCCCGGGGGCCAACCACGGAACGCGTCATCAGCAGTCTTGCAGACGCGGCACAGCTTCGTTCGCAACACAGCTCCAACCTCTGGCGGCAAGCCGCTTATTTGAGGCCACGCCAAAACAACAATCATATGCACGCAGCGCATTCTACTTCGAGGCCATGTAGCTAGCTAGAATCAAGGCAAAATGCAGAGACCTGGATACATCCCGAAGACATGCAAGACGCCAGACTAGTACATGCATGCACGCCCGGTTGGTGCATCCTGCAATGCCGTACACATCCCGAAACGCGGTCATGTCCCCTTCCTCAAATCCTCTACGGCCCTAAGCGGACCCTTCACAAAGTACGCTTCCGCTGTCAAGTCAGCAAGACTCCTCACTTCCCCGTCTGGGGCACGACTTCAGGGTGCAGGCGCCGGGCTCGAAGCGGCCTCAGCGGGAGAAGGGCTGGCCTCGGCGGCGGGAGACGGGCTGGCAGCAAGGGTGGTCTCAGCCGGGGCGGGCGACGGCGAAGCGGCGGCAGCGGGGGAGGGCGAGGGAGCAGTGGACGAAGACGTCTGCTCCGTGGGGCTGGTTCCAGCGTTGGCGGCAGCGGCGGCGTCAGCGGCAGCGGTGCCACTTCCGGTGGCCGCGGCGTTTGTGTTAGCATCAGCGGTGGCGGTGCCGGCGGAGGGCGACGGAGAAGGCGTGGCGGTAGTAATTGCAGTGGTCTCGGCGGGGGACGGAGTGGGCTCGGGCGAAGGAGTGGGGCTGGGGGTAGGCTCGGGGGAGGCGGCGGGAGACGGCGTGGGCTCGGGCGAGGCCGCCGGGGTGGAGCCGCCAGCGTTGGCGGCAGCCGCGGCTTCAGCTTCAGCGGTGGCGGAGGAGCCCGAGGGCGCGGGCGAGGGCGAGGGCGTCGTCTCGCCTGAGACCACAGCGGGGGAGGGGCTGGGTGTGGGCTCAGGAGAGGGCGACGGCGAGGGAGTAGGCACAGGAGAGGGAGCAGGGCTGGCAGCACCGCCGCCGCCAGAGGTGGCGCTAGCGGACGCATTGGCAGCGGCCGAGGCGGAGGAGCCGGCAGCGGGCGAGGGCGAGGGCGTCGTCTCGCCGGAGACCACAGCAGGGGAGGGGCTGGGCGTGGGCTCAGGAGAGGGCGACGGGGAAGGAGTGGGGGAGGGAGACGGGGAAGCAGTAGGGGTCGGGCTGGCAGCGGCACCGGAAGACGCGGCGGCCTGAGCGGCGGCGAGGGCGGAGGCGAAGGCGTTGCCTCCAGCACCGGCGGAGGCAGCAGCGTTGGCGGCGGCGGTAGCAACGGCGTTGACATTGGCGCCGGCGGGGGCCTGAGCGACCGCCTGGGCTGCAGCGGTAGCGGCAGCGACGGCGTTGCCACTTGAGCCAGCCGCAGCGGTCGCCTGTGCGGCGGCGGTGGCGATGGCGCTGACGTCAGCGCCAGAGGGTGCGGAGGCAGCAGCCTCGCCAGCAGCGATGGCAGCGGCAGTGGCGTTGCCGCCAGCAGGGGTGGCGGCGAAGGCCTCAGCGGCGGCAGTGGCGGCGGCCTGGGCGTTGCCGCCGCTAGCCTGAGCGGCAGCCTGGGCGGTGGCGACGGCGGAGGCGGAGCTACCACCGGCGGCAGGGGTGGCGGCGGGTGACGGCGTGGGGGTGCTGGCGGTGGTAGCGGGCGAGGGGCTGGGCGCAGGCGAGACCGGGATCACGGCGGCAGGGGTGGTAGTGCCGGCGTTCGCTGCAGCGGTGGCGCTCGCTTGGGCGGAGGCAGCCTGGATGGAGGAGAGGAAGGCGGCGATGGCGGAGGCGAAGGAGGAGGCGGAGGCGGACGATGGGGCGCCTGACGGCGTGGCAGCGGGAGCCGGCGACGGGGATGCGGAGGAGATGCCGAGGCAGCTGGCGACGGCGGGCGAGCGAGCGAGGATGTCGTTGCTCGCAAACTCCTGGGAAGCTGCAGGCACAGAGCAGGGCAGGGCACCGGGTGTTAGCACAAGCGGCTGGAACCACACCAGCCGAAGCAGAACCCCAGCTCAGCAAACAAGTCCCCACCTCAAGTCCAGCCAAAGGAGTCAAGTCAGGTTAACCAACTCACCAACTCAAGCACCCTGACCGGCCTTACAAGCAGAGCCCATGCTCACCCTTCAAAATGTTGAGAATGGAGTTGCATCCAGACACGGACACGACTGCCTGGATGGCCTGTGGGGCAAGGGAAGAGGCCGGCAAGCCGTCAGCGCTTAACCGACACGGCCACAAGGGATCCCCAAAGGTCATGCCTGCCCCAGCACCCTTCAGCTGCTCCCAGCCCTCCCCGCCCTCCCGCTCACCGCCGCGTACGCCGCCCCCGCCCCCGACTGCGTGCCGTTGGTGAGGGCGGTGGCGAGTGCGTAGCCCGCGCCGCGAGCCAGCGTTGAGTTGTCGTTGGACAGCACCAGCGCCTGAGCCAGCACTCCGCCCACAGTGGTGGCGTTCTGGGGGAGGGAGGGAGGGGGGCGGGGGCGTTGCAGAAGGAGACAAGGGAGGAGGGAATGGCGGAGGATGGGTACGGGCCTTGGCCATAAGCTAGACGCAAGTGCTTGCACAGCACTCAGGCAAATGGGCCGTAGACGTGCCCTGCCCGTCCACCTGGTCGAACGCCTGGCCCAGGGCCGTGGCGATGGCATCGATGGAGGTGCGGTTGAGCGCGTAGGCAGCGGACAGGACCTGGGGGGAGGGGTGGCACACAGCAGGGCCCTCAACGAGCATAAAGGCTGCAGGGAGCAACATGCACTCTGGCTTCCGAGGCAGCGCAAGGAAGGTCACCCCCCCGTGCCCACCTGTGCCAGGGCTGCCGCGGAGGTGTTGCTCTGCCCAGCGGCGGTGACGATTGCGGACACAACAGCCGAGGTGTTGCCGGCCTGGACGGCCTGGGGGTCGGAAAGCGGGAAGAGAGGGAGGGGGCTTAAGCCACGGCGAGTGGACGGGAGGGGCTCGCAAGGAAGTCCCGCGCGGCCCAGTGCAGCACACTCTCTGTTTGGTCCTGCCCCTCGCTCCCCCCTCCACACGCACCTGCACGAAGGCGTTGGCAACGGTGAGGGCGGTGATGTCACCGCCCTCATTCACAGCTTGCGTGACGGCGGCAGCCACGTCCTCCGTCGCGTTGGTGCCCGAGGCGGCAGCGGTGGACAGGGTCTCGGCCACCGTCGATGCAGCGGCGGCGGGAGCTGCAGGGGGGTTCGGGGCGCGAAGGGATAAGGCAAGGCACGCAGAATGCGCGAACCGGCATCCATGGAAAGCGCCAGGCCTCACGCAGCCCCATGCGGCCACCGCTAGCCACACTACTCTCAGCTGCATGCATGCACGCAAACACCTGCTGAAGGTCTCAAGGCAGCAGCACTGCTCACCGGCCTGCGCCGCCTGCGTGATGGCGTTGCTGGCGGCGGTGGATGCGGCGCCGCCGGTGCGGGCGGCCTCGATCAGGGCTTGCACGGAGGACTGGATGGCGTTCTGCTGCTGGACGGCCTGTGGTTGGCATGGCAGGTCAAGGGTTGGGTAAAGGCCGTGGCACAGGGGCGGTAGACGCCAAGCACAGGCAGCGGAGGGAAACAGCGCCTCCTAGGCCTGCGCATGCCTCATTGTCCTCAAGCATTCATATGTGCGGCAACCCACCCGAGCAATAGCGCTGGCCACGGCATCGCTGGCGGCGGTGCTCTGGCTGGCGGCCTGGGCGAGCGTCTGGGCGGTGGCGGCGGCGTTGCCCGAGGCCTGCGATGCGGCCAGTGCGTCGGCGGCGGCGTTGGCGGTCGAGGACGTGCCAGCTGCGGGGCATGGCGGGCAGGAGGGGTGTCAGGTTGGGCCCGTATGGGTCAGGGGAGGGAAGGGCGCGGAGGGACACAGCAAGACATCCCAAGCGTGCGGTCCCGCGACTTCTCCCCCCTTGCCTGAAGCGGCGGCGCTGGCGATGGCGGAGGCGATGGCTTGCTGGGCAGCTCCGCCCTGCAGGGGTGCACCAAGGACAAACGTAAGGGCTCGGGCTTGTGGTGCACCCTCGTCCCAGTAGCACCACGCGTCATAAGCCGGACAACCGGCCCCGGACACGATTCTCTAAACCCGACCCGACCCGTTTCTAGGCTCTTGACTCCAACCCCACCTGAGCAGAAGCTGCAGCGATGCCCTCGGCCGCGGCGACAGGGTTGGAAGCGGTGGCAGAGGCAAGGGCCTGGGGGGTGGGAGAACATGGGTCAGGCCTGATGGTGGGATCGACACAGGAGCGGAAGCGCGAAGTGAAGTGCTGAGCTACACCGGACCACGAGCGCGCCCACAGGGTTTCGGCCATCCCCGTCACGCACCTGTGCGGTGGCTTGCGCATTGCCGGTGCCGGCGGCCTGCGAGCAAGTAGCGAACATCCGGGTCAGCACATGCGTGTGGCGGGCACTTGGGGCCGCTTGCGTCAGGCCGTGCAGGCCAGGAGCTCCCGAGGCCCCTCGCACCTGGGCAATAGCGCTGGCCTCAGCAGAGGCGGACGCGGTCTGCCGCAGGGCTCGGCGCGAGGCTGCGAGCAGGGGCGGGGCCAGCGAGCCCGGGTCAAGGTTGCGTCGCGGTTCCGACAGCGGCTGGGGCCCCAAACTCAGGCCATGCCGCCGTCCGAACGCGCATTGCGGCGATGCGGCCCCAGATCTACCTTGTGCGGGGGCGGCGCAGCCCATGAGAAGAGCGGCTGCGAGCAGCAGGGCCGCCGCCGCGAGGGCGGGGCGAGTGCGAGCCATGGCGGGGGCTGGCGGGGCGCTGCTTGCGGCCCGTTGTATGGTGGCGTGCTGTCGACGCCGTGTAGTGTAGCGCTAAGCTCTGGCAATGGCTTCTGGTGCCGCTGCGGCAGGCTTTAGTGCGGCTCGGTGGCGCGATGTGCTCGGGCGAAATGCGGCGCATTGTTTCGGGTCAAGTTTTTTGGGCGGGTCAACGGACGCGCCTTCCGTCACCTGCCTGGCGCGCAAACTCCCTGCGCTTCCCCCGCCCTTGCTTTCCCGCCGGCGCTGCCAGGACGCAGCTGCTGCTTTGCGCGGCAAAAGGACCCACTTCCCCTGCGAACTCTGCGAACCGTAGCCGGCCCTGGCTGACGAGCCAGGACGCGACCGAGCACGTGCACGTGCACGTGCACGGCAAGTCGCTGTTTGGCGACGCGGTGCAAACGAAAGCGGACGCAAAACCGAACGCTTTGCGCGAAGGGTGGACGCTACTTCGCGGGCCGTCGGGGCAGAACGTCGGGACGAGCCAGGACACCCCTGGTCAGACGCCTGGTCAGACGGGTCCGGGCAAGGCGCTGGCAAGAGAATAGACGGCACAGGAAGACGGCGTGCTGTGAAGCCGAGTAAGGGCATTTCACTTGCAGACAGCAGCCAAAGCGGGCTGAAGCAGGGACCCCTGGGCTGGAGTTTAGGGGCTGGAGGGCTGGCTCGTAGGGAGCTGTCTCGGTGCAGGAAGCAATCAGCCTGGCTGTCTCCCCAGACCAGTGGCACCCTCTGTCTCCGCCTCACACAGAACGAGCTGGTCCAAGGACCCCCGGGCTTTCCGATTCCAGTCACCAGTCGGGCAGGCCAGTAGCACCAGATGTCCAGAGGCCCCAGACGTTTGGTTACAGAGTCTGTCCAGTAGTTCCTGAACGGCCCTCCAAACTCCGGCGGAAGCACAAAGTTAGGGGTCCGTGTAGCATGCCGAGGAAGCCTATGCATACGCCACTGCCCGAGACGAATCAACTCAACAGCACATCTCAAGGTACCCAATCCAAGGGGAGCAACCCTCATTGTCAATCAATCCCGATCAACATGTCAGTGTGAGTCCCTTCTTGATTAGAGCCGGCAACCCTACTTCTCAGCCGAGGCACCAGCCGGGGCGCCGCCGCCGTTGGGGCCTCCACTGCCGCCGGAGTTCTGAGGTCCTCCACCGCCGCCGGCCGGAGTGCCATTGGGAGCGCCGTTGGGAGCCGGGCCGGGGGAGCTGTTCGGGCCACCACCGCCGCCGGCAGGGGTGCCGCCGGCAGGAGTGCCGCTGGGGTTGCCGCCGCCGGCGGCAGGGGTGCCATTGGGGTTGCCGCCGCCGCCGCCGGCAGGGGTGCCGCCGGCAGGAGTGCCGCTGGGGTTGCCGCCGCCGCCGCCGGAGGGCGTGCCGCCGGCAGGGGTGCCGCTGGGGGTACCGCCCTCGCCGGCAGGCGTGCCGCTGGGTGTGCTGCCGCCGCCCGCGGGAGTGCCGCCGGCAGGGGTGCCACTGGGTGTGCCGCCGCCGCCACCAGGAGCGCCGCCCTCGCCGCCAGGAGTGCCGCCGGCAGGGGTGCCGCCCTCGCCGCCAGGAGTGCCGCCGGCAGGAGTGCCGCCGGCAGGGGTGCCGCCAGCAGGAGCGCCGCCCTCGCCGCCAGGAGTGCCGCCGGCAGGGGTGCCGCCAGCAGGGGTGCCGCCAGCAGGGGTGCCGCCCTCGCCGGCAGGGGTGCCGCCGGCAGGGGTGCCGCCAGCAGGGGTGCCGCCCTCGCCGGCAGGAGTGCCGCCGGCAGGGGTGCCGCCAGCAGGGGTGCCGCCCTCGCCGCCAGGAGTGCCGCCGGCAGGGGTGCCGCCAGCAGGGGTGCCGCCAGCAGGGGTGCCGCCCTCGCCGGCAGGAGTGCCGCCGGCAGGGGTGCCGCCAGCAGGGGTGCCGCCCTCGCCGGCAGGAGTGCCGCCGGCAGGGGTGCCGCCAGCAGGGGTGCCGCCCTCGCCGGCAGGAGTGCCGCCGGCAGGGGTGCCGCCAGCAGGAGCGCCGCCCTCGCCGCCAGGCGCGCCGCCGGCAGGGGTGCCGCCAGCAGGGGTGCCGCCCTCGCCGGCAGGAGTGCCGCCGGCAGGGGTGCCGCCAGCAGGGGTGCCGCCCTCGCCGGCAGGAGTGCCGCCGGCAGGGGTGCCGCCAGCAGGGGTGCCGCCCTCGCCGCCAGGAGTGCCGCCGGCAGGGGTGCCGCCAGCAGGGGTGCCGCCAGCAGGGGTGCCGCCCTCGCCGGCAGGAGTGCCGCCGGCAGGGGTGCCGCCAGCAGGGGTGCCGCCCTCGCCGGCAGGAGTGCCGCCGGCAGGGGTGCCGCCAGCAGGGGTGCCGCCCTCGCCGGCAGGAGTGCCGCCGGCAGGGGTGCCGCCAGCAGGGGTGCCGCCCTCGCCGGCAGGAGTGCCGCCGGCAGGGGTGCCGCCGGCAGGGGTGCCGCCAGCAGGGGTGCCGCCCTCGCCGGCAGGGGTGCCGCCGGCAGGGGTGCCGCCAGCAGGGGTGCCGCCCTCGCCGGCAGGAGTGCCGCCGGCAGGGGTGCCGCCAGCAGGGGTGCCGCCCTCGCCGCCAGGAGTGCCGCCGGCAGGGGTGCCGCCAGCAGGGGTGCCGCCAGCAGGGGTGCCGCCCTCGCCGGCAGGGGTGCCGCCGGCAGGGGTGCCGCCAGCAGGGGTGCCGCCCTCGCCGGCAGGAGTGCCGCCGGCAGGGGTGCCGCCAGCAGGGGTGCCGCCCTCGCCGGCAGGAGTGCCGCCGGCAGGGGTGCCGCCGGCAGGGGTGCCGCCAGCAGGGGTGCCGCCAGCAGGAGTGCCGCCGGCAGGAGTGCCGCCGGCAGGGGTGCCGCCAGCAGGAGCGCCGCCCTCGCCGCCAGGAGTGCCGCCGGCAGGGGTGCCGCCAGCAGGGGTGCCGCCCTCGCCGCCAGGAGTGCCGCCGGCAGGGGTGCCGCCAGCAGGAGCGCCGCCCTCGCCGCCAGGCGCGCCGCCGGCAGGGGTGCCGCCAGCAGGGGTGCCGCCCTCGCCGCCAGGAGTGCCGCCGGCAGGGGTGCCGCCAGCAGGGGTGCCGCCCTCGCCGCCAGGAGTGCCGCCGGCAGGGGTGCCGCCAGCAGGAGCGCCGCCCTCGCCGCCAGGCGCGCCGCCGGCAGGGGTGCCGCCAGCAGGGGTGCCGCCCTCGCCGGCAGGAGTGCCGCCGGCAGGGGTGCCGCCAGCAGGGGTGCCGCCCTCGCCGGCAGGAGTGCCGCCGGCAGGGGTGCCGCCAGCAGGGGTGCCGCCCTCGCCGGCAGGAGTGCCGCCGGCAGGGGTGCCGCCAGCAGGGGTGCCGCCCTCGCCGGCAGGAGTGCCGCCGGCAGGGGTGCCGCCAGCAGGGGTGCCGCCAGCAGGAGTGCCGCCCTCGCCGCCAGGAGTGCCGCCGGCAGGGGTGCCGCCAGCAGGGGTGCCGCCCTCGCCGGCAGGAGTGCCGCCGGCAGGAGTGCCGCCGGCAGGGGTGCCGCCAGCAGGGGTGCCGCCAGCAGGAGTGCCGCCGGCAGGGGTGCCGCCAGCAGGACCAGGGCTCTCGCCGGCAGGGGCAGGCGACTCGCCGGCAGGGGCAGGCGACTCGCCGGCAGGAGCAGGACTCTCGCCGGCAGGGGCAGGCGACTCGCCGGCAGGGGCAGGCGACTCGCCGGCAGGGGCAGGACTCTCGCCGGCAGGGGCAGGCGACTCGCCGGCTGGAGCAGGCGACTCCCCGGCAGGGGCTGGCGACGCGCCGGCAGGGGCTGGCGACTCGCCAGCAGGGGCAGGCGACTCGCCGGCAGGGGCAGGCGACTCGCCGGCAGGAGCAGGGCTCTCGCCGGCAGGGGCAGGGCTCTCGCCGGCAGGGACAGGCGACTCGCCGGCAGGAGCAGGCGACTCGCCGGCAGGAGCAGGCGACTCGCCGGCTGGAGCAGGAGACTCGCTGGCTGGGGCGGGGCTCTCCTCTACACCAGCAATCCCACCTGTCGTGCCATCAGTGGGAGAGGGCGTGGGCGAAGGGCCGGGCGACAGGGAGGTCGTTGACGCAGGGCTGGGCGAGGGCGAGACAGTTGCGGCGGGAGACGGCGAAGGCGAGGCAGAGGTCCCGCTGATGCCGGCAGCAGCCTCGGCGGCGGCTGTCGCAGCGGCCTGGGCATTGCCGCCGCTAGCGGTAGCCGAAGCGGTGGCGGTGGCAGCGGCGGAGGCAATGGCGCTGACGTCAGCGCCGGCGGGGGCCCTAGCGACGGCTTGAGCGGCAGCCGTGGCGGCGGCGGCGGCGTTGCCGGTAGAGCTGGCCGCCGCAGAGGCCTCTGCAGCGGCAGTGGCGATTGCGCTGACGTCAGCACCCGCCGGGGCTGAGGCGGCGGCCTGGCCGGCAGCGATGGCGGCAGCGTTGGCGTTGGAGCCAGCAGGGGTGGCGGCAGCAGCCTGGGCAGCGGCGGTGGCGGCGGCCTGGGCGTTGCCACCGGTAGCCGTGGCGGAGGCAGCGGCGAAGGCGACGGCGAAGGCAAAGGAGCCCGAGCCGGCGGAGGCGGCAGCGCTGGCGGCGGCGGTGGCAATGGCGTTTACGTTGGCACCGGTCGGAGCGGTGGCAGCTGCTTGGCCGGCGGCGATGGCGGCGGCAGTTGCGTTGCCGCCAGCAGGGGTGGCGGCGAAGGCCTCAGCGGCGGCGGTGGCGGCGGCCTGGGCGTTGCCTCCGCTGGCCTGGGCACTGGCGGTGGCGGCAGCGACGGCGGAGGCCGAGCTACCGCCAGCGCCGGGGGTGGCGGCGGGCGATGGCGTGGGGGTGCTGGAGGTGGAAGCGGGGGTCGACGGTGTGGGGATGACGGTGGCAGGGGTGGTGCTGCCGGCGGTCGCCGCAGCAGCGGCGGTGGCTTGGGCAGAGGCAGTCTGGATGGAGGATAGGAAGGAAGCGATGGCGGAGACAAAGGAGGAGGCGGTGGCGGTGGCAGGCCCAGCGGGTGTGCCCGCTGAGGGGGCAGCGGTGGAGATGCCCAGGCAGCTGGCGACGGCGGGCGAGCGAGCGAGGATGTCGTTGCTGGCAAACTCCTGGGAAGCTGCAAGCACGCACAGGGCAGCGGGGCGGACGGGACGGCGGAGGCGTGAGCACAACCGCAGTTGGCCGCAGAAGTCAATCCAGGTCAAGCAGGGCGGCCCAGCGGACCCGGCTTGACTGCCCCGGCCGCAGCTCACCCTTCAAGATGTTGAGGATGGAGTTGCATCCAGACACGGACACGATGGCCTGGATGGCCTGTGCATGGGGAAGGGGAAGAGGCCGGCAAGCCGTCAGCGCACTCTGCCGCAAAACACCAGGTATAGGGGCTCCGCGCTCAGTCCCAGCCTTCCCTAAACTATACACCCTCAGCTCCTCCCAGCCCTCCCTCCCTCCCGCTCACCGCCGCGTACGCCGCCCCCGCCCCCGACTGAGTGCCGTTGGTGAGGGCGGTGGCGAGTGCGTAGCCCGCGCCGCGAGCCAGCGTTGAGTTGTCGTTGGACAGCACCAGCGCCTGAGCCAGCACACCGCCCACAGTGGTGGCGTTCTGGGGGAGGGAGGGAGGGGAGGGGGGCGGGGGCGACGGGTGGGGGTGGGGGTGAAAGGATCCTCAGGGCAGCTCACGCGCTATCCGCCAGGCAAGGCATGAGGGGATATGAGCACCAGAAGGGCCCATTAAGCGGTGGCAAGCACAAAGGAACACCCCACCCCACCTGGTCGAACGCCTGGCCCAGGGCCGTGGCGATGGCATCGATGGAGGTGCGGTTGAGCGCGTAGGCAGCGGACAGAACCTGGGGGGAGGGGTGGCACACAGCAGGGCCCTCAACGAGCATAAAGGCTGCAGGGAGCAACATGCACCACTGGCTTCCGAGGCAGAGCAAGGAAGGCCTCCGCCCCGTGCCCACCTGCGCCAGGGCTGCCGCGGAGGTGTTGCTCTGCCCAGCGGCGGTGACGATTGCGGACACAACAGCCGAGGTGTTGCCGGCCTGGACGGCCTGGGGGTGGGAAAGAGGGAACGAGAGAGCTTAGGAAGCAGGGCGAGGGTCAGGGGGTCGCCGCTCCGCTCAGGACCCGTTGCAGCACAGTGTCTGCTTGATCCTGCCTCAAGCCCCTCTTGGAAGTCCGCTCGCTCGTGCCTCTTGCAAGCTTCCCACAAGCCCCACACCTGCACGAAGGCGTTGGCGACGGTGAGGGCGGTGATGTCGCCTCCCTCGAACACGGCTTGCGTGACGGCGCCGGCGACGCCCTCGGTCGCGTTGGTGCCGCTGGCAACAGCGCTGGCAATGGTCTCCGCGACGGCCGTGGCGGCGGCGGCGGGGGCTGCGCCGGGGCAGGGGCAAGGGGAGGGGAGGGTCAGCACCACTCTGAAAGACAGAAGAGCACAGCCCGGCACTAAGCAAGGTTTGGTGCCTGTATTAGCAACCTCTCACCGGCCTGGGCCGCCTGCGTGATGGCGTTGCTGGCGGCGGTGGATGCGGCGCCGCCGGTGCGGGCGGCCTCGATCAGGGCTTGCACGGCGGAGCTGAGGCCGGCCTGACGCTGAACGGCCTGTGGGGGGTGGAAGGGGGGGACGAAGGAGGGTAGGCTCACAGCATGCAGGTACGTATCGGAGGGTCAGCGGGAGGTAATGGAGGGCATGGAGGGCGGACGCCCGCAAACCGTCAGAGCAGCACATCATTCGAAGCCCGCTGCCGACGCTGAGACACGGGCCCGTGAGGACACGTCAGGCTCACCTGAGCGATGGCGGCGGCAACGGCGTCGCTCGCAGCGGTGCTCTGGGCGGCGGCCTGGGCGAGCGTCTGGGCGGTGGCGGCGGCGCTGCCTTGTGCGTCGGCGGTCGCAAAGGCCTGGGCGGCGGCGTTGGCGGCAGTGGAGGCGCCGGCTGCGGGGGCAAGGGACACGGACAGGGGCCCGATCGTCAAGGAGGGTCAACCCATGAGGGCGGGGGGAAGCCAGGGGGTGCATGGAGCCTAACCCTGGCGAGTGCGGCAGACCGAGGGATGGGGGTGCGCACGGGACATCCATGGCCAGGCCGCGCAGGGGCGGGGCTCACCCGTGGAGGCGGCGCTGGCGAAGGCGGTGGCTGCGGTCTGTGCTGAGGCGCCTCCCTGGAGGGGGACGGGCGTGAGGGAGGGGTGAGCGAGGGGGAGAGGCGGACTGCAGTGCAATTGTGCTCAGCACCCTCTACCCCTTGGCCGGCCGGGAGCCCCGAGCCCCGCTGGACCGGAAACAGGCCCTTCCCAGCCCTGTCCATGCCCCCACACACCTGGGCCGAAGCGGAAGCAATCCCCTCGGCCGCGGCGGTGGGGTTGGAGGCGGCAGCAGAGGCGATGGCCTGAGGACAAGGCGGTCGAGTAAGGGAGGAAAAAGGGTAGTTGGGAACGCAGCAGAGGGAGGGTTGCGGGGGGAGAGTTTGCAGGCCAGCTCACCGCAAGCTACCGCTGACTCCAGGCAACGCCCGCCCAGCCCTCGCCCCCGCCACGACCCACCTCCGCGGCAGCCTGGGCGTTGCCAGAGCCAGCGGCCTGAGGGCCCGTGGGCAGGATAGGGAGGCAGGCGTCACGCGCATGCGGGCAGTCCCCGAGCCCCGTTTGCTCGCGTCAGGCCATTCAGGCCAAGCGCCCCGTCCGCCCCTTCGCACCTGGGCGATTGCGGTGGCGCTGGCATTAGCGGACGCCGTCTGTCTGAGCTTGCGGCCTGGGGCAGGCGGGGAGGGCGTGGAAAGCAGCAGGATTCAGCGGCTTGGCCCCAGCGGAAACGAGGCCGCCAGACGGCACGCGCGGCCCCGGATTGCGCGTTCGCGACGCCACAATCGCGCATTGCGGCGGTGCCGCCCCAGATCTACCGTGTGCGGGGGCAGCGCCGCCCACGAGCAGTGCTGCTGCGAGCAGCAGGGCCGCCGCCGCGAGGGCGGGGCGCGTGCGAGCCATTCTTCCGAGCTGCGTGCCGGCGCCCTAGCTGCTCCAGCGGCTAACAGCAAAAACGTGAGTAACGATGAAAAGGAGACACTCTCGACCCCAAGGCGCCTTGGGATAAGGCCACGCAGCGGTGCACGCAGCGCGTCGTCAAGAAAATAAAATCGGTGCGATACGACAAAACGTGAGGGGTGACCCGAGGGGCGCCGCGCCTGCACGCGCGCGGGAACTGGGTCTGGAAGCTGGAGGCGGCGGTGCGGCGCAGCAAGTGGAGCGCGGGAAGGCTGGCTGGAAGGCGGGGGCTGGAAGGCGGGGGAGTGCCGCGGCCCCCGGCGCAGCATTAAAGCTTTGTGATTGCTGACGGTGGTGGTCCCCGGTCCTCCCCGGCCGGGTGCGGCGCCCCGGCGGCTGTAGCACGCGTGGTGGCAAAAGCGCGGGAAAGGGGCCTCCCAGCACGCATACTCGCAGAACAGACCCTGCAAACAGCTCGAACGTCGTGATCTAGCCCTAGCCCTAGCTCTAGCGGATTAGCTAGCGCTGCTCCCCGCCAGCCCCCGCCATGGCTCGCACTCGCCCCGCCCTCGCGGCGGCGGCCCTGCTGCTCGCAGCTGCGCTGCTCGGGGGAAGCGTCGCCCCCGCTCACGGTAAATACGAAGCTGCACTACCACAAGCGGCCGGGTCGCTCGGCTGGACGTGCCGTCTGCCGACCCACCTCCGCTGGATGGGGCCACCCCGCTGACCCCTGCTGCCTTTCGCGCCCTCCCCGCCTGCCCCAGGCCGCAAGCTCAGACAGACGGCGTCCGCTAATGCCAGCGCCACCGCTATCGCCGAGGTGCGAAGGGGCGGGCCGGGCTGTTGGCCGAAATGTCCTGACGCAAGGAAGTCCGCATGCGCGTGACGCCTGAGTCTCTTTCTTGCCCACGGGCCCTCAGGCCACTGGCTCTGGCAACGCCCAGGCTGCCGCAGAGGTGGGTCGTGGCGGGGGCGAGGGCTGGCCGGGTGATCATCAGGGTCAGCGGGAGCGTGCCGTGCCGTGGTGTGTGGCCTACACACCCTCCCGCCTGCACACCCTCCCAACACGCCTCCACCTCCCATCTCAACCCTTCTTGTCCCCAGGCCATCGCCTCTGCTGCCGCCTCCAACCCCACCGCTGCTGCCGAGGGGTTTGCTTCCGCTTCGGCCCAGGTGTGTGGGGGCGGGGACAGGGGGGGTGAGATGGACGTGGGCACGCCTTGCGCGGTCTCGCACGTCGGGCCAGCCCTGAAGTCCCCGACCCGTACGCTTAACGACCCCTCCCTCCACACCGTCCCCCTTCAGGGAGGCGCCTCAGCACAGACCGCAGCCACCGCCTTCGCCAGCGCCGCCTCCACGGGTGAGCCCCGCCCCTGCGCGGCCTGGCCATGGATGTCCCGTGCGCACCCCCATCCCTCGGTCTGCCGCACTCGCCAGGGTTAGGCTCCATGCACCCCCTGGCTTCCCCCTGCCCTCATGGGTTGACCCTCCTTGACGATCGGGCCCCTGTCCGTGCCCCTAGTGCCCCTTACACCCGCAGCCGGCGCCTCCACTGCCGCCAACGCCGCCGCTCAGGCCTTTGCGACCGCCGACGCACAGGGAACCGCCGCCGCCACCGCCCAGACGCTTGCCCAGGCCGCCGCCCAGAGCACCGCTGCGAGCGACGCCGTTGCCGCCGCCATCGCTCAGGTGAGCCTGACGTGTCCTCACGGGCCCGTGTCTCAGCGCCGGCAGCGGGCTTCGAATGATGTGCTGCTCTGACGGTTTGCGGGCGTCCGCCCTCCATGCCCTCCATTACCTCCCGCTGACCCTCCGATACGTACCTGCATGCTGTGAGCCTACCCTCCTTCGTCCCCCCCTTCCACCCCCCACAGGCCGTTCAGCGTCAGGCCGGCCTCAGCTCCGCCGTGCAAGCCCTGATCGAGGCCGCCCGCACCGGCGGCGCCGCATCCACCGCCGCCAGCAACGCCATCACGCAGGCGGCCCAGGCCGGTGAGAGGTTGCTAATACAGGCACCAAACCTTGCTTAGTGCCGGGCTGTGCTCTTCTGTCTTTCAGAGTGGTGCTGACCCTCCCCTCCCCTTGCCCCTACCCCGGCGCAGCCCCCGCCGCCGCCGCCACGGCCGTCGCGGAGACCATTGCCAGCGCTGTTGCCAGCGGCACCAACGCGACCGAGGGCGTCGCCGGCGCCGTCACGCAAGCCGTGTTCGAGGGAGGCGACATCACCGCCCTCACCGTCGCCAACGCCTTCGTGCAGGTGTGGGGCTTGTGGGAAGCTTGCAAGAGGCACGAGCGAGCGGACTTCCAAGAGGGGCTTGAGGCAGGATCAAGCAGACACTGTGCTGCAACGGGTCCTGAGCGGAGCGGCGACCCCCTGACCCTCGCCCTGCTTCCTAAGCTCTCTCGTTCCCTCTTTCCCACCCCCAGGCCGTCCAGGCCGGCAACACCTCGGCTGTTGTGTCCGCAATCGCCACCGCCGCTGGGCAGAGCAACACCTCCGCGGCAGCCCTGGCGCAGGTGGGCACGGGGCGGAGGCCTTCCTTGCGCTGCCTCGGAAGCCAGTGGTGCATGTTGCTCCCTGCAGCCTTTATGCTCGTTGAGGGCCCTGCTGTGTGCCACCCCACCCCCCAGGTCCTGTCCGCTGCCTACGCGCTCAACCGCACCTCCATCGATGCCATCGCCACGGCCCTGGGCCAGGCGTTCGACCAGGTGGGGTGGGGTGTTCCTTTGTGCTTGCCACCGCTTAATGGGCCCTTCTGGTGCTCATATCCCCTCATGCCTTGCCTGGCGGATAGCGCGTGAGCTGCCCTGAGGATCCTTTCACCCCCACCCCCACCCGTCGCCCCCGCCCCCCTTCCCTCCCTCCCTCCCCCAGAACGCCACCACTGTGGGCGGTGTGCTGGCTCAGGCGCTGGTTCTGTCCAACGACAACTCAACGCTGGCTCGCGGCGCGGGCTACGCACTCGCCACCGCCCTCACCAACGGCACTCAGTCGGGGGCGGGGGCGGCGTACGCGGCGGTGAGCGGGAGGGAGGGAGGGCTGGGAGGAGCTGAGGGTGTATAGTTTAGGGAAGGCTGGGACTGAGCGCGGAGCCCCTATACCTGGTGTTTTGCGGCAGAGTGCGCTGACGGCTTGCCGGCCTCTTCCCCTTCCCCATGCACAGGCCATCCAGGCCATCGTGTCCGTGTCTGGATGCAACTCCATCCTCAACATCTTGAAGGGTGAGCTGCGGACTTGCGTGCTAAGCGGGTCCGCTGGGCCGCCCTGCTTGACCTGGATTGACTTCTGCGGCCAACTGCGGTTGTGCTCACGCCTCCGCCGTCCCGTCCGCCCCGCTGCCCTGTGCGTGCTTGCAGCTTCCCAGGAGTTTGCCAGCAACGACATCCTCGCTCGCTCGCCCGCCGTCGCCAGCTGCCTCGGCATCTCCTCCGCATCCCCCTCAGCGGGCACACCCGCTGGGCCTTCCACCACCGCCGCCTCCTCCTTTGCCTCCGCCATCGCCTCCTTCCTATCCTCCATCCAGGCTGCCTCTGCCCAAGCCACCGCCGCTGCTGCGGCGACCGCCGGCAGCACCACCCCTGCCACCGTCACCCCCACACCGTCGACCCCCGCTTCCACCTCCAGCATCCCCACGCCATCGCCCGCCGCCACCCCCGCCGCCGGCGGTACCGGCGGTAGCTCGGCCTCCGCCGTCGCTGCCGCCACTGCCAGTGCCCAGGCCAGCGGAGGCAACGCCCAGGCCGCCGCCACCGCCGCCGCTGAGGCCTTCGCCGCCACCCCTGCTGGCGGCAACGCAACTGCCGCCGCCATCGCCGCCGGCCAAGCAGCTGCCACCGCTCCGACCGGTACCAACGTAAACGCCATTGCCACCGCCGCCGCCAGCGCTGCCGCTTCCGCCGGCTCGGGCTCCTTTGCCTTCGCCGTCGCCTTCGCCGCTGCCTCCGCCACGGCTACCGGTGGCAACGCCCAGGCCGCCGCCACCGCCGCTGCCCAGGCTGCTGCCGCCACCCCTGCTGGCGCCAACGCCAACGCTGCCGCCATCGCTGCCGGCCAGGCCGCCGCCTCAGCCTCGGCGGGTGCTGACGTCAGCGCAATCGCCACTGCCGCTGCAGAGGCCTCTGCGGCGGCCAGCTCTACCGGCAACGCCGCCGCCGCCGCCACGGCTGCCGCTCAAGCCGTCGCTAGGGCCCCCGCCGGCGCTGACGTCAGCGCCATTGCCTCTGCCGCTGCCACCGCCACCGCTTCGGCTACTGCTAGCGGCGGCAATGCCCAGGCCGCCGCGACAGCCGCCGCCGAGGCTGCTGCCGGCATCAGCGGGACCTCTGCCTCGCCTTCGCCGTCTCCCGCCGCAACTGCCTCGCCCTCGCCCAGCCCCGCGTCAACGACCTCCCTGTCGCCCGGCCCTTCGCCCACGCCCTCTCCCACTGAGGGCACAACAGGCGGGATTGCCAGCGAGTCTCCCGCCCCTGCCAGCGAGTCTCTCGCCCCTGCCGGCGAGTCTCCCGCTCCTGCCGGCGAGTCGCCTGCTCCTGCCGGCGAGTCTCCCGCTCCTGCCGGCGACAGCCCTGCCCCTGCCGGCGAGTCGCCTGCTCCTGCCGGCAAGAGCGCTGCTCCTGCCGGCGAGAGCCCTGCCCCTGCCGGCGAGTCTCCCGCCCCTGCCAGCGAGTCTCCCGCCCCTGCCGGCGAGTCTCCCGCTCCTGCCGGCGAATCGCCTGCTCCTACAGGCGAGAGCCCTGCCCCTGCCGGCGAGTCGCCTGCTCCTGCCGGCGAGTCTCCCGCCCCTGCCGCCGAGAGCCCTGCCCCTGCCGGCGAGTCGCCTGCTCCTGCCGGCGAGTCTCCCGCCCCTGCCGGCGAGAGCCCTGCCCCTGCCGGCGAGAGCGGCACCCCTGCCGGCGGCGCGCCTGGCGGCGAGGCCGGCGCCCCGAGCGGCACCCCTGCCGGCGGCGCGCCTGGCGGCGAGGCCGGCGCCCCGAGCGGCACCCCTGCCGGCGGCGCGCCTGGCGGCGAGGCCGGCGCCCCGAGCGGCACCCCTGCCGGCGGCGCGCCTGGCGGCGAGGCCGGCGCCCCGAGCGGCACCCCTGCCGGCGGCGCGCCTGGCGGCGAGGCCGGCGCCCCGAGCGGCACCCCTGCCGGCGGCGCGCCTGGCGGCGAGGCCGGCGCCCCGAGCGGCACCCCTGCCGGCGGCGCGCCTGGCGGCGAGGCCGGCGCCCCGAGCGGCACCCCTGCCGGCGGCGCGCCTGGCGGCGAGGCCGGCGCCCCGAGCGGCACCCCTGCCGGCGGCGCGCCTGGCGGCGAGGCCGGCCGCCCCCGAGCGGCACCCCTGCCGGCGGCGCGCCTGGCGGCGAGGCCGGCGCCCCGAGCGGCACCCCTGCCGGCGGCGCGCCTGGCGGCGAGGCCGGCGCCCCGAGCGGCACCCCTGCCGGCGGCGCGCCTGGCCGCGAGGCCGGCGCCCCGAGCGGCACCCCTGCCGGCGGCGCGCCTGGCCGCGAGGGCCGGCGCCCCGAGCGGCACCCCTGCCGGCGGCGCGCCTGGCCGCGAGGCCGGCGCCCCGAGCGGCACCCCTGCCGGCGGCGCGCCTGGCGGCGAGGCCGGCGCCCCGAGCGGCACCCCTGCCGGCGGCGCGCCTGGCGGCGAGGCCGGCGCCCCGAGCGGCACCCCTGCCGGCGGCGCGCCTGGCGGCGAGGCCGGCGCCCCGAGCGGCACCCCTGCCGGCGGCGCGCCTGGCGGCGAGGCCGGCGCCCCGAGCGGCACCCCTGCCGGCGGCGCGCCTGGCGGCGAGGCCGGCGCCCCGAGCGGCACCCCTGCCGGCGGCGCGCCTGGCGGCGAGGCCGGCGCCCCCAGCGGCACCCCTGCCGGCGGCGCGCCTGGCGGCGAGGCCGGCGCCCCGAGCGGCACCCCTGCCGGCGGCGCGCCTGGCCGCGAGGCCGGCGCCCCGAGCGGCACCCCTGCCGGCGGCGCGCCTGGCGGCGAGGCCGGCGCCCCGAGCGGCACCCCTGCCGGCGGCGCGCCTGGCGGCGAGGCCGGCGCCCCGAGCGGCACCCCTGCCGGCGGCGCGCCTGGCGGCGAGGCCGGCGCCCCGAGCGGCACCCCTGCCGGCGGCGCGCCTGGCGGCGAGGCCGGCGCCCCGAGCGGCACCCCTGCCGGCGGCGCGCCTGGCGGCGAGGCCGGCGCCCCGAGCGGCACCCCTGCCGGCGGCGCGCCTGGCGGCGAGGCCGGCGCCCCGAGCGGCACCCCTGCCGGCGGCGCGCCTGGCGGCGAGGCCGGCGCCCCGAGCGGCACCCCTGCCGGCGGCGCGCCTGGCCGCGAGGCCGGCGCCCCGAGCGGCACCCCTGCCGGCGGCGCGCCTGGCGGCGAGGCCGGCGCCCCGAGCGGCACCCCTGCCGGCGGCGCGCCTGGCCGCGAGGCCGGCGCCCCGAGCGGCACCCCTGCCGGCGGCGCGCCTGGCCGCGAGGCCGGCGCCCCGAGCGGCACCCCTGCCGGCGGCGCGCCTGGCGGCGAGGCCGGCGCCCCGAGCGGCACCCCTGCCGGCGGCGCGCCTGGCGGCGAGGCCGGCGCCCCGAGCGGCACCCCTGCCGGCGGCGCGCCTGGCCGCGAGGCCGGCGCCCCGAGCGGCACCCCTGCCGGCGGCGCGCCTGGCCGCGAGGCCGGCGCCCCGAGCGGCACCCCTGCCGGCGGCGCGCCTGGCGGCGAGGCCGGCGCCCCGAGCGGCACCCCTGCCGGCGGCGCGCCTGGCCGCGAGGCCGGCGCCCCGAGCGGCACCCCTGCCGGCGGCGCGCCTGGCGGCGAGGCCGGCGCCCCGAGCGGCACCCCTGCCGGCGGCGCGCCTGGCGGCGAGGCCGGCGCCCCGAGCGGCACCCCTGCCGGCGGCGCGCCTGGCGGCGAGGCCGGCGCCCCGAGCGGCACCCCTGCCGGCGGCGCACCTGGCGGCGAGGCCGGCGCCCCGAGCGGCACCCCTGCCGGCGGCGCGCCTGGCCGCGAGGCCGGCGCCCCGAGCGGCACCCCTGCCGGCGGCGCGCCTGGCGGCGAGGCCGGCGCCCCGAGCGGCACCCCTGCCGGCGGCGCGCCTGGCGGCGAGGCCGGCGCCCCGAGCGGCACCCCTGCCGGCGGCGCGCCTGGCGGCGAGGCCGGCGCCCCCAGCGGCACCCCTGCCGGCGGCGCGCCTGGCGGCGAGGCCGGCGCCCCGAGCGGCACCCCTGCCGGCGGCGCGCCTGGCGGCGAGGCCGGCGCCCCGAGCGGCACAGGACCTTCGCGCTCTGGTTCCTCCTCAGGGCCGGCCGCGGGCACCGGAGGCCCCACCTCCCCATCCACTCCTACCGTGGGCCCAGCTCCGGGTGCCGGGTCCTCCACTTCCTCGCCTGGGGGTGGACCTGCAGCCCCTGGCGGATCTTCTAATGGCCGCGGGGGCGGATCAACTGGTACCCCCGCGTCAGGTGGCAAGGGCGGTCGGAGGTAGTGCTGTTAGTTGGGCATGATTTCTTCTGTTACAGCTGCAGTGAAGGGAGATCCGGGGGGTGGCATTGGAGGGGACTAGACCGGTTGCGGCCGTACCTGTGGTGGTATTTCACGCTCTGGACATCGAAGGGCCGCAAGCATGTGTCGCCACCTTTGTACAACCCGCCACTATCAACAGAGCTGCTTGTGCACGGCATCGTGCTCAGTGCGGGCAAGCCAGACGGTACCGGCGCTTGAGCTGTGGTTGCGATGCGGTGGACTGAAGGCCGGAGGCCTGGGTACCGTAGTCAAGGGCACGTTGACTGTTGCGCTTCTGGGATCTGGCCGAGTTCCATGACAAATGATGGCGGGTGTATGGCGCAGGGGTAAGCATCATACATTCTTACAAGCCTGCTGATCATTCCATGAAGGGTTCGGGCGGCTATTCGGCCATCTATGCCTTCACGTGTGCTCCATGACACAATTGTAACATGTGCGTGCATGCCACCTGCCGCTAGCTAGCCGGCGGTGATGCGTCCCGCCTTGCCGCTCTGCGAAGATACTGATATATGTATGTGTGGCCTCGCATGGCCTCTCACCAGGCCCATCCTAAGCACGATTACGTACAAATGCATGGCTGCAAGCAACTTCATTCATCAGGTCTTCAGCCTCGGCGCGCAGCGCGCGCCTATTGCCCTGGCCTGCGAGCACTTCTTATTAGCTGGTGAAGCACTGCCAGCTCTCGGTAGCGCCTGTAATGGCGGTGCGCGGGGCCGAGCGGCACACCGATGCGGCGGGGTCCGAGCAGCTCATGAGGGGGACCGAGTCCTTCTTGGGGTTGGGCGTGAAACCAGGGCGCGAGCCCTCTGGTATCGTCAGGAGCCTGCGAAGGAAACCGGCAAGGGGGGACGCTTGACGGACCAAATCAAACAAAGCGGCTGCGTCCGTACGGGTTGTACGGCAGCACTAGCAGCACACAGCACGCAGCACACAGCGTGGTGGGCAAGCACTTACTTGCGCAGGTAGTTGGCCTCGCGCTGGATGAGTGCGCCCTGGTCGCGCACGGTGCACAGCTCGGCGTCCACGAAGTCGAATCGGCGCTTGAGCTCGGCGTTCTGGTCCCTGAACTGCTGGTTGATGAGGTTGGTCAGCGCTGCGGGGGGTGTGCGGGGTGTGGGCGTGGCGGCAGAGCGGGGCGGGGTTGGGGTCGTGGAAGGAGGGGATGGACTCGAGGTGGGTGCGCGGGGCACGGCGGGGCGGGGTTGGGCCCGTCGCCCGTGGGACCGACGTGCGAAGTTCAGCAAGGTGGAATCTTCTATTGGCACGGCTTACCGGTGAAGGAATTGGCAACCTGATCGATGAAGTTGCCGAGCTTGGTGTCCAAAGCGTTGAGCTACGGACAAGGAGCGCGCGGGGCGGGGGAAGGGGTCATAATGCATGCATGGAACCGCCCAACCCATGCGACAAGAGGTCATGCCATCCAACCAGGGCCCGCCAGCAACACACAAGCACCCTCGCGCGCGCGGTCCGTGGATAGTTCATTCCTGAATCTGGCTTCCTGGCCTGGCCGCCCCGCCCACCTTGGCGTTCATCTCCGCCCGGAACGCCGTGATGTCAGCGCGCGTGAGGCTGTGCTCGCCGGTGACGTTGTTTCGCACCGCGTCTCGGGCCCCCGTGACGGTGTCGAGCGTTGCTTGCAGGTTGGCGTCCTGTGTGGAGCCAGGAGGGTCGAAAGCGGGGGGGTGAGGGCTGAGGGGTGGGGTTTGACTGGGGGGTGCGTGGCGCCGGTACATGATGGTGTCGTACAGCAGCAGCACGCCCGGTCCATGCCCTCACGGCTGTTCCCTCAGTTGACATTGTACGCCTGGCGGATGATGCTGCATGCAAATAACGCATAGCACGCGCACCTGGGAGGCCTGCAGCCGGGCGGTGTTATCGTCGGCGGCCTCGATGACAGCATCCTGCGTGTGGGGGGTTGTGAAGGCTGTCAGTAGGGCTGAGAGGTGGGGCCGGGTCACGCGCGCGTCTTTGGCGGCAAGAATGCTCAAGCGAGGCAAAGGGAGGCTAGGGGACAGAGCTCGGCAGTAGATACGGCAGAAAGGCCGCAGCAGCGGATGCGATGGGTGGGTGGGTGGGTGGGTGCGTGGGTGGGTGGGTGGGTGGGTGGGTGGGTGGCATCTGGCAGGTCCATGCGGCCAGAGGTCCGTGTGTCGCTCGTCTGACCTTGGCGGAGTTGATGTTGGCCTTGGTGAGGTCGTAGGCGACGAGTTGGTTGTTCCCAATGACGATGCTGTTCTCGTAAGCGCCCAGGATCTCGTAGCCGTTGATGATGCCGTCTGCGTGCACCAGCGGAATCACAAGGTGTGCCAAGGCAGGCTCAGCAAGCGTAGTTCCTTGCTGCGGCGTTCAGGGCAGATAGGCCCAAGCAAGAGCCACCAAGCTCAGCGTCGGCCAGCCACCTTCCATCAAGGCCGGGGGCGGGGGGGGCCCGCGGGGGCCGGGGGGCCTGGATGGACATCGTCATGACATCCTCCTGCTGGCTACGGGTGGGAAGGAGCCGTACCCGTATGTACATACCGTGGAAGTTGGCATCCTCGATTGCGTACTTGCACCAGGTGTTGGCGCCGTCTGCGGCAGCCTTGATCACAGCGCACACCGGCTTGCCAACGTTGATCTCGGTACCGATCTCCACAATCCAGCCGGCAGCTTTAGGGGAAGGTTGAACAAAGGGGAATTGAGGGTTATTTGTCACGGGTTATGGGACTGGCAAGCCCTGTATGGCGGGAGCGCGCGCCATCCCCGCGGAATGCAGGCGCCGGTTACGTAATGCTTTATTATCAGCGACAGGCACCCCACGCACTTGCCACCACGCCGACTGCCTCTCCAATGTCGCATGCTGCGGTGAGGGCAATCTTAATGGTCTCGACTACCCTGCGTAGGGATGCGTGAGGGAGCAAGGCGTCAAGGCAAGGGAACAGTCCGTTGCTTGTACCCCATGCATACTGCAAGCTAAGCGCAGCCCCCTCGCGCGGCCAGCAGCCGTGCAGCGGTTGGGACTGGACGGGGCCTTTCGCCTAGCTAGCTAGCTATGCGCACCTGCATCCAATGATCTGGTTGTACGAACGGAAGGTGTCCGTACGGAAGTCTGAGTAGTTCTGGGGCAGGAGGGGGGGCAGGAGGGGGGCGGGCCAGCAAGAGGGGGGCAGGAGGGTCGGGCAGGGAGGAGCACATATACGGTGTGGATCCTAGCACTCCTCTGCATTGGCAGACGTTAGGCAGGGGCAGGGGCGCCAGGGGGGAAGCCGGGTGTGCTGCAGGGGTTCATGCATGCATGGCGGTTGAGACTCTCCCCATCGGGCGGCTGCGTCCGGGTGACAGAGGGTGACGCAATTTTAAAGCAGCAGGATGCGAAGGGCGGCCCGCCGTGCGACCATGTCACCCATAATTGCGCTAGGCCCCTGCAACTCACCGTCTTGGTCCGGTCCAGGTATCCCTGATCATCACCGGCACATGGGGTACATTGGGGACGGCACGATGAGTACGGCAAGGGGCAGGCTTAGTCAGCAGCATTTTTGCGCGGGCCATATATGTGGCCTTCACGCACCCAGCAGCACGCACCTGGTTGATGAGGTTGTCGTTCACCGTCTGAAAGGGTGTGCGGTGCAAGCAAAGCAAACGTTTGAGCGGAATCGGTTAGGAGATCCTGACCAGTTCAAAAGGCCGAACCAGCACTCGAGAGCAGATCCGGACCCCCACCTCGAGCGCATGTCCCCCAAGACCCCCGGATACTCCAAACCTCATATACCGGTACGCGTTACGCACCTTCCAGCTCAGCTTGTCGCCGTCGTAGGGCGTCTTGCCCGGGGGGCAAAGGTTGTCCCCGCGGCACGTGATGTCGAGGTCTGTGCGCAGGAGAGAAACACGTAACCTTCATGATCGATCCCTCACTACGTGCTTGCTTTCCCCAGTCTCCCGTTCTGGCTTTACTCACTCTGCACGCCGTTTGTCGCTAGGGTTTGGGGAGTGTTGAGCTGGCGGCGGTGCTGAACGTGAAGCTCCTCGTACAGGCGGCGGCGGTCCGATCTGGTGCGAGTGGAGCGGTAGCCCTTGGCTGCGGCTTGGAAGCCGGGGTCAGCTGCGTGTGGCCGGTGGCGGCGAGCGAGGGCGGGATTGTTGTGAGGGTTTGCTTACGGTACGGCATTAGGCAGGGGAACTCAGCAATACGTCGGGGTTGACGTATGGTTGATTGGAAGGATGGCGCCGCCCCCGACGCCCCGCCCGGGCCCGCCCCGGCCCGCCCCGCCCCCTCACCCAGCAGGTTGCAGAAGTCGTCCGTCTCCTCCTGGGACACCTGGCCGGCAACCGTCGTGAGCACCTACAGCAGCGGCCGGCACGACCGGGGGACAGAACGAGGGGCGGCGTGGAGTGGCTAGAGCGCGAGGCAGGACGCAGGAGGCAGCAGGTGGGGTAAGCAGGGTATACGGCGGGTCCGCGGACGCGACGACGCTGCGCGCGCGGCGGGTTAGGTTTGATGTGCTCGCGGGGCCGCTCTGCTGCCGGCAGCCCCACCCCGGCCCCACCCCGGCTTACGTGCCCCTGCATGCGCCTCCGCACCCACCTCGTCGGTCTCGTCCGCCTCGATGGCGTCTTCCTCCTCGTCCTCCTCGTCATCGTCCGTCTGTAGGAGCGCGCGGAGGCTGTCTGGCATGCGCAGCTGAGTCTCTGCGTCAACGGCCAGACCCATCAGGCGGCGGGCGGGGGTGGTGGCGGCCTCGGTGGTGATGCCGCCATCAAAGCACTGCGATTCAGCATGGAGGGAACGCAGAGTGTCACGAGGTGTGGCGGTGAGCAGTTGGCTTGCGCCGGCGGAGACAACAGGCGGTTTCCGCCGCCCGCCCCGAGCCCAAAGGGTTCATGTGATCATGAAACAGATGCGCCATTATCTGTCGTGCAACCGTACTGAGAGCGAGGCAGGAGGCCTCACCTGGGGGCGCTGTGGGTAGGAGGATGCGCCGCAGCCAGCAGGGCGGGGGGCGGGGCCCGGGGGGAGGGAGGGGCAGGGGAGAAGGGTGGTAAGCAGAGAGCGCACAGATGGGTACAGCTGCTGACTATGTCTATCTGCTAGCTGCTTCCAGCTCTATCTTTCAAAAACTCACGCAATCGTTCTCCTGGCATGGGACGTCCAGGGACCACACGTCCTTGCTGCGATTGATTGGAGGCACAGGATGGCGCGGGGATTGATGAGCTTACACGAAGCGTGCTCAGCAGCAGGGCGGGGTGGATCAGTACACATGCTAACGGAGACTGATGGCCGGGTGCGGGTTGTGTGGTTGGATGTACGGTGCGGAGCCGCGCTCAGCTCCCGTCCGTTCCCCACGGCGGCACGGCACCCGCTCGCCCCACCCGTGAGGGGAACTATAGCCAACCACGCACCCAAGCTTCTGCGCCGTCGGGAAGCACTCACCAAACGTCCCTATCCTTGTTCCTCTCAAGGGAGCAGTCGGTGTTGCCGTTGGCGGCCTTGCCCTTCCTGACGTTGAGGTCCTGAGGGGCGGGGGCACGGCGGTAGGTACGTACCGGTACGTAAGGCAGCCGATGGATGGCCCGGCGCGGCAGGTAGGGCAGCTAGCGCCAATGACGGCACGCACATGCGCTCCGCTGGCGCACACGAGCGAGTGGCCCGTAGCTGCCAGCGCCCTCGGCGCGCGCGCTCGTGCCCACGTCCCCGGCAGCAAAGCGAAGCCCCGGCGCCGTACGCCCGCGCACCCACCAGGGTCTTGCAGGTGTCGCTCTGCGCCCCCTTGCGCTGCACACTGCGGTCCTTGCTGACGCGCTCCTTCAGGTCCTTGAGCTTGACGGGACCCTTGTAGTTGGGAATCTTGACGCGGGAGGCCGGCACCGCGCTGCTTCCTTGGGCGCTCTTCACCAAAACGTCGCTACGCGGGGCAGGGGTGGGAAGGGGTTGGGCGCGGCGCGCTCCGGAGTCCGACCTGTCCGACCTAGCATTTGGCGGGAACGCCGCGCGACCGTGAACTCACTCTCCAAAGCTCGTAATGCAGCCCTTGATCTGTTCCTTGCGCTCCTGAAGCTTTCGCCTCTGCATCTCGCGCATCTCGCGGCGCGACCAGCCCTCGACATTGGCATCAGCGCGGACGTCGACCGATGCCGCGACGGCGCACGCGGCCACAGCAAGAAGCACGAAGCGGAGCGTTAGGGCCATTTTTTTGCCTGCGTGGAGGTGACGAACGCAGAACAAAAGTTACCATACATCGACGACGGCAAGCAGCCGCGGCACCGCCTCAAAGCAGCGCAGTTTCACTCAGATAGTTCGGTCTGTCTGCTGAGTATTGTCAGGGCGTTCCCCAGTCTTGCAGGGGTGACTTGAGTGGCCATCGGCAATGGATCGCCGTAGTGCGTGGGGAGAGTGCGCAACGCAGGCGCACCTGACAACACTGCCGCCCTCGGTTAGAATCAGTGTTTGAGATGTTGGTGTGCCGGCTGGCTTTTATGGCGTTTGCAGGGCGTGGGGGTGCCCGACAGCGCCCGACAGCGCGACATAGAAGTACAGCCCGTCTGTCCGGGGCAATCCCCGGCGGTTGGTTCGCAATGTTAGAGGTCTGTCGGCTGGCGGGTCTGACCTCACACGTAAAATTGCTTTGGTGCGGTGGCCCGAGAGGCTAAATGCACACGAGCGAGGCACGGCGAGGCACACGAGCACACCCGCGGGGGCGGGGCGGAGGGGTCGAGTGTGACGGAGTGTGACGGGTCGCGCGGCGGGACGTGGAAACGACGAAGTGCAGATGAAAGCGTGTGGGAGCACCAGTGCGTGCAAGTCCAGGGCCTGCAGGGCACAAGGGCCGCTGGACCACAGGTTCAATGTCGCACATCCTTTCATGTGACCTGCCTCGGGCACGCAAATGGAAACGTTGCTCGCTGACATAGCTTGCCCAGCTGTCCGCGACCCGAATAAAGTCAAGTCAAGTGTTACACCCCTGACGCCCCTGGTGCAAGATTGGACGCTTCGACTTCCTCTGATACCTGAGGGCTTCCAACGCGGCCACCCCGACGTTGATGCATGGCGGCGAGGCCGGCGCTCCCAGCGCGACCAGCGGCACCCCTGCCGGCGCCACTCCTGGCGACGAGGTCGGAGCCCCTCGGAACCCCCGCCCAGCGGCACTCTTCTGGCGTCGTCTGGCGCCACTCCTGGCCCAGCCGCGCGCACCGCAGCCCCTAGCTCCGTTCCCACTCCAGGGAGTCCAGGCCCAGCCGGGGGCACAGGAGCCCCGAGCTCTGCTCCCACGCCAGGCCCGGCGGCGGGCACGGGGAACCCCGCATCCACGCACATCCACGCCCTTGGCCCGGTGACCAGTAACGGAGCCCCAGACTCTTCTCCCACGTGCGGCGGGTAGGCGACCCCTGGCGGTCCCTCCAATGGCCATGGGGGCGGATCGTCTGGGTCCCTGGGTCAGCTGCCCCCAAGAGCGGACGTCGGAGGTAGTACTCCGTGGGCCTGTGACTTTATTTGCTAACGCAGAACAAGACGCTGCACAGGAGGAGACGGCGGGGGGTTCGGGATCATAGTATGGGCGTGGGAAGTCAAGGACTCGTAACGGCTGGGCCTGGCGCTCTTGCGCTGCCGCCTCCGTCCGCACTTCCTCCCGCCCTCCGCGCGGCTGCGGTGCTGTTCAGATCAGGGCGGGCAGCGGGGGCAGCGGGAAGCAGGCAGGCAAATTCGGTGTATGGCGTCACCGCGTTCCTTGCCAGACCGCGGAGGGCCGACACCCGCCAAGACGCCACGACGGATGGCAGCCCGGCGAGTTGCTAGCTCGCCTCGACTCCTGCTCTCATCACCTGCACCGCGCGCTGGCAAACGCAAAGGCCAGTCGGGCGATGGCTCGCTCGCGCCATTTTCCCGCGGCGGTGGCCCTGCCGCTCGTCGCCGCGCTGCTGATCGTAGGCGCACCTCACTGCAGCTATGGTGAGAGGCGCAGCACTCTTCCTGTCTACCGCAGTGGCGGGTTGGCGGCACGCACGTGGTGCGGAGGGACCGGGTTTGACCGCGGCCCCTGCGCGCTAAAACGCGCCCTGCGTTCCTGTCCGTGGCCCCCTGCTTGCAGCCATCCGCGGGTCTCTTCAGCAGCAGGGCGGCACCGCAGGCAGCGCCGCCGGCGCACAGGTAAGTGCGCTGGGGTTGCGTGCTGGGGGGGGGGGGGGGCAAGGCGGGGCCTGTATGCGCGCGGCGGGCAGGGGAGGCAGGGGCCGGCGGCCGGGGCGGAGCTTGAAGCGATGTGGGTCGGTCAGGCCCCTCCCAGGCTCCGTCCTAAATAGGCGGGGCCACGGCTGCTGGCCACGACTCACGAGGCCGATGCGGCAGGCGCAGGGAGGCCAGCGACAGAAGAGGGGCGGCTAGTGTGAGTGGACGCTTTGCGGATCCAGCACTGATGTTCAGCGCTAGCCTGAACCCCTGATCCCTGCCCGCATTCCCAGGTCGTCAGTCCTGTACCGTCAGGCGAGGTCCTCACAGCCCCTTCCACTGCTGCTGGAGCGGCCGCGGCCTCTTCAATCGTGACCGGGGCGGCGGCGTCAGCATCCGCATTCCTGCTGGCAGCGGCCCAAGCCGCCGCCGCCGCTGCGGCGGAGGACTCGCCTCACTCAAAGGCCGCCGCCACACGGGTGACACCGACCCCAGCCCATGGCGACGATCCCTCCGCAGCGGCCGTTGCTGCTGCCACCGCGGCCGCGCAGGCCACCGGCGGCAACGCCACCGCCGCCGCCACCGCGGCCGCGCAGGCCACCGGCGGCAACGCCACCGCCGCCGCCACCGCCGCCGCCACCGCCGCCGCCACCGCCGCCGCTCAGGCCTTCGCCGCCACCCCTGGTGGCGGCAACGCCGCCGCTGCTGCCGTCGCCGCCGGCCAGGCGGCCGCCATGGCTCCGGCGGGTGCTGACGTCAGCGCCATCGCCAGGGCTGCCGCCAGCGCCGCTGCCGCTGCCGGCGGCGAGAGCGCCTACGTGGCCGCCCTGGCCGCCGCTGCTGCCGCCGCTCTGGTCAGCCGCCCTCCGGCTCCACCCACGGCCCCGGCACCCTTGGCGGCGCCTCCTGGGAGCCCCGTGCCGCAGCCGTCTCCACCGCCGCCGATTATGGCCTCACCAGTACCAGAGCCCCCACCAACCGCGTCGGCTACAGCCGGGGCCAGCTCATAAGGCGAGGCGGCGCCTGCTGTCTCATCAGCACGGACGACAGCGTCCGAAACCTCCCCCGCACCTGAGCCCCTGCCGCCGCCCCCACCCCCGCCTGCGCCCCCACCCCCTCCTCCGTCCCCACCCACGCCTGGGCCTCCCCCTGCGCCCCTGCCTGAGCCCTCACCTGAGCCCGCGCCTGAGCCCGACGTACTGAACGAAACACTGGTTAAGGCCCTGGGGGAGGGCCTGTTCGGAGGCTAGTGCGTGCGCCGACGGTTCGAGAGTGCGTGGCCCTGGAGAGTCCAGAGGTGTGGCCTCGTTCACGTGGGCGCGGTCGGAATCCCAGTGGCCGCGGTTGGACCTTAGGGCTGGAGGCTGGAGGGTAGCATACGGGAGCGATCTGGCTGATCACTGTGGGCCGGGACAGACGGTGCGTGTGCTGGAGGGACAACTAAGTACGACCAGGGCGCAGGGGGCTAGGGGCCCCAGAGGCGTACTGGTAGGGAGGCACTGCCTGCGGGCCCCATTCTCATGTGCCCTCAACCTCGACAACTACGGTGGGTGCTCACTTCTTGGACGGTGACGTATGGGCATGCACAGAGAGACGTATGGCGCATGGTGCTGTACGGCGCCACACGGTACGGCAACTCGCGCCTGCAGTCTCGCGTAGCCTTCTTGATTTCCCTGTCCAACCCTGCTGACTGAAATCGTTGTGGGTCTTTCACGCTGTCCCCGTGAGACTCTCGGCACAGCCGCGCCACTTTCCCATCCATCAACATCGCTACTATCCTGATCTAAGCCGCCTGCAGCCCGCCAACGTACTCCTTGCAGTAGGACCTAGAGCTAGCAGCTAGAAAGGCGGGTCGGCCGGCTTGCGAGCAAGTCCTCGCGCGCAAGCATCATGCAGCAGCTCCAGCTCCACCGCTGCTCCCAGCGGCATGCGTCAATCCGCTCAAGCCGACGCGCCCGGCCGTTTGTGTCGGCCGTGCGGGCTAGCGCATCGGCGGAGTCTCAGCATGGTCCGGAGCCCGCCCGGCTGCAGGAGGGTTCGAGCCGCCGCGAGGCCCTTCTGTCTATGCTCAGCGTTCCCCTGGTCGCATCGCAGCTGGTATCGGCGGTGCAGCCTGCTCAGGCCTTCGTCGCCCCGCCCGCGGGATATCGGCTCCTGAACGACAAGCTGGACGGCTACAGCTTTGTCTGCCCGGAGCAGTGGCTGGTCGTGACGTCTTCGGGTAACGACATTTTCCTGCGCAACCCTCGCAACGTGGAGGAGAACTTGTTCGTGGACCTGACCTCGCCATCCTCCTCGCGCTTCAAGACCGTGGAGGACCTGGGCACTCCCCAGGACGCCGCGAACCGCCTCCTCGACCAGTACCTCACAAAGGAGTTCATGTCCACGCGCCTGGGCATTGCGCGCTACGGCGAGGTGGTGTCGGCGGTGAGCCGCAAGGCCGACGACGGCCGCACGTACTACGACATTGCCATCCGCATGACCTCGTACGGCAGCACCAACGCCTACGCCGCCAGCCGTGAGGAGGTGCTGGCGGTGAGTACGGCATGACGGGGGCCAGGGCGGCGGCCGGGGAGGCCGGGGGTAGTCGTGTGGGGCCGGGCCGGGGGCTGTGGGAGCGTGTTGCTAGGGGTTGACCTGGAGTCCACAAAGGTTCTGTCATGGCAAGCCCGCCTGTTGAAACAATGCCTGAATCACATCCCTGAACTCCCTGCGCAGAGCTACAAGCTGGAGTTTGACCGCACGCTGTTCTCGACCCTGGGTACGGCGAACAACCGCCTCTACACGCTGCGCCTGCAGGCGAGTGGGGGGGCGGCTGGCGGGGCGGGGGTCGACGGGTACCGGCAGGGGGGTGCAGGAGCGACCAGCAAGCCGGATGAAGTACTGTCGCAGTGGTGATACGAGCGGGCGTAATCCTGGGTGAATCTCCCTAAGACTGGTGGAGGACGGTGGCGAGGTAGCAGTGCGGGGTACTCTGAGGGGTGGGGCACAGGGGCTGGGCATCACAGGTTGCGTGGGCGCGTTGCCGCAGGCAGGGAGCGGGCAGGGAACACAGCTGGGTTGGGTTGGGTGCAGTGATGAAGGACAGACGGCATGCAGTGACCTGGTGACTCTGGCACGTCACGAAAGGTCGGGCGCCGAACCGATTAGCGAGAGCCGCAGGATTGCCAGGGGCTACTGTTGAGCCTAGGTCGCGTTGGCTGCCTGCTTGCACACTGACGGCTGCCCCCACGTCGTGCGCCCCCCTCCCTGCAGGCCCCCACCAAGAGCTTCAAGGGTGACTCGGGTGCGCTGCGGACCATCAGCGAGTCCTTCCGCGTGCGCGAGGTGGACCCCTCCTAAGGGAATGGAGCGTGTCCGCCTGCCTGAGGGGGCATCCGCAAGCCCCGCCTGAAGGGGCACCCTCAGATCCTGCCTCAAGGCGGCATTCTCAGGCCCCACCGGCAGGAAGCGGGCGTACTTGGTCGGCCGGCCGGTGGAGCCAGGACGAGGGGCTGGTATGAGAGGAGGCCTCCGCAGCAGCAGGCGCAGCAGCGGGAGCAGGAGGCACGGAGTGAAGAGGGGGGATTCGAATGGGAGCGGGGTGTGTAGTGTAAAGGGGGTGAGAGGCCAGTACTCGGGGGGGAGCTGTTTCGAGTCGGATGCGTTCGGGGAGGGCAGGGGGTGGGAGGGGGAACGGCGGTCGGAGGGCGGCGGTCGGAGGGCGGGCTTGAGCCGGGACGCGGGGTGCCCGGGCTGGAAGGCCACTCCGTGCCAGGATGTGCGGGGCGAGCTGTGCCGTAGGGCGGAGGTCTACAGACCGCAGCCCCCAAAGGGCAGACATGTGATGCGAAAGGGTGCAAGACTGAGATTTCCCGATGTGGGTCGAGCTGGGGGCTGCACGTGAACCGTGCGCGTACTGAGCACTGAGCTCTGAGTGCATGCGGGGACTGAGCTATGGTTTGTGGCAGGGATGACCCTGGTGTGGGACACGGACGTCCTGGCTGGCGTGCACGGCTGGGAACGATGGGCTTTGCAGGGCCCGGGCTGTAACGCCCTACCACCGATCAACTGAGCCCACGCTCATGTGGACCCGGCCGCGGATCCAGGCCGCCCGTGCAGCGCACCTGCCTGCGCTCCACTTCCAAGTAAAGATGGGCGGGCTCGACAGCTCAACAGCCGGGACAAAGTGAGCCAGAGTCGGAGCACGTGCTCAAGGCGTGCGGCCATGTACTGCTTGCAGGCGTTGGCCCAACAGCGTACCGCCTTACTGCCGGTCAAAAGGCCCGTCATGTCACCACGTCCGTGTCCCGAAGCGGGGACCCGCAGGCTGCCGCAGGGCCCCCCAACCATGTCCACATGCAATCTGCTGCTCCGTGGGCGACCACTGGGCAGACACTGGCCTGCCCCGGGCCTCAGCGTCCAATGCCGCTCACACCTCCACATAATGCGCAAACAAGCCCAAACCACCGGTATCCTCGACAGCTGCAAAAGGTCTGGCACAAAACGCCCGTCCGCTAGGCAAGTTGCTACGTGGCGAAACCTCCTGCAACCTTGTCCCTGTCAACTGTGAAGTGAGAGTGCAGTCCGGCATGTCACCAGCACGTAATACGCCGCACACAGCGCCGTGCTCATGACCGCTCCTGCTTCCTCCCGCAGCACCCCGAACACACCTTCGACTGCAGCCTCGACACAAACTGAGGGTTGCCTCAGCAGCATGCGCCTTCGCGTGTACCGTACCGTACCGCACCTCCCGAGCTCTACCTCGGGACTGGCATTGACGAGTGGGGCAAGGGCAACAGCCAAAACGCCCGCAGACATTGGCCCCAAGAAATTGCAAGCAACGACCAGTGGGACGCCGCGACCGTGAAACTCTTCGCAAAGAGCCCAAGCCCAAGGCGGGGCGCAAGGCAGAGGCCTGAAGGATAGCCCCCAGTACTGTACTTGGATACGACTCATGCAACTCGTGTCCTGCCCTCTCCTTGAGAGCGCCAAGCCTGCCCAGCAAGCGAACTACTCGAGCACTTGTCAACTTGCTACCCACATCGTTTCCGGGGCAAAAGCAGGACAACCGCAGAAGCGAGCGGCGGTTCGCCGGGGGGCTACAAACTAGGCTTGCGCTGTACAGCTTTTGGGGAGGCAAATGCACAAAGCGGGACACACGAGCCCGGTGGAAAGCCTCATGGGACAGCCATAAGCCCATGAGCTGCAACCCTAACGCGACACCCTGCGATGCAAACGCAATTCAGTTACGCTGAATCCCTCTATCTCTCATTAAAGAAGTTCCTCCTTACCCGCAGTCTGCCCTCCCTCAACACAAGCTCCCCACCCCCATCAACCCCAGCCGTAAAGCCCACCAGGGCTTGTGCCTCTCTCGGCGCAGCCCACCCCGATCCCGTTCCCATTCAGACCAATCCCTCAATTGTGTACAAACCCTTAATCCCTCCCGACCTCCCGCGCCCCGTCACTCGTGATGCCCGCGAGACCGACAGGAATCGCATCGGCAGCGGACACGTCACCACGCCCTAATGTCAAGCACGTGCGAGCGACGAGCGGGCCTCCATCCTGTGGCTCAGACCTCCACGCAAGCTAAAGTGCCAGACCACAGAATGCGATTGTGGGCGGCACATGCAGGACCTGAGCCCCCATATGCCTAGGCCGCCACTCCAGGCAACTGTGCTCGGGAATGGCTTCCACGAGGGGGCGGGAGCAAATCTTGGATCCCAAATCTTGGACCCCCAATCTTGGATCTAAGATATCGGGCGTGCGAGGAGGCATTCCCCTGATCGGGATGCTCTCCTGTCCCTCGCTTCATGGCGTCAGGGCAGCATCGCTTTCCTTTATTCGCGGGGCTACGCCGCTGACGGCACTGCGCGGGGCTAAGCCGTTGCCGGCACTGCTCCCCAATGGCAGCCGGACCTGACGATCGGTGCGTGCATGAAGCACAGCCCCCAGGCCGACCCAGATGGCGACCCACATGGCACGGGCAGGGCGTGCGCTGCACGTGGCTGTCCTCCAGGGGTGCTTCCAGAGCCTCGGCCACCACTGCCCCCGAAGCCCACATGACCGGGCGCCACGCCAGACGCAGCGATCAACTGACGCATCACGCGACGCATGCGCAGGCTTGCGACAACACCGGCTCTCCTGCGCCCGTCGGTGGCTCCGGGAGGCATCCGCCCTCCTCCTCGTCCTCCGTCGTTGCGTCCCTTGAGCGCGCTCCATGCTGTGTCACCAGCGTGCGGGGCCCTTTACCTGAAGGGCCCGCTCTGGCAGTGGCCGACGCGCTGCCCCCCAGGCTCCTGCCCCTCACGCCGAGGGCTGCGACATGTCCGTGGTGACCACGGGCGGGGAGGCCAGCGAGGGCAGGCCCGCTGCAGCGTGGATAAAGGGGGGCATAGCAGGAGCAGGCGCATGGGGGCATCAGCTCATCGGCAGGCACAACAGGGCGCCGCAACTTGTCCTAGAGTTCCAGCCCCTCAAGCCCCTTCCCAAGGCACCAGTCATAGCCCCGCGCCCGTTGAGCCTGGTGTGCTCCAGCCTGGTTCCCTGTGCCCCTCAGCCGAAGGCCCGGCGCCCTAGACACCCCCCCGCGCCCCTGCGGCCCCAGCACACGCCTCGCTTCCTCGCTTTCACCGCCCCGCTCACCTCCCGCCTGGCTCCCGGCTCGGGACATGGACATGGGCAGGGGCACGCCCACGCCCACGGGCGGCCCCGAGGCAGCCACCTCGGCCAGCAGGGCCTCGCCCACGCTCTGTGGGGTGGGGAGGAAGAAAGGGCAGGGGCGAGGGCTGGGTTGGAGATGATCTTTGGGAACCGCAAAGAGGAAAGGGGCGGGGCCGGGGGAGAGGAGATGAGGGGGTGGTTTGCGGCGGGTGGTAAAAGCCGGACCGGGGCCATGAGGCAGGCATGTGCTCAGCGGGATGTCCCCTCCATAGTGCCGGAACTGGACAAACCCTGGACGGCCCCGGGCGCAGCAAAATGTGCGTTGTCCTACGAGACCACCGCCCTGCCTTAGCCCCGCGCACCCCACCTGCACCGGCGGGAGCGGCGGCGGCGGCGGCGGTGGCGGCGGCGGCGGCAGGGGCATCTCCGTGGTGACGGTGCCGGAGGCCATGCGCGCCATTGGGGCCAGCGCCGCCGCCACGGCGGCGGCGGCGGCGGCAGAGGCGCTGGTGGAGCCGGCGCCGGGGCCCGGCCCGGGACCGGGGGCGTCCAGGCTCCCCGAGCTCTGCGTGAAGGATGACTGGGCAGGGCGAGCAAAAGCTCAGACAAGGAGAGCGTCGGTGAGCACAAGTGGCGATAGAGGACTATCGGGCGCAGGCGCACGCCCCTACTATGTCTCCCCGTACTTCCGCTCAAGCTCACACCACCATGTCCCCTCAATCACCTACTGACGCCCAGCGCCCGCTCGCCCCACCGCCCCCACCTGGCCCCCGAAGGCCGACACGAGCACCGCCGGGCCGCCACCGCCGCCCACCCCCGAGGACACGGTGGGCAGCAGGCCCGACAGCCCGCCCGCCTGCATGGCGATGGCCTCCTCCGCGTTGATGTTCTGGGCCTGAGGACGGGTGCGGGTGTGGGACGTTGGGTAACGGAGGGTGAGGGTAGCGCTTTGCAATGCAATGTGCTCAACGCCACCCAGTTCCCGCTTCCCCCTCATACCCGCCGTCCCCAACCTAAGAGCCCAGCCCCAACCCCTTTCCTTCTCCCGCAGCCCTGCCCTCCGCAGCCCCCGCCCTTGCCTGCAGCAGCAGCGCCGACACTGTCCCCAGCGGCACGCCCACGCCGCCGCCCTGCCCCTGCGCCTGCGCCGCCGCCAGCTGCTGCAGGAGGCCCAGCGGCAGGTCCCCGGAGGCGGCCGCCAGCAGGGGGATGCCGCCCAGGGAGATGACCTGACAGGGGGGGCAAGGGGAGGGGAGGGAGGGGTTGGGGGGGTTTGTTGCTGACAGGGATCGCGTTGCCTTCGCCAGGGAGCTTAGCTTAGGGGGAGGGGAGGCGGAGGGGCGCCGAAACGGGTGTGGTTAGTGCATGTGCGAGCATGCTTCAAGAGAGCACGGCACGGCAGGGTGACCCGGAGCAGCCCCCCAACGGCATCGGGCCCAGCGAGGCCCCCCAGCGCACCTGCCCCGAGCCCGCGTGTGACAGCTGCCCCGAGCTCGTCAGGCCCAGCAGGCCCGCCAGGCCGCCACCGCTGGCGTCCTGACCTTGCGCCTGCTGCTGCCGCTTGACCCTGCGAGGGCGGAAGGGACAGAACAGGTTTAGGGTTGGGTTTAGGTCGAATCTTAGAAAGGTATAGGGCAGCAACAAGCGAGTCCGGCGCAGGGTCCAGGGCGGGGCGATGGCGGGCAGCGGTGATGCGGGGATACCCGACCCCTCTGACCCCGTTTTCCGAAGGGCCCCGCGCCCCCTTCCCTCCCAGCCCGCGCCCCGGCGCACTTCCACCTCTCCACACACACGGCACCCCTGGCTCCCTCCCGCACTTTCCCCCCAAACGATAACATAGCCCCACACTGACACCACGCCACCGGCCTCACTTTTGCGAGACCTCGTACTCCTTGCGCCAGCGGCCCACGTCCACGGCCCGCTCCCGCAGCAGGCTCTCGTGGTGGCGCAGGAAGTGCTTGCGCACGCAGTCGGTGTGGTAGGCGCTGGGGGGGTGGAGGGGGGCGGGGAGGGGGGGAGCGTGTGTGCCAACCCTAGGAACCAGTAACGAGTAAAGCGAACCAGAGGTTCAAGTAGCAGAAAGCGAGGCCCGCGAGGGGAGCGTGTGTATGCAAGCACGCAGTCGGTGTGGTGGGCGCTGGGGATGGGGGTGGGCAGGGAGGAGGGCGGCGGTGCAAGGGGCGTGATGTGCAAGCCCGCCCGCCCCTGGTATGGACAAAAGCCGCTTCTGTTTTCTCTGTTTGATCCCTGCTGCATTCCACCGCCGTACCGTACACCGCAAGCCGTATGCTGGGTCAGCGCACACCCACCCACCTGTAGGCGGTGCACGTGTGGCCGCAGGCAAGGCACAGGATCTTCTTGTGGTCCTGGACCTGATGGGGTGGGCGGGGTGCAAGGAACAGGAGCTGAGTACGCTCGACGCGCCCAGCAGAGCCCTCTGTCAACCTCGCGCGTACCGAACCAGTGACCTCGCGCGTGGCCCCTTCCCTGCGCGCCCTCCGCGGCCCATCCCTCCCTTGCCCCCGCCTCCCTTACCCTCGCGCTCCACCACCAGCCTCGCACGTTGCAGCCCCCCTCCACAGGGCCCCCCGTCCCAGCCCCACCCCCTTGCCCCCGCCTCCCCCACCTCCACCATGCCGCTGATGGCCCCCTCGAACAGCTCCGAGATCTTGCGCTGCATGTCGGACATCTTCTTGGTGTGCTGGGCCTCGTTCTTGAAGCTGGGGGGGAGAGGAGAGGGGGAAGAGGAGGGGTATGAGACGAAGAGGAGAGGAGGAGAGGAAGAGGGCTACCAGTATGGAGCGGTCGTGGAGGAGTTGGTTAGACGGGGGTAGGGCATTGGAGGGCAAACTTGACCAGCAGGGGGTGGCTGGGCATTGTTTGGGGGGGAGGCTAAGAGGCCGGGGCGGAGTGCGGGTGCGAGTGGTGCCCTCGTAATAGGTGCTCGCGGGACAGTTGACTAGAGCCCTCCCCAGGGTACACCCAACCCAGCCCGGCCCCGGGGCTCACCGGCCGTCCGCGTGCCGCGTCTTGCTCTCCTTCTTGGGCGGCCCGTTGCTCCCGCCGCCGCCGCCTCCACCGCCGCCGCCCCCAAACGGCCCGCGCTCCCCGAGGCCGTTGCCGGGGCCGGCGCTCTCGGAGCCGCTCTGCCGGGCGGCGTTGCTCAGCAGGCGGCCCAGCTGCAGGGCAGGGTTGGGACGTCGAGATACGGTGATGTCACGGACTGCCCACTGACCCGGCCTGCAGCACACCGCGACCGCTACTGGCACGCCTTCAACATGCTCGACGCACACCCCGTGCCACCCAACGCCCTAGACCACACCGCCCGCCCGAGGCCGGCCCCCCACGCAGCGCGGAGTAGAATACTGGATGCGGCAGTACGGCACGTGCGTCAGGACGCTGGCAGACGCCAGTGGAGCAAAGCGCCTGACGGACTGCCTGCTAACCCGGCCTGCCGCCTAAACCTGCCCCTTAAGCTCACTGTGGCAGTTGATGGCATTCCTGCCACATGCTTGAACCCCGTCCCAGCCACCGGACCCCCGAGCCCCGCCCGCCCGCCCCAGGCCGGCCCCCCACGCAGACCAGCACCCACCGGCCCGGGCTCGAATCCCTCGCCGTCTCCGTCGTCGTCGCCTTCCCCGTCCGCCCCGCCCGAGCCGCCGTCCTGCCCGTTCTCGTCCGGCTGTAGCGGCAGGTACGGCAACTGGTAGCCCGCCGCCGCGGCGGCGGCCGCCAGCGCGGCGGCGGCGGCCGAGTGGGGGTGGTTGGTGAACAGCGCGGCGGCGGCCGCCGCCGCGGCGGCGCCGTCAGGCTGGGAGTGCGCGGGGTGCAGGGCCGAGGGCGGCGCCCGCGGGGGGGAGTCTTGCTGCTTAATGGAGTGGGCCGCGGCGGCGTCGAGGAGGCCTGTGGTTTGTAAAGAAGGGTGGAGGAGGAGGGGGGTCTTAGGAGTGGGGAACGGGGGTACACTAGACTGGGACCATGAGACCACGACCCGTGCGGAGCTGCAGCGGGCCACCCTGCTCCCAACGCTGTCCCGCCCCTTGTCATGTGCCCGACCCCAGCCCCCTAAACACGCCATCCCTCTGCCCCCGAAGCCCACCCGTGATGCGCGCCCGGATGAGGTCGCGCGGGGCCATCTCGGCATTGGGCGAAGCCAGGTACAGTCGGCAGTGCTGCGACGCAGCCGACTCATCGTCGCTGTACTGCGCACAGACCTTCCTGCAAGGCGCGGGAGCAGGGGCGGGAGGAGGGACAGATGTTTGAGGTGTGGTGAACGGGCGTTGCCTCGAGGTGGGCCACGACATTCTGGGGTGCGAGCGACAACAGCCCGGGAGGGAAACACGTGCCACTCAACCATGTGCCCCCTCAGCCCTCCCACGGCCGCCCGTACACGGCAAGGACCTGCAAACCGCCGAGCACTTCCCCCACTTCCCAGGCTCATGTCCTCGCAAGCCGTCGCCCCAGCTCTGCCGCCGGCCGCGCGCCCCTCCCCACCTGAAGTGGTCGAACGCCGGCCCCAGGGCGCTGTCGCTGGCAATGGGCACCACCTCGGCGAAGTAGCGGTACTTGAACTGCCAGGGAGAGGGTGCCTCGATCTGGGTCGGGGGTAAGTGGGGTCGGGGGCGCGGGCACACGGGTTAGGGGACTTGTTGGTAGGGAGACAGGGCAGGGTGTACCGTCACAAGCGCGGTGTGGTTTGGGGCTTGGGGTCCGGATAGGGGCAGGCTGCGCAAGCGGGTTCGTGTTGAAACGCTTTGGGCGCCAGCCTGAATGTGTCGGTGACGACATCAGGGCCTGCTAGGCCGCTCCATGCGAGGCTTACGCATCTCTATGCTCGCGGTCCCAGCCCGCAGCAGGCCCACCTGCAGGAAGGACCGCAGGGCGGACGAGAGCTCCGCCAGAGACCGCGGCTGCGCCTCCGGGGGTGGGAGCGTCCAGAGGCCCAGGTTCTCCTCCACCTGCGAACCCGGGTGCGGCTGGGCTCAGACGGGCCGTCCAGAAGTCTAGCTCTTGCTTGGCTATCACCCCGGCTATCACCCCTAGCCTGGGCGTTAGCATCGCCACCCTCCCCATCCGCAGGCGACAGCTCGCTGCTGGCAAGCCCTGGCATGCGGGGCCCTCGGTGCGGGCCAAAGCTTCCGTTCCTTCTCCGTCCACTAGCCATTCCTGTTCCGAGCTCGGTACGGTCCATTTTCCCACACAATCCCGTAAGCCTTGACGGCCGGGCTGCGCGCACGGCAGCCCTGCCCTCTCTGCGAACGCACCGTGGTGACCCGCCGCTTGCCGCCGGGCACCTCCGGCTCCCCCACGGCCTCGCTGGTGCGGATGAGGAGGATGCGCGTGGGTCGAGGCCCCGCTGCATAAGCCAGAGCCGGAAGGGACAACGAGCCGGAACATGGCGTTAGAGAGGACCCTGGCTCTGCAAAGGAACCTTGGGCGTCTATTGCACTCGCACAGGTACTACCCAACAAGAGCCGGAATGACAAGGGGACACAGGGGCCCCGTTCACCCGGCAGAGCGTCCCCAGTGACTTTCGCCGCCGTGTTTGGCGTGAAGGTTGAGAAGGTGAATCCATCTGCGGGAGGAGTGACATCAGCATGGGAAAGGAACTTGTCGGTGGTCGGAGCTGACCTGGCCACGTCGCTATCTGTCTTGCACCGCCAACCAAACCCCGTCCGCTCATGATACGGGGATGGCAAGCCTCCCACCCCCCTCTGCACGTCGTGCTCCGCCCGCTCCAGCCGCTTCGTAGATGCCAGCAACATGCACCCCGAGCTGTGTGCCGTACAGCCGTACAGGGCCGTGCCTACGGCTTCAGCGGCCGTACGTACCCCCCGGGCTGTGCGCCGTTCAGCCGAATGGGCACCAAAAGCGCATGCGCCCCACCTGGATCGGTGGGATACACGACGCCGTCTAGCGCCACGTTGCCTAGCCGGAAGTAGTCGCGGATGGTGGGCATATGTAGCTTGCCCTGCATGGAGCACAGGCAGGGAGGGCCCGGGCAAGGAGTGGTGGGTTGAGGCACCCGTAACGGCCCCCCCCCCCGAGCCGACCACACCTCAACCACCGGTGAGCCAACTTTGCCAACATTGGTTGGGACCGCCCCTCGGTTGTGGGGCGGTTGTGACGGTTGATATGCCTTCACATGTCGCCGCATGTCAAGTGATCGCCGGCGTCTCTTCGGCTCCCGCTCCCATTTCAGCCCAATTCAGCCCTAGCCCTAGCAACGGTCAGATCGGCCCAGCCCCTTGCGCCCAGAAGACGGGCAAGTGACAGTGACCGACCAGACGGCCCGACAAGCGGACCGAAAACGCACGAGCGGGGTCCGCCCCGCGGCGGCACCGCCGAGACCCGGCGTGTGACACACCCAGTCTAGTTACGCACCCAACCTGATTGGCGTACCTCAATCAGCTGGAAGTAGGCCCGTGGGGGCGGCGTGCCATCCGCGCCAGGCTCGCCATAAGAGATGAGCACAGTGCCGGACGCCATGCCGGCGTAAGCCGCCGCGGGCCCTCCAGCCGCACAGGGCAGGAGCTGAGGTTCGACTGACTAAGTGGTCGCCGGCCTCTAGTCCGGGCGGGCGCGGCCAGCAGGCGCCTGGGCGCAGGGCATCGGGAGCGGCATGATGAGTTGCTGCTGGCTTCTCGCGAGGTCGAGTTGGCCCGCGATGGGAGCGGGGGTAGCAGGGGTGAGCCGATGGCACATCGGCGCAAGGGGTGCTAGTTCCGCGCGGTCCCAATAAATGGAACTCTGTTCTGGAACTGGTTCCTCGCAGACGTCCTCTCGTGGACAGCCCGGCCTTGCCCAGCCGGCCACGGCCCAAGTGACCCCGCCCAGAGCGAACCCGGCCGCGGATCCAGGCCGCCCGTGCAGCGCACTTGCCTGCGCTCCGCTTCAAAGTTCAGATGGGCGGGCTCGACAGGCTCCTGAGGCTCCTGAGCTCCAGCAATGCCCAACAGGTCCAAGTCAGGTACAGCTACTAGATGGTATCGAAAGGAAGCAGTCTAGGGGCCGGTTTGCCCTCCGATGGCCCGGCCTGGCCGCCCGGTGCGCTCAGCGCCCCTAAACAGCAGCCGCAGAACTCAGAATGCTAGCTGGGTTCACACGTCAGGGAGCTGGCTGGCCGAGCTGCGCGCCAAAGGATTGAACGCGGATGGGCGTCCTTGGGCGGCATGGCGCTCCACCCCTTCAGCGAGCACCCAGCGAGAAAGCAAACACCCAGCACCACCTCCGCACAGATCAACGTTTCGTGGCATCTTCACTTGCCAGCTGAGGCGAAAGTTGACTAGAGCCGGCAGACCGCGACCACAGTCCCGACACACCGCCCCGGAAACCTTAGAGCCCTCTTGCCTGACCCAGCACACCTCTGAATGTCGCAAGACGGAAGCGCCGGCAATGAGCCGTCTACTCTGGCGGTAACTGACAATACCGAGCATGCCGGACCTCACGAGCTCGGCGCTAACGGGGCCAGCACCAAGCCGGCACAGGTAGGATTGTGCACATCTTGCGCCACAGCAAGACTTTCAGGGAACTTTGGGAAGGCCGTTGCGGGGGCCAGTTGCGGCAGTGTCGAAGGGACTGCACGCCCCTCTCCCATGCCTCAATTCTCCGAGCGCCTCGGTGCCCTACAACCAGCTGGGGCTTTCCCACATCACGCTGCGGCCCGTTTCCTCTCCGCTGCACGGCCGTAACGTGGATAAACTGCCCCCTGCCCCCTTTGTTTTGCCTGCACTCCGACGTAGAACAAGAGCCCAGCCAAGCCCCGGGCTCCTCCCCCGCCCATGAGCGCCGAGGAGATGGCGGCCGCTGCCGCGATGGCTACCGCCGCCGCCACGGCCGCCGTGCTCAAGGGCGGTGCCAACCCCGCCGCCACCAGCGACGCCGCGCACGCCGCTGCCAGCGCTGCCGCCCACAAGTCCCCCGGGCCGGCCTCAGCTCCCAAGATGCTGGCCTCGGCCGCAAGGGGAGGGGAGCGTGGCTCTCCTTCGAGGTCTCCGGCCCCCGCAAAGCCGCGGGGCCCGCCGCGGGCTCGGTCTCCCGGGGCCGACGCTGGCCCGTCCCCCGGGGCCGGGGCCGGTGCCAACCGTGGCAACGGCGGAGTGGCACGCCAGCCGCGGCCGCCCCCGCCGCCCATGTCGGAGGAGGAGATGGCCGCCGCCACGGCCGCCGCCAGCGCGGCGGCGCTAGCGGCGCTGTCCGGGAGCAAGCCGACCGGCAGCGGCGCGGCGGCGGCGTCCTCCGCCCCGGCCGACCCGGCCTCCTCGGTCCTGGCCGCGCTGGCCGGGACGGACCGGAAGGCAGCGGCCATTGCCGCCATCCCGCCGCCCGCGGACGCAGGCGGCAAGAAGGATAAGGAGGCAGCCGCCGACCCCGTGCCGGCGGCTGACGCGGCTGCTGAGTAGGCTAGCGTGCCTGGGTGGTGTGGCAGCACGCGGGACGGTCCGGGCGGGCTGATTCAGTCCTTCTCGGGCTGAATCAGTCCTCTCTGCTGCGCCCGTAGCCTCTGGGAGTCACAGCTGGTGGCGACAAGCCATCTTGGCTGGCTTGCCTGGGTCAGGTCGGATGGGATTATGGGGTGCATGTGCCCGTGCGATGCGGATGGCTCACGGCAGGCCAGCGAAGGGGCCTCCCCGCTCTGTTGGGGGATCGATCTAGAAAGGCGTGCTGAGACGGCGGGCGGCGTGGGCGGGCGGCATCAACGGGCGTCGTTGGGGCAAGCCTGCCGGTACTCCCAGCGGAGGAGGTGGATGTGGAGGCAGCGGAGGTGGGAAAGTATACGAGGGCACGGTGGGAAGGAATCAATAAGGGCAGATAGACCGTAGGTAGGTTGTGCTGCCGGGATCGAATAGAATGCGCACGTAGCGGTTGTCACCGGGCGGGGGCCTCCCATCAGACTCACGGCATGGTGTATGGCGCATGCGGGTGTGGGATTGCACCCTTCCGCCTTCGTCTTCGCAAGCGGGTCAGGGCCATGCTAGCTTGGGCTCTCGAAGGACGTCTTGATGTGATAGGTGTCGGGGCATCAAGATGCTGGTCGAAAGACACCTTCGTAGGCTTGTTGTTGTTGTTACACGGGCAAGGGTATCAGCCGTGAACTCCCGTACGGGCCGTGGGCCAAAGGGATGTGTGTCCAGCGAGGCGCGAGTCATCACACAGTCATCACAGTCATCATATGTTGCGGCTGGCCGGGGTGGAACCCGCACCACCCTCGTGGGCCTTGAGTGGATAGTACCGGAGTGGGACGGGGGCCAAGAAGTACTGGTGAAGAAAGTTGCTCGGATCTAGGATTTGGTGCTACCTGCCCTGCGGTCGAAGGCTGAGAACTTACGGAGGCTCATACTCACTGGGGCGGTGGGGCTGGCCGGCAGCCAAGGGGCCTGTAAGTCTGTAACCCGTCCGGATGCAGCTGTGGTCTGTGCACAGGAGCATGCCAGACCTGTCTGGGAGTCCGGAAGACAGTGCAGCACATGGGAGGTGTGCATGGGAGTCTCCTGCAGACGGCGGGGACAGCATGCAGGTTCCGGGCACTGCGGGTAGCAGCCCGCGTTGACCCGCATGTGCATCTCGCAGCCATCCGTAGCACTGTGCGTACCCGCTCACAGTGTGCACTCCGTGCTCGCTGTTTGGTTATGTACAGCTAAAGTATTCCCTTCACTGCAGCGCTGTTGCCCAGTTCGCAAAGTTGTGCGTGCGTATAGCTCTCCTGCGCGTGTCGCGCTCTACATCACTGGAGCCTACTTTTGATTGAAACGCAATGCCACGAGGTTCGGGTGTTCGCGGAGGTGGTGGCAAGCATGACGACGCGCGCATTGCTCCCGAGGACGGCGCTGAGGAACTTGAGTTGAATGAGGTAAGCTCCAGCTGCTTGGTAAGATGCTACCGCCCTAGCGGCTGCTGCCATAGCGAGCATACCAGCCGCTTCCCACACCCACAATCCCAATTCCCTCGCTGGTGTCGAGGGTCCCGGGGATCCGTGCCGTCACGCGTGCATGGACCGGCCCTCATCCCTCTGTACCTGCCCTTCAACCCCGCACATATGCAGAACCAGGCTGAGTCAGACGAGGAGGGCGACGGCCCTGAGGGCCCGGCGCCGGCGGGGGCAGACGGGTCTCGCAGGGGTCGCAGGGGCCGGGGCGCGCGGCGGCGGCCCTCCTCCGGCCCCCAAACTCAAGACGTTGCTCCAACGGATGACGGTGACACCGCCGCCGCGGCGGCAGCGGCGACGGCAGCGGCAGCAGCAGCCCTCGGCCGCTCCTCCAAAGGCGCTGGCGGCAGCTCGGGCGACACAGCACCGCAGCAGCCTCCCGGGCCAGCGTCGGCGCCGGCCGCCGCCAAGCCCCCACCCGGCAACCCAACCGATGCCGCCCTCCCTGCGGCGCCCTCGCCAGCTCCGGCCTCACCCGCGCCCCCGCGGCCCCGCGCCAGCGGAGCTGGGGCCCTCGGCGGCGGTGTGGCGCTTTTCGCACGCGCTCTAGGCGGCGGCGGCTCGGCGGCGGGGTCCCGCTCCGCCAGCAGTAGCCGGCCCGCCTCCGCCAGGGCCCCACGGACCCCCACCCCCGAGCCGCCGTCGGAGCCCGAGGAGGCCGCGGGAGCCGCGGCAGGCGCGGCGGCGGCGGCGGCGGCGGCGGCGGTTGTACCGGTGACGCACGAGCCTGTGGTTACCGCTCGGGCAGAGGCCAGCGGGGCTGCGGCCGTCAGCACGCGGCGCGCTAGCACGGATGCGTCGTCCGCAAAGGGGCGGCGGCGCTCAGTGGAGGCACCCGCACAGCAGCCGGCGGGCGGAGCAGCGGCGGCGGGGGCTGAGGCCGGGGAGGCCGCGGCGGCGGGGCGAGGCAAGGCCGGGGCAGGCCGGGGCAAGGCCGGGGCGGACGACGGAGGCGAGGTGCCCGCTTCGAAGGCGGCGGCCGCGGCTGCTGCCGCCGCAGCGGTAGTGGCAGCGGTGGTGCAGCCCGTGACTGTCCGCGCCGCCTCCCCTTCACTGGCTTCGGCCGCGACGGCCGTGCGCGACGCTTCGCCCTCGGCCTCTCGAGGGGCATCCTCGCCCGCACCGCCTCGCCCAGCTGCCGGCAGCAGCTCCGGTGCAAGCTCAGCCGCGGGCCCAGGGCCCCAGTCGCAGGGCCAGACAATGCAACCACAGTCGGGCAACGGCAACGGCAGCAGCAACGTCGCTCGAGGCAGCGCCAAAGCCGACAAAGACGCGGTGGCTGCGGTCTCGGCGATGCTGTCGGGAACCAAGCTGGACGGCCGTGCGGTGGCGATCGGGCGCAGCGGCGGCGGCGGGAACGGCAGCGCCGGCGGGGGCGGGGGCGCAGGGGCGGGGGCCGGGTCCCGGGGCGGCGGGAGTGGCAGCGGCCGGGAGGAGGCCGTCCGCGCGGACGAGGGCTCAGCGGCGGAGGCCGCGCTCCGAGGTGAGGGGCGGCAGCGTGGGGCCTGCAGGCACCCTGAGGGGCGATGAGGGGTGCGCGGCGTTTGGGTGTGGCGGCCGCTGGCAGGCGCCATCGCCGCCGCATGAGTACGCAGCGGGCGGCGCCTGGAGCGCTCGGCACTGGGGTGTGTGGTGCCATGGGGGCGCAGGGGCTTGGGGACTCTCAAGCGCTGTAGTTCATGGGGTCCTGGGGGAAACGGCATGTTGGGAGGGAGGGTAGGAAGAGGCTGTAGGCGCGTCGCGCGGCTCTGAAGGCCGGTCCGTCCGCTTCCCCCCGTTGGCGCGCAGCCACGCTGGGCGACTGCACGCACGTGGTGGAGGTGTACGGCCTCACTCTGGAGACGCGTACGGCGCACCTGGAGGAGTTCGTACAAGCGATTTGCCCGCAGGTACGGAGGGTACGGCAGGGCCTGCTTGGGATGGCCTTGCAGTGCGAACGCTGGGCGAGCCGGGCGGGGGGGCTCTGATATTTGCTTTTGACCTGACCCAAGGGACGCAATCGCTCCGTGCCCCGCCCCTTCCCCCCCGCCCTCCCTCAGGACGGCCGGCCGGTGCCCTCCGTAAAGTGGGTCGACGACCACCACTGCCTCCTGGTGTGCCCGGACGGGGCCACAGGTAGGGACATGGAGGAGTGGAAGGGGAGGGGTTGGAGGCCCGGCCATGTGGGTCCGGGGGGTCTGGCCTGCCGAGCTCGGGAGGGAAAGCGGAAAGGGAGTGGGGGCCCGGCCAGCGGGTTGTAGCAGGGTACTGTGTAGGGCAACGGAAAGCCCCAAAGGAAGCCACGGGGCTACTCGTATCCCAGACGGTATCCCTAACTGCCGGGGATTCCAACACACTCTGTCTGCCCCTCCACTGCCCCGGGCCCCCCAGCCAACCTGATGCTCCAAGAGGACCAGGACCTCTTCGCTCTGCGCCCCTTCGCCGATGCCTCCGAGGCCAGCAGGGGGGTGGCGGCGTCAGGTGGGTGGTGCACGGACGGCGTAAGGGGCCTGGACGCCACCTCTGTCAGGTCCGGCCCCCCCGCACCCACCCCTCAGCAACCCTGCAGCCACCCTCGACCCACCCTCTGCCCACCCAACTAACCGCCCACGCCCCAACGCCCCTCGCCCCCCGCAGAGCTGCTCCCTCCGCGCGAGCGCCCCCGCACCTCCACGGCAGTGGCCAAGCGCATGCTGAGCCACGCCCTGGGCATGAGCGAGCTGAGGGACCTCGCGGGGGAGCGGGACCTGGCGGCGCAGCGGAAGGTGGGCCCAGGGTGGGGGAAAGAAGGGGAGGGGGGCAGGGGGGCGGGAACGGGGGGACCAAGCGGGGGGACGGGAACGGGCGGCGCAGGACCGGGCGGGGTATGGATGCCACGGAAGGAGGCAAGGGGTTACCAAACCCATTTTAGCTTACCACTGGCATCACTGCTCTCCATGCCTCCCACCAGGCGAACCGCGAGGCGCGGCGGGAGCGGGAAGCCAAGGTGGCGGCCGCCTGGGACGACGACTAAGGGGGCCGTGGCGGCTCGGGCTGGGCGCACCACGGCGTGTCCACCGCCCCGAAGCATGCGAGGAGGAGGGCCGACAGCTGGACTGGGCCGTGGTCTGGTGGGACTGGTCCTTGTGCTGTGACGGGACCGTGTGGCGGCTCCTGCATTGCTCGTGCACTGCGGTGGGCCAGGCGAGGGGGGAGGAAGTTAGCTCGGCGAGGTCTTGGTGCTGTGTGGGGCGTGGAAGAGGACCTTGTGGGAGCGTTGCTGCGTTGCTCGGGCAGTGCGGCGGACCAGGCAAGGGGGAAGGACCACGGCCCGGCGCGGCACGGCGCCTGACATGAGGGTGTGGACTGTGGATGCGGGGCCTGGCTGACGGATGGGGAGCGCGCGGCTACCAGCTGCGTGGTGGTCGCAGGAGGCCAAGCGGGATAGGGCTAGCGGGGTTGTGCCCGTGCGTTTGCAGATCGGAGCGCCGCCTACCGGTACTCTGGCTGCAACGGCGGTTTGGAGGGAGCTCGCTCTTACTTAGCCATCGTGCAGGGACTGAGGCAACGTCTTGGTGTGCATGGCGTGCGTGAGGTGATGGTCACCGGGTGGGGTGAGTGGGGTGTAGCGGGCAGGGCGAGGAGGAGGCAGGCGGGCACAGCGTGTGCTGTTGCGCTGCGGCCGCCCCAGCGAGCTGGGTGGGCGACCAGCCAAGCGCCCGATAGAGACCTGATGGGCTGCAGTGAGAGGGCTGCCTGTTCTGACCCTTGGACAATACCAGATTGACTGCACGAGCGATCAACTCTTCGCTCCAGAAGAGTTTGATGACCACTGAGCTGCGCGGTCTCGTGCCTGCAGAGCAGGTCGGGGGCTTACGTACGAGTGCGGTGGGGGCCACTGCCGGAGGAATGTGGAGGCTGATCCGGCCAGAGGCCGACTGTACCGTGCTGCGGCTGCGTGCGCGTGGGTCCATGGTATGCCATGGTTGTGCATGCACTGCTTGTGGCGTTCGGGCCGGGTGTGGGGTTTCTGTGCTCGCAGGGGCCGGGTGGGGGGGGGAGAGATGACGCGGGCCCGACCTGCAAGCTCAATAATCTTACAAGGACCCCTCCGCCGCTCGAGCATAGGTTGGAGGGTCAGATCACGCCATTCCATCACTGCTTCAGCCAGGCCTGCTCTGTCGCCTAGGCTGCACCGCCACGCTCTCTCACACAAGGACCATGCCACGCTCTCTCACACAAGGATCATGCAAAGCCCACCACTCTACCACACCAAACTCGACACACGTGTCAGCGGACAACAGCAGCTTCCGTCCCTCGCCCGCCCCCGGACCAGATCACCGCCGCACCAGGTTCAAGCCCTCCAAGGGCCCAGCGCTTCCATGCCCCTCGTGCACTCACTCCATCACACGTCTATCCTCAGCCCTGGAAGGTGTTCCTGCCGCAAAATAGGCATCCTCAAGCCCTGGCCCCCGCCGCCAGCCCCAGGCCCATGAGCACCAGCAGCCACGCCAGAAGCACAGCCGTGGGCAGAGGGCAGCGCACGGCCGCCGCGGAGGGGGAGCAGTAGGGGCCGCGCCGCCGCCGGAGGCCTCCTGCGGAACCAGGTCCGGAGCCGGGAGGGGAGGCGCAGCTCGGGCTGGCGTGCTGGGTCATCGTGGGGAGCAGACTGTGGTGGGGCCGATGAAGGAGAGGTGTGTGGCCGAGGGCTGGGGCACTGCAGGGGTCGGTGGTTAAAGTGAGCAAGACTTCCGGGGGTCACGAGTTGAGCTGTTTGTAAGGGTTCACGCTCCAGGTGTGGCTGCTTACGGGATAAATGCCTTTTAGGCGCCCTTTGTGCGCTTTGGGGCTCTGAGACGTCACCAGCGGACGTGCGGCCCTCACCCCTCTGAGGGCGCCCGCCGCCCAGGTAGATGTCTGGGCCGGGCCGAGACGTCATGAGGCCCCCACGTCATCTCCCACCACGAGGAGACCTCTTTGAGGGCTGCCCGTCTGAGAGGCAGCGGTGCGGGGCACTGGGTAGAGGAAGGAAGAGCCGAGAATGGAATCGGGGGCACCGGGCACGGGGCGAGGCAAAGCCGCAAGGGGACCGAGGAAGGCGGGGGGGCCCATCTGGGCTGCGTGCCGCATGACTCTCCCGTCGCCCCCCTTGTCGAGCATTTTGCACTTGGCATAATTGTCACCCCATCATACCGCGTCAGCATACACAGAGCGTGTCGCTTTTACACTGGTTTTGCGCTGCGAGAATCAGTCGCGGTCGCTCGAGCGAGTCCTCGCTTGCCCTTCACCGCTGCTGTAGACATGATACTAGCAGCTGTAGGCTTGCAGCGAGGGCAGCTGGCGCGCTTGACAGCTCGAGCTGCGTCGTTGGCGATCGCCCAGAGCGCGCTCAACGCCGAGCCGCAAGCCTGCTGTGGTCCACCGACTGTGGTACGCTGGTACTCTGGCGATGGCGGTGAGCGTGATGCCGGGCATCGCTCAAGCTTTCCCATGGCCTTGACATCATGCCTTAACACCATCCTCGCCTCCCACCCCGTCGGAACATTCCGCAGGCGCCGACCCCACGCCCTCGCAACGCGGCCCCGGCCCAGCCCCCTCACCCTCCGCACGGCCACCACACGACCTGGGCCCACCTACAGCCATCACCGTGCGGCGGGCTGAGCGCCGGCTGATCCTAACCTACGCCGATGGCACCCGCCTTTCCCTGCCGGCCGAGCTGCTGCGGGTCTGCTCCCCCAGCGCTGACACACGGCGGGCGGTGGCGGGACGCATGCGGGTGGGTACAGGGAGGGGGGGTGATGATTGGGTGCTTGTCCGCCCGGACAATGTGTGGGCCCGAAGAGACCGGTCGCACGTGCCCGAACTCCCGCAGCCCTGACCCTTGTCCTCGCCCACCCACCCCCAGGTGGTCTCGGGGCGGCGGCACGTGGGCATCATAGGGGTCGAGCGAGTGGGCAACTACGCCATACGGTGGGTGGGGCCAGGCTGCGGATGCTGCATGCGCGAGCCCAAGTTCGTGACCAATGCCGGTTGTTGCCCCCACGGCACCTGCCTGGCTTGAGCATAGCATGTTGTCTGCCTGCGTCTTGCAGCCGCCGATGTGGGAAGTCCTGCCTGCCTGGTGCTTCACGGAAAAAGGGCTTCTGTCTGCTTGTCGCTCCCCCCAGGCTCACGTTTGACGACCTGCACTCCAGCGGCATCTTCACGTGGGACTACCTGGCTGAGCTGGGGTCGGCCGAGGGCAGGTGGGGGCAGAGGCGAGGGAGGGCGGGATCCCCGCCCCCCGAGGGTTTGAGGGGCAGGGGCAGGTGCAAGGGATGGAGGCCAATCGCCGCGTGCAAGCGCCCAAGCCTGACGCAGCTGGGCCTCTTCCGCACGACCCCCCCCCCCATGCCCTGCTTCAACTCCAGGTGGAGGGCGATGCGGCAGTACATATCGGAGCTAAGGGCCTCGGGGCTCAGCCGCGACCCCCGGGCTGCGGCGCTGCCCCGGGGTGCTCGTGCGGCAGGGGCGGGGCCCGCAGGCAGTGCGGAGGGCCATGAGGGGGCCAAGCAGGGCTGAGGGGGAGCTGAGGAGGGCCGGTCCCGAGTCTGTGTACGAGCGCGGTGCGAGGGCGTGCGGCCTGCGGCGGGGCACGAGGCTCAACACTCCGCCTCCGTGGCTTCGGCCTCGACTTGTCCCGCGGCGCTGGCGGCTTTGGTGCCGAGGTGAGCTCTTTGCGTCTGACGTCAGCCTCCCGCTCCTCCCTGTCCGCCCTTACCTGACTGCTTGCGCCCCTAAGCGCCCGGGCTCAGCTATGCCCCGCCTTCCTCTGCCCAGGCATGTCGCCGGTCCGGGAGTAGGCCCGCCTACTCCGCTGACCCGACCGGCCCAAGCCCCAGGCCCCGTGGCTCGCCATGCGGCTGCCAGGTAGGCCGCCTGATCCGGGCGCCCCGGGACTGCCGCCGCCATGCGCCTGATCGTGGCTGCGTGCGTCTCTATCAACTACATCTTATTTAGCTGGCATTGGCACTGTGACCCTGCTCGCGCCTGGCCGCCCACACAGGTACACAAGGGAGAAGGACGTTGCTGAGCACGGTGAAGGGAGGCCCCTGGCTAGGCGTACTTGGCACCCGAGTCCCCGCGTATGGCTGCAGCGGGTGTCGGGCGAGGAGGGGTGGCGGGTTGGCTGTGCGTGCTCCACGCTGGACCAGCGCGGGTTGTGGACCTGCGCTAATGCCGGTGGCCGTGTTGCAAGTCTGTGGCGTCCGCCAAGAGTCCAAGGGGTGCAAGCCCTTAATAATAGCCTTGGCCTTAGGACTAAGGAAAGATCCCAAGCAGGGGAGACCTCCCCTGATCCCAAGGCTGTAACTTTTGCCAAGGGGTTGGGTGGATGGCAGCCACTGAGGCCCTAATATAAGCATCAACACAAAGTATCAGCTCCGGGTAAAGCCACGGGACAACACGGGGCCCTCGCGCCTCGCCCCTTTCCCCGCAACCCCTGCCACCAACGCGCTCCCACATGTGGCTATGCTCCCAGCAATCGCAGCCTGTCCAGAACTCAGAGACCCCAAGACCAAATCGCCTCCAAACGTCCAACATCTTCCAACAGCAGTATGTGGGCCGCCCAGCTCCTCGACGCCCAGCCGTACCTGCCCTCGCCCTAGTCACCCATTGTCCCCTCTGCAGCGCCCCAGACACCGTCCAACGCTGTTGCCTGATTGCTTGGGGGCCGTGGCCCCTGGCATCGTGCATGCAGCACGGGGCCCGCCGGACCGCCGCCAACGCTTTATTTTGCAATGCATCCTGCATAGCGGGATCCTGTGATCCACAACCGCCTTCAACCGTCAATGTGTAGCGTCATCTGCGTTTCCCCTGTGGGTTCCAGGCTCTCCAATGCCAGTGTCCTGCTTGCAGTCCAACCTCTCGATGTTTGTCGCAAGGGGCTCAGCCCACACAACCCAAAGCAAGGGCCCCCGATCACAACACAGAAGGGGCCCCAGCTAACACAGCAGGCCTCACCCACAGCTGGGACAGCGACCCCACGCTACTTGTGCCGGGGCCCCGTGCTACTTGTGCCGGGGGCATGGCCCCAGGCCCGAGGGCTTGCAGCAGTGGCCACACAGCAGCCAGGCGCAGGCGTTGCTGGCGGTGTTGCCGCACTCGCACCTGCGGAGGGAGCACCCGGGCGGGGCCGGGCGGGTCGTCAAAGCGTCAAGAGGGGGGTTGCTGCATGCCGGTAGGGGCTGCGTTCGGCCCTGTTCAGAGACCCGCGACCGCAAACTGCCCGCAAAGTGACAACCCCGCAACCGCGCGCGCAACCTTGAAAAGGGACGACCACGCACCGGACATTGGCAGCGCCCCGGGCCAGGTCCGCACGCCGCCGCTCCAGCCCCGCCGCCGCCGCGGGGCCCCGTGATGCGAGGCGCTCCGCGTCCGCCCGCTGCCGCGCCTCCCGCTCCGCAGCCGCCCTCGCCTCGCGGGCCCGCCGGGCTTCCCTGTCCGCCGCCGCCCTGGCCTCCCGCTCCTGCCGCGCCTTCGCCTCGCGCTCGGCCTGCACGGGAGGGGAGGAGGCGGGTGGGTAGGTGGCTGTGAGAGGTCGCCCCCTGTTGCAGCAGCCGCAAGAAGAGGGGATGACGTAGTGACGCGCCGCCGCCCGCCGCCCGCCCGCGATCCCCTGTCTCGCCCGCCCTCCACGCCGGCCCCCGGTCCCTCTCTCTTGAACACACCGCGCCCAGCACGCAGCACGCAGCCCCCTAGGCCACGCACGCACCCGGATCTGCAGCAGGCGCGGCATGCACGCCACGTGCGCCGCCGCCACGCCCTGCTCGTCCAGGAACTCCGCCGCCAGCCGCCGCCGTGCCGAGCCCAGGTCGGCCGCCGCCAGCGCGGCGGCGGCGGCGGCGCTGCCCGCCTCCGCCAGGTCCCGGAGCTGCGAGGCCAGCAGGGGGCGGAGGCCGTTGACGCGGCTCTGCGGAGATGAGAGGGCACGAGGAAGTGAGAGTTTGGAGAGGTGAGATAGGGTGTGGAGCGAGAGGAGTGAAGCGCGAGAAAGGTGGATGCTTGCTCCCTTCCACTCGAGCACGCAATCATGCAGAGTACCGGTACTTCCATCGAGATCCCTCCACAGAGTCCTCCACCGCGCGCGCCATGCTGCTGCCCTATTGCAAGCGCTGTCGTAAGCACTATCGCAAGAAGTACCAGGAGCAGGCCTCTCCCAATAGCGCCCGCCCCGCTGCCGCCGCCCCTCCGCTCACCACCTCCCGCTCCTGCAGCAGCGCCGCCCACAGCCGCGCGGGCACGGGGCATGCGTTGTCCAGCCCGCAGGCGCTCAGCAGGCGCAGCACGAGCTCGGGCTTGGTGCCGGTCACCTTGCAGCCGGCCTCCCTGCCGGGACAGGGAGGTTTCCAGGCTACTGTATTCGCACACCGCAGGACAGGCCAGGGTCCGCGAGGCGCGTGCGGTCCCACTGCTCCCCCACGCCCGTCACGTGCACACAGCTGCACCCCGCCCCATCCCCCCTGCCCTCACTTGCATGCCGCCTTGAGCTCCGGCACCGTACAGTCCAGGGGGGAGCGCAGGAGCTTGTCCCAGCGCTGCCAGGCCGGGTCACCCGCGGGCTGGGACACAGGCAGCCAGGCGCCAGATCCAGATCCAGATCCAGATCCGCCGGCGGCGTGGGCGCGGGCGCGCGGGTGGGGGTCGTAGGGGTCGTAGGGGTGGCGGCGGGGGGAGGGGACGTCCCACGGGCGCACTGGCGGTTGCTGCAGTGGGACCACCGCGGCGAGGGCCTCAAGGGCTGACCTGAGGCGGTTTGGGGCGGTTTGGGGTGGAGAATGGAGAGGAGGCAGGGGTCGGCAGGGAGAGGGGGTGGGCGGTGCGGCGCGGCTTTGTTTGCAGGGGAAAGGTGGAGAGGGGGCCGGTTGCGGCGTCTGGGACCTGGCGCTTTACGGCACGCAGGATAGGGGTGAGCACCAGAGCCGGTCGCTCAGCCTGGCTCAGCTCACCGCAGCGGTACTCACCCCACCGCCCGCATCGTGTCGCGGCACGTCAGCCCCGCGTGCACGATGTCCGCCGCCACCACCCCCGGCCCCCGCACGCCCCCCGCCGGCTCCAGGGTGTGCACCAGGCGGCCCAGGATGTTCTCCCACACCTCCTGCGCGGGGGGAGGGGCACGTGTGCGTACGGCGTTGTGGGGTGTGTACGGCAATGTGGGGTGATATTATAGGATGCAGTGCAGCGGTGGAGGAAGCGGGCCGGGATGGAGGTCCCCAGCGCACCAGGCGTAAGCCCGCGTCTCGATCTGCCCCCTGGCACGCTCCCCCCATCCTGCCCCGCCTCGCCTGCGGCAGGGGCGTGGAGCCAGGCTGCACCAGTCCTGTGGGAGGCGAGCATGACGCAGGGTGGGGTTTAGTGAAGGGCCTAGCCCGCATCGAAGATTGGGGCCATCCGGGCTTCTCAGGCCGCGCAGGGGTCATGTAGTGCAGAAGGCATGGCCGTCTGCCCGGCTGCAAGGCCTCCCTGACAGCGGCCAGCCGGCGAAGGGGGGCCCCACCTACCCTCCCCGTCTGCCATTCCCGTTCCCAACCGATACCGCCGCAGCCTTCCCCCGTGCGTCCACCATGCCCGGGCCCAGGCCCAACTAGACCCGCCCAGGCCCACCCACCGGCACCAGGCCCAACGGGGCCCACCACGCGGGCCTGGCCGGGCCCACCACCCACCAACGGCGCTGGAGCGGCGCACCTCCTTGACCGCCTGCCGCGCCCGCTCCGAATCCTGCAGCCGCCTCTGCCGCTGTGCCTCCAGCCGCGCCGCCAGGATCTCGGCCCCGTGCTCCTCCTTGTAGCGGGCGTCCGCGTCCTTCTTGGCCTGGTGGGAGTTGGGCGTTGGGAGTTGGGCGTTGGGAGTTGGGCGTTGGCAGTTGGGCGTTGGCAGTTGGGCGTTGGAGTTGGCAGTTGGGAGTCGGGGGGTTGGCAGGAGCGGGAGAAGCTCTCCCTCCCGCGAGCTCAAGTCGACGAGCCCTTCCCTCGCCCCTCTGACTTCAAGAGTCCACAGTGGGGTCGCACCTTGCTCCTTCGACCTTACCAACCGGCTGGCGCGGGTTTGCCCTTACTGCCTGTAAGCACTACGGTAAGCACCCACCTGCTTGGCCTCCGCCAGGGCCCTGACCTCGTGCTCCAGGTAGAGCCGCATGGGCGCCCAGTTGGGGTCGTGCGGGTTGGTCGCGAACTCGCACTGGGGGCCAGAGCGGGGAAGGGGGAGAGGGCGCGGGTGAGGACGGAGGAAACGGGTGGCTGGGAGGTGGGTGGATGGAGCGGCGGACGTGCGGCTGGGCGGTTGGGTGGAGGGGAGGCGGGTGCCGCTTCCCGCTCCCCTCTCCCCGCCCCGGCCCCGGACATTGCCTATCCCTCTGTCCTGCCCCTTACCCCCTCCCGCCGATGTTCTCCTGCCCATTTGCCTAACACCCTCTCCTGACCCCCCCCACCACTTCCTCCACCCCCCTGACCCACCGTCAGCGCCTGCAGGTCTTTGTCCGTGACCTTGTACAGCTCCCGGCAGCGGCTGGCGGACAGCCGCTTGGCGGGGGGCTCCTTCTTGGGCTTTGGCTCCTTCTTAGGCTTTGGCTCCTTCTTTGGCTTGGTCTCCTTCTTTGGCTTGGCCTCCTTTTTAGGCTTGGTCTCCTTCTGGGCCTTGGCTTGGGGCTCCGCCTTGGCCTTCACGCCCTCGCCCTCGTCGTGCCCCTCGGCCTCCTCCCCAGCCGGCTGGGGTTCCTGCTTGACAGCCGGCGACTTGGCCTCCTCCCCCTTGTTGACCGCCAGAGCCGCTGCGGCGCGAGTCGCGGCCCGAGTGCGCTTGGCGGGAGGCGCGTCGGGACCAGCAGAAGATTCGACGACATCCCGAGCAACCGCATGGGGTGGAAGCCCGCTGGCCTCGCTATCCTCGCTGTCCTCGCTGTCGTCAGTTGTTGGCTCACTGTCTTCGCCCTCGCTCTCGGACTGGTAGGCCGCAGCTTTGCGCTTGCGCGGGTTCTGTGCCCTCGCCGTGGCCTTTGTCCGCGCCATAGCGTCGAGTGCGTAAAGTCTTCTATGTGCTATGCTCACGTCTTGTGGAGTCTAAGAGTCGGGGCCTGCTCGAGCTCGAGCTGGAGCGGCCCGCGGGACGGCATCAATCCCCTTCAAAAGCGACCTTACCTTCGCGTCCCGGCCAGACCACGCGGACATACACACAGGACCTCGAGCGAGCTGGGTTACGCTTATCTTGCTTGTTTGGCGCTTCACGACCCAGACATTCTTTAACGCTTTGTGCTCACGTTGCGGCTTGCGACCGCGCCCTCTCCAGACGCGCATTTGTCGTCTAGCTCTCAACAACCAAGTACTCAATCAGTCAGGACAGGGAGGTGCTGAGCAAGGATGCAGGTGCAAGGGAGAGCTCGGGCCGCGTCCCGCCAAGCCAACCAGCAAGGCAGGGTACCACAGCAGCTTCTGCCGGCCCGGTCGTCAGCTCCAGCGCCGATCAGTGGACTGGGTCCATCCGCTAGGGCTCAGGACAATTCCGCGCTCGCGGGCTCGTCGCGCTCAGCGACGCTCGTAAAGGCCCAGGCTGGACACTCTGAGTCTCCCACAGCGGTCATCGGGCGCCACAAGCCATTGTACAAGGACGCGAACTTCCCCACGGACGCCGAGGGGCGGACGTACCACCTCGGCACGCGGGTGAGACCCTCGCGCCTCCAAACTCCGCCCCCCTCTCCTGCTCCTCTAAGCATATCTGCTCGTTACCCCCCTCGAACTGCACCTCCTCGCCGACTCTGTCCTCAGCCTTAGTCGCATCCCGCCCCAATAACCATCTCCGGGCCCAACCCTTCCTTCACCCTGTCGCACACAACACTCACCCCTCCCGTTACCCCCCCACACCCCACACCCCCACACACCACCACCACCACCCCAGGAGGGCGAGGTGGCCCCCCGCATCCTGTCGGTCGGCTCCGTCGCCCGCGCACAGCTGCTGTCCTCGCTGCTGGACCCCCCCGCCCCGGGGAAGCAGCACTTCCAGCGCATCTCGAGCAGGGGCTTCCTCACCATCACGGGTGAGGGGGTGCTAGGAGAGTAGGAGGGGTGGTGGGGGGTTCGCGAGCTCTTGGCCCTTGAGGTGGGAACGGGAGGGCGAACGCGTAGCCCACTGGGCACGGCAGCACGGAAGCAGGGGTCACGTGACAAACGGTAGTGGTTGCGTAGCGCGTTCGTCACGTCACGGATGGGCGGTACCAGGGGGTGCGGGTACTGGGCCGAGGAGGGCAGACGCACGTCCCCACCCAGGCGCGGAGCATGGCCTACGGAGCCTGGGACGAAGGGGAGGAGGATCAGAGGCGAGGATTCTGCAGGGACACTGCACCTCGTCAAAGGGGCGCTGGTGCTGACGGCCGGGGTCTCTTCCCGGCCATCTGCACCAGCACCCCCTAGACGAGGTGCAGTGGCCTTGCAACCCCCTCGTGCACATGCATACCGTGTCCGTGCGTGCTGCGTGCTGCGTGCTGCACACCCCAAGCCCCAGCACTATCCGCGTCGACCAGCATGCACCCAGGCCCAGCCGGGCCCAGGCAGCGACGGGGCTGTGGGGACTCAGCGGTGGTATTGCCACTGGGGTGGGGTGGGGTGGGGCGGGGTGGGGCAGCCAGCGGGGGAGCCGGTATGGCCCTGGCAGTCCGCGGCCACATGCGAGGGCCGAACCCAGCAGCGAGGGCGGGGTGGGTCCAGTGGGGCCCTGGCCACACGGCTGACTGGCGACTCTCGTGCTGTCATTTCCACGGAGAGGGCTGTGTCAGGGGCGAAAGAGTGAGGGGGCGAAAGGAGGAGTTCAAGGGGGGAGGGCGCCACCTGCACGCTCCCCTTCCCCAGGGGACCTCAGTGGGGTCAAGGGTTCCCAGACCCAGCACGACCCACCCCCTGGGACGGCCCCCTGCTTTGCAACTGTATGCCCATGTCCCTACACCACGGCCACTGGGACGGCTCCCTGCATTGCATGCCCTGCTTTGCATGCTTTGCATGCCCATGTATGCCCATGTCCCTATACCGCGTCACACCTCCTTTCCTCCCACCCCCTCCTTCCCCTGTCAGGTCGCTTCGAGGGTGCCCCCGTGTCCATCGTCTCGACCCACATGGGCATGCCCAACATGGACTTTGTCGTACGGGAGAACCGGGCTGTCGTACGGGGCCAGATAGCTATCGTACGGCTGGGCACGTGTGGCGCCGTACAGGTGGGCGAGCTGGGGGAGGAGAGGGGTTGCGGAGGGGAGGGGAGGGAGAATGGAGGGGGAGGAAGGGGCCGCCATGACGGGCTGACGAAGGTATGCCTGCGCCGGGGGAAATCAACAGTATGCCCCCCTCTTTCTGCTCCTCCTCCCCCCCCGTCCCCCCCCAGCGCCCCGCCAAGCTTGGGGACCTCCTCGTCGCCTCGCACGGATCCATCGCCGTACGGCGGGATCCGGACTACTGGAGCATGCTGGAGATGGACGAGCACCAACCGTCAGCGCTAACTGCCAACGGCAGCGGCTCGTCCAACGGCCACGCCGCCAACGGCCACGCGGCTGCTGTCGCCCAACCCAACCTGTGCTTCGTGGAGGGGCCCTCGGCGCCCGCGGGGCGGCGGCCGTACGCCGTGTCCTTGCCGGTGCGCGTCTATGCAGGGGCAACCAGAGCGAGGGGGGGCGTGTGGGGTTGGGTACCGGTGGGTGGTATGTCTGCGGGGGCAAGAGAGCGGACTGGGTGCCCTTGCAAGGAGGGCAGGGCCTCGGCCTGCGAGGGCGTCATGCGTCGAGGGTAGGGGGTAGCGGATCGGGACCGGGGCGGACCCCCAACATCCCACATCTCACCCCACCCCACCCTCTATCCCCCTCCCCCCTGTCAGGTCCGCTCCGACCCCGGTCTGGCCTCCATCCTGGTGGAGGAGGCGGCGGCGGTGGTGGGCCCGGGGCGGGTGGTGCAGGGCCTAAACGCGAGCGCGGACTCGTTCTACTCCAGCCAGGTGCGTTGACGGGTCTACAAAGGGTGAAGGGATTTCCATACCTTAGAACCTACTGGCGGGACTACCTAGCAGCTGCGCTCACCACCTCTGTCAGGCAGCATCAGCAGCCTCGACAAGCCGGGCGAAAGTGGGGACTGCTTGAAGCCGGCTACGCTCTTCCTATCGATGAGTCTCGTGCACGCTTGGGTCTCGGCCCCAACGCTTGGGCGAGGGACTGGGTCCACGGCAACCGTACGACACCGCTCCTCCCCTGTGACCCCCCTCCACCTTCCGTCCCCGCCACCCCCACCCCCACCTCTCCCCCTCCCCCCCATACAGGGCCGCACGGGCAGCCTGTTTGACGATGGCAACGAGGGCCTGCTGGGGGGCCTGGCGGCCCAGCACCCCGACCTGGTGTCGCTGGAGATGGAGACCTTCCAACTGCTGGACCTGGCGCGGTGCAGCAGGGGTGAGGCGGGGGCGGTGGGGGTCGGGTTGTGTGTTTTGGGCACGCGGCACACGCGGGTAGCTTCCAGCTGCTGGACCTGGCGCGGTGCAGCAGGGGTGGGGTGGGGCCCTTGGTGTCTTTGACACGCCGGCTGGGGAAGGGAGGGATTGAGGTGCGTCGGGGTGCGCTCTGGACTCGCGTGTTGGGGCTCAACACGTGGGCTACTCGGCTGCTGCACCTTGCTCGGCTGCATGGTGGCCACGCCTGGCGTTCCCCGAAGCGCTGCGTTTGTGACCCGTGCCCCCCGCTCCCCCCAGGCTCCATTCGTGCCACGGGAATGTGTGTGGCCCTGGCGGAACGGTACTCGAACGATTTCCTGGTGGGTGCAGGCGGTGTGGGCTCGCGGATGGGAGGTCGATGGGAAGGAAGCGCCCTCCTGAGTCCCTGAGGGGTCCACACGATAGCGGTAACAAATTTAGGCCTACGACCCGTTGAACAATCGGTGCCCACGCCCCATTCCACCCCTGCCACGAGTCCCCCTGCCCTGGCGAAGCGACTCCTTTCCGCTCTGCCCTGACACCCCCGCCTCCCGCCCCGCGCCAACACGCCTTCTGCCTCCCCTGCCCCCCTTCTCCTCCCCCCCAGGAGCACTCCAAGCGCGCCCCCTCAATCCCTCTGTCCCTCCTGATCCCCTCCTCCTCACCTCCTCCCTCCCACCTCCTCACCTCCTCACCTCCTCACCTCCTCACCTCCTCCCCCCCAGGAGTACTCCAAGCTGGAAGCGCTGGAGATTGCGGGCGGCACTGCGGCGCTGCGGGCGCTCAAGCGGGTGCCCCTGGTGGGGCCCTCGGCGGAGGAGCTGTCGGAAGCTGCCGCCAAGGGCGTGGCGTACGTGTGGGAGTGAGCGAGCGAGCGAGCGAGCGCTTGGTGTCGTACACGCGTGTGGTGTGTACGATACGGCATGGAGATGGGGGCGTGCCAGGCGTGTTGGGGCGCACAGGACGCGGTGGGGCGAGGGGTGGGGGCAGGGGACCGTTAGGGGCGGGGGCCGGAGAGTGGGATGTGATCATAGGCTTGGGTGCCGAGTTGGGGGTATTGCTGAGGCTCTTGAGAGGAAGGAAGCGAGGACAGTAAGCGGTCACCAGGGCCTGCATTCGGATTTAGGGGGCGAGGGCACTGTGGCACTTGATAGATAGACGTACAGCAGTTGGAGTGCGCGAGAGCGGCGTCTTGGACTAGCACGGTTGCATGGACTCAATCGGGGACTGGTATCGGGACGCGGACGATGACTGGTGATCTGAGGCTCTGACATGAGCTAACTCGCTGCTGGTGGTGGGACTGCAAGGGGGTTTTCGCAAGCACAGACCGTGCCACGGTGCGAGAGGTGGAAGGCGTAGGGAGGTCGTACTTGTCCGTCCGGAGGAGGCTGAGGGCTGGGGGTGAAGGAGAAACGGGCGACGAGGGTGCGTGAAAAGCAAGGGCTGGGGGTGCCGTGTTGGCGTGACACAGGAAACGCGGGCTGTCCCTACACGGCCTGTCGCGAATACCTCTGTTTCTCAGTCCTGCGGCTTCTTGTTCCTGCCCAGGCCAACCTCGACCAACCTAGGCACCTGACCTCTGACTGCAGCACAACACAACACACAACACAACACAACACAACACAACACCGCGTGCCCTGCCTGCCCGCAGCTCACCTCAACCCTCTGTCGATTGCCCATGCAAGCCGCAACTTTTACCCCAGCCCACTACCGCACCCGCCAAGAGGCTAGGAGAGAGGATGAGTTTCGGGCAGAGCAGGCGCGTGCGGAGTGCCCGGAGGTAGCTCGCATCCGGGAGGACATGTCCTCGGCCCTTGCAGCGCTTATCGACAGGCTCATCGGACTCGAGCCTGGAGCTCTCAAGGACTGGCTCCTCTGCGTCATCAACGGGCTGGGCGCCCTGGCCACTTCGGAGCTGGAGCAGGCGGCTCGGCGGGATATGGCTATTTGGCGCGACGTCTTCAGCATCACCCGGGGGCTCTCTGACCTGGGCAATCGCGTCGACGGAGTCATTGCGGAGCTCGCTGTCCTGGAGGACCGCGCAGTTCAGCAGAGCGCGGCGCTCTCGGACACCATCAACACCAACACAACCGAACAGTCACACCAAATTGCCGCCGTCAACATTAAGACCAACACCATTGCCAACAAAGTCAAGCGGATGCAGGAGAGCGTGGGCCAGGCGGAGCGGCTTCTCGCGGTGCTCGCGGAGAACACCCCCATGGAGGACCGCGGACGGCTGCTGCTGAGGGCGGTCCCCGACCAGCTAGCCGACCGCCTCCGCTCGGGGGACCTGTCTGGACTAGGGCCTTCGGACGGGGCAGCCCTCAGTGCGTCGGTGCAGCGGAGCTGGAAGGGGGAGGGGGGCTGGAATGTCGTGCTGGGGGTCACGCCCCGCCAGCGGGCTTCGGTGCTGAGGGTGGCTAAGGAGGTGCGCGCGGCGACGGGGGTGATAGTCGCGCCCTACCTCACCGCCCTTGGACGGGCAATGCGGAAGGAGCGGCAGGGTATCTTCGAAGTCCTGCGTGCCAAGCGGCTGCAGCCCCAGTGGTGCAAGGGGGCGGACATAAGGTTCTTTGAGGGTGAGGGCTGGATGAAGTACGGGTTCTGACGGGGGTGCGGTAGGGTGTCCGTGTAACAGGGCCAACTGCGGTCTATGGCCTGGATAGCCAGGCGGGGACAAGCCCCAGGGTGGCGACCCCCTAGTAGTGGTTCAACGACCTACAGTTGGCTGTTGCTAGGGTGGTGCTGGTATGGGAGGGCCATACCCGGTAGGTGGCGCTACACGCTTAACCTCTCTCAGCCTCGGCTCGGAGCTGGTTCCTATTGTAACATCGCATCCTGACCTCCACTCAATGTGTACCCCCACGCACTCGCGCACTCGCGCACACTGACTGTTTTCTAAACCCCCACGCAGCGCTCAGTGCCTCCCCGAGGACCCCGACCCAACACAAGCCCCCGAGCGCCTTTCTTCTGCGCCTTTCCTCCTGGCTCATCAGTCCAAGTGTCCGACAACGACTAATACGCGGTTCTCCCACGGACTGACTACTGGCATAAGAACGTGCCCCAAGGCATGCCACATTTCAGGCTTTCAACTCGCCTTGCGCCGAACAACAACCTGCAGCTCTTGGCCCGGGCACTAAAACGCAACATACCTGCCTGAATTGAAGAACATCAGAAGGCTACATGCCGATAGTGCTGGCCATGTGCTGTCGTGCTACGCTGTCCCTTGGATAACGGTAGCTTGAACCTTCCGACTCCTCCCTCCAACCTCTTGCCGCTGCTCTCTGCCTCCTATGTACCCGACGTCCGCCGAGACCGCCCCGCGCTCTCGGCGCACCGCCATGCGCTCCGACCGCGCACTCATGTTGCTGTGACCATGAGCCCCCACGTCGGTCCTCGCCGCCTGCCTCTAGAGAGCACATCAACTGCACAACGCGGGGGCTACGCCCATCGCACCCACCTCGCCCCTGCCTGCCTCGGAAGCCTACATCATCATGCTGCCTTCCGGTTCCGAACACACCCGTCCCCACACCCTCCCCGACACGCGACACCCCCATCCGACGCCTCCAGCGGCTCACGACGGCACCAGCCTCAGCCTCAGCCGCCCCTCGCCCTCCCCAGCCGTCAGGTCCGCCACGCTGACCGCCAGCAGCTCCGCTGTGTCCGCAGTGAGCTGGCGGCAGCCGTCCACGGACAGGGCCCGCAGGCCGGGGCGCGAGAGCTGCGGGCGGGAACGGCGGGGTTACGAAGACTGAATGAGGCTTAACGAGGCAAAGGTCGCTTGGTTGTGGCGGGGCGGGGCCGCGGGGCTCGGGTCAGTCACCGGCTTTTAGATGGTGGGCATCTTCCTACGACGTAGCTGGCGTGGGACCCGTGGACCCGTGGACGCACCGCCGTGGGGCCCCGCCGAAGCCCGAGCTTCCCGCTCACCACTTGCTCCAGGGTCGTGGGGGCCAGGTGGGGCATGTTGTGGAGGTGCAGGGCCTTGGGCGGGGGGGAGGGAGGGCGGCGGGAGGGCAGAAGGAGGGCCGTCACCAGACGCCGCGCAGCTTGGCAACGTGCATGCACCATGCAGTGTGGGGGTCGCGCCAGGTCACAGGCGGCGCGTCCGGCGTGCGCACTCACCGTGAGGCGGGGCAGGCACTGCAGCATCACTTGGAGGCCTGGGGCGTGGGGAGGGAGGGGCAATGCGGCCAAGTTGGCACCGTCAAGAATGGTGGCCACAAGCAAAAGCATGATCTATCGATCTGCCGATGGCGACTTCAGCCGACTGCCGTTGGCAAGGTGTGAAAAGCCGGGTACGGCAAAGGAAGCTGCCCTCGCCAAGCCAGATGGCTAGCCAGCAACAGGGACAGGGAGGCTGGGGAGCACCGGTCCCGCGAACCTCCTCACCCGTGTCGCTAAGAAGGGCGGGGCCCGCGTGCTGACCCCCGTGCGGCGGCGATGGAGGCGGCGGCGGCGGCAGCGCCAGCACCGGCGGCAGCATGTCGTCCGCGTCCGCCTCCGCCAGCTCCGCCGCCGCCGCCGCTGCGCCTGCCGCCTCTGCCGCCGCCGCCAGCTCCGCCAGACCCACGCTTTGCAGCGCCCGGCTGACCTTGACGCCGCCATGCACCCGCCGCTCGCCGCTGGGCAGCCCGCCGCCGCCGCCACCACCTCCGCAGCCGCTGCCGCCTCCGCCGCGGCTCGTGACGGCCATGGGCGACGCCCACCGCACCGCCGCCGCCGACTCCTCATCCACCGACCAGCCCCGCCACGCCGCCGCCGCCGGCCGGCCGTGCAGCGGGTCGGGGCTGGTGCCCTCCAGCGGTGCGCCCACGCCGCCGTCGCCAGCTTGGCCCTCGCCCCGTCGCCGAGAGTGGGCGTGGGCGTGGGCCTGGGCGTGCGGTTGGGGGTGCATTGGGATGGGGTGCATTGGGATGGGGTGCGTTGGGATGGGGTGGCGCGCCGGCACGGGCCTAGGAGAGGCGGCGGCTGCGGAGGGCGGATGTGGGTCGGGAGCTGGGGAGCTGGGGCGGATGGGGGGCTCGGGGGCTGCTGCGCCGGGGCCGAGCTTGGGGTCGGGCAGCACGAACCCAAACTTGAACTGCGCGGCGCGGGAGGACGAGGGCGCGGACGCGGACGCGGGTACGTGTGCAGTGGGGCTGGAGGGCGGCAGGGATGGCTCGGCCGAGGCTGGGTTGACGGAAAGCTCGGTGAGGGCTTCCGAGCCCAGCAGGGGGGGCATGCTGGAGTCGGATGAGGGCGTCAGGGGACTGCGCGGGGGAGGGGCGGAGGGGGAAAGGGGCGGGGGTAGAGGGCCGAGGCAGAGAAGGTCAGCAGGTTGTGGACGTAGGGCGGGGGCAGGGGGTGACCGAGGGCGGCATCGACCTCGGCAAGGCGCCCTGAACCCCAGGCGCCAGGGCCTACGCTTCTACGCTTGAAGCCTCAAAGCCATGCCCCCAGAAGCCTATGCCCTTTGATCCCACCACCACCTCTTTCGCTAACCCATCGGTGTGCAGTCCCATCCCTCGAGGCTGGGGCCAGCCACGAGGTACTTACCGCGCCGTGTCCGATTGCGTCGGTCCCAGTGGCGCCTCCGCCTCCGGGCCCTCCCCGCGCCCTGGGCCCAGGCCCTGGGCCTGGGCCTGGGCCTGGACCTCGGCCTGGGCCAAAGCCAGGCCCTCCGTCAGCAGCTGCCCCAACAGCGCCGTCAGGTCTTCCCGCTTGGCGCCTGCGCCCTTGCCGCCCCCGCCCGCCGCCGCTTTGCCCCGCACGAGGCCCTTGATGCCGCGTAGGCCGGTCCGCGCCCCGGCGGCCCGCAGCAGGCCCCCCGTCGCTGCGCCCTTGCCCAGACCGAACCCGGTGCCGAGCCCGAACGAGGGCGCATGGGCCCTGCCCCCGCCGCCGCTGCTGCCGCCGCCGCCGCCGCCAGCGCTTGCGTTCTTGCCGATTGTGTGGCGGGCCGCAAAGGCCGCCGCCGCGTCCCGTAGCCCCGCCGCCGACATTGGCTTGGCTGGCAAAGACAGCTGTACCTCAGCTGAGTCCGGCAAGTGATCGGGATCGGGACCGGGATGGGAGCTCGTGGAGGCGCCGTTCAAGCGGGACAGCAGCGGCAGCCCCGGCGGCGGCGAGGCCAGCCCTGGCGGCGACGCGGGGGCAGAATCTGCCGTTGCATCCGCGTCTGCGTCCGGATCTGGATCTCTGCCGTACGCGCCCTCATCACCCGACAGGTGGCCGGCGAGGCTGGACCTGGGGAGGCCGTGCGTGGGGCGACCAAACTGGTTAGTCACAGCAGGTCACAGGGTGCGGAGACGGAGACACACGTCGTTGGCAGGTCAACGGGCGCGCGAACTCATTGCAGGACGCCGCCCAGGTGCCGCTCTGTCCGAGTGCCCTCCGTCTCTCGGACCCTGCTACCGGCCTTGACGTCCTGGAGGCTAGCGACATCCCCCACGCAACCCTTCACACGGTTGCCCCCGGCCCACCCCCACCCCCGGGGCCCAAGCGCCCTCACCTCCGGGAGGAGCCGCTGCCGTACAGGGCCCCATGTGAGCCGCCATCCTCGCCATCCGAGCTGAACCCGCCCGCCGCCGCCACCGCCGCCACGGCCGCATCCACGTCATCGCGGCCTGCCGTACCGGCCGCCGCCGTACGGTCCCGCGAGCCCTTCGCGGTACTGTCGTGCGGCGCCCATACGGCAGATGACGTCACGGCGTCACGTGCCCAGCTGGACACAGCGGGCACGAGCTGGGGGCTGGAGGCGGGAAGCGCGTAGTCCCAGGGGCCCACGTCCGACGGTTGACCGTTGGCGGCGGCGGCGGTTGACCGTTGGTGCGCCGCCACGGCGTCGGCCACCGCCTCCGCCACCTCGGCGGCCGTGGCACCGGCGGCGCGGTGCGAGTTGTGGCTGAACTGCTGTCGGCTATCGTTGTGGGCGGCGTTGACAGGGCTCCCGAGTGGAGAGGCGTGCAGGTGAAGGCTCTTCCAAGGCCCGCCGTTGTCCGAGCCAGCTTCCCCTAGCTTCGCCGCCGCCGCGCTGGCGGCGTCGGCCGCCGCCGTCAGCGTCGACGCCGCCGGGCGGCTGAGGCCCAGCTCCAGCGTGCGGAGCTCGTTCAGGCCGCTCCAACCGCCGAGGGCCGTGTCGTACGTGGCGGTTAGGCCGAGCAACGACAGCTGCTCCAGCCGGGTCAGCCGACATAGCTCCTGCGTGGGGTGGCGTACGGGCGACGCAGGGAGTTGGCGGAGGGCATGGCGGCAAAGGTTTGGGGTACCATTGACGTTCCAACCCACGGCAAGCGGCTCACACTGCCCGTCAATTGCCGCAACACGCAACCCAGCCCTTCTGCAACCCGTCAGTTGGGGACCCTCCTTGCCCACGACCGACTGTCCCTCACAGCTACACCAGCCCTAACCCAAGCAGCGCCGGGCCCCTCGGCTGCAGCCCAAGCCCCTCGAGCTACGGCCCTCCTCACCTTGATACCGGGCGCTCCCAAGCGTGCACAGTCGACCACGGCAAGGGCCCGGAGGCCCCTCTGCAGCACGCCGCTACCCGCCAGCGCCATTGCCGCGGCGTCGCCCAGCCGCAGCAAGCTCAGCCGCCGCAGCCGCGCAAACGGCGGCGGCGGCGGCGGCCGTGACGGCGCCGTGGCGGCGGCGGCGGGAGCAGAGGGTGCGGAGCGCTGCTTGGCGGAGAGGCCGGACCCGAGGCCCAAGCCCAGCCCTGCGCCGCCGCCGCCGGTGCCGTTGGCGCGGCTGTTGGGCAGGCGGAGGGCAGCGGTGCTGCTGGCGACGGAGCCGCCGTCAGCGGCGGCAGCAGCCGCCTTGGCGGCGGCGGCGGCAGCGGCGTTGATGGCGTGGTCGGGGGTCGAAAATGGCCGGCCGCTGGGACTCGGACCCGCCGCTGCTGCAGCGGCGGTGGCGCTCTCCCAGGCGGCGGCGACGGCAGCTGCCGTAGCCGTGACGTCGCTGCAAGGCGAGCCGCTGCCGCCGCCGTCGCCGCTGGCAGCGCCGCCGACGGCGGGGCTGCCGCCGCCGGAGGCGCCCTGCGTGGCGGCGCGGAACGCCGCCGCCGCCGACAGAGCCGCCGCCACGATCGCCGCCTCGCCCGCCGGGCCTGACGGCGCCGCCACGCCAGGACCCTGTGACGCCAACCTGCCGCCGCCGCCGCCGGCAATGCTGCTCACGACGAAAGACTCGTCGTCTGTCCCCTCCAGAGCGCCGCGCCGCCGCAGCCTGTCGGCGCCGCGCGCCGCCGCCGCCGCCGCCACCGCTGCCGCCGCCGCCACCACGTCCTCGGCGGCGGCGGCGCCGCACGACGATGTCCAGCTGCAGCCGCCGTCTGACGGCCGTCGGTGCGTGGATGAGGGAGCCTCAGTGCGGTTGGTGGCGGCGCTGCGCGACACAGCGCCGCTGCCGCTGCTGCTGCTACAGCCCGCAACCGACTCGGCGGTTGTGCCCGCAATGGACTCGTTCGTGCCCGCAACTGACTCGGTCCCGGTAACCGATTCGGTTGTGCCCGTAACGGACTCGGTGGCGGCGACGGAGCAGGGCCCGCTGGCGGAGGCGGACAATGCCGGCGGCGTGGACGGCCGCGTCGGCTCCGCTGCTTCTGTCGCCGAATCTTGATCTGGATCTCCGATCTCAGACAGATCCACGGCAGTTGGTGCCGATCCAGGCTGCGGCCCGGCGGGCGCCAGGCGCTGGGCGTTGCCACCACCGCCACCGCCACCGGTTCCACCTGCCGCCGCCGCCGCTAGCGCCGCCAGGGATGGCATCGCGGCCGCCGCCGACGGCCCGGCGCCACCTGAGGAGCGCACTGCGTAGCTCCCCAGGCCCGCGCCAGATCCGCTGCCGCCGCCGCTGCCGCTGCCGCTGCCCCACCCGGACGTCACCGCTATCTCGCCGCCTGCTGGCCTGGGCAGCGCCGCCGCCAGTGCGTCCCAATTTCCGCCGCCGCCGCCGCCAGAGCGGCGCACCGGGCTTCCCTCGGGCGTCACTCCTAACCGGGCTCCGCCGCCGCCGCCGCCGCTGCTCCACCGCTGACCGCCGGCGCCCATGACCCACTCCCCGCCGCTGCTGCCGCCGCCGCCATGGCCGCCGCCGCCGCCGCTACCGAATTGGCTCTCCACCACCTCCCAACCCACATCGTCTGCGCCCCAGTTGTTCCAACCGCCTGCCCCACCGCCGCCGCCGCCACCGCCGCCCCCACTGCCGCCCCAGCCAGACATCTTGGCAGCAGCCGCCATGGCGGCGGCGGCGCCGACGCTCACGGCAGTCGACACCGACGGCGCCCCCGCCGACGCCAGCGCTCGTCCAATGATGACGTCAGCGTGGCCGAGCACCAGCTCCTCCAGCGCCGGTGCCGCCGCCAGGGCCCGCCAGGCCGCCTCCGTCAGCAGCAGCGGCCCGCTGCCGCCGCCGCTGCCCCCGTCGCCGCCGACGGCGCCCAGGTCTAAGCGGCGGAGCGCAGTGGCGACCTCCAGGGGCTGCAGGGCGGCGGCTGCATCCAACAGGGCTGGCGGGTGGAAGGAGAGGCAGGTCAGCCCCGGCAGCGCCGGCAGCAGGGCCTGCAGGAGGGGGTCCCAGGGCGCTCCGGGGTCCGCCGACGCCGCCCCAATCAGCTCCAGGTCCTGTGGTACGGCAGCAGTGGAAGGGGTCGGGCAAGGGCTCGTTAGCAGGCTGCGATGCACCGGGTGTCAGCTGTCAGGCAAGGCAGGGGAAACCAAAGCAGCACCATATGCCCGGCACACGCGTCCCGGCCACCACACCTGGAGGCGCGAGAGGCGGGAGAGGTGCGCCAGCGAAGCAACGACGGGGCACGCAGCCGCCGCCTCCACCCCGGCCGCCGCTGCCGTGGACCCGGCCGCGGCTGCCGCCTCCGGCGCTGCCCCCAGTCCCGCCGCGGGCCCCAGCCCCAGCCCCGCTGCTGCGCTGAGGACCGCGCTGGCAGTCAGGCGCGGGCGTGGGCGGCCGGATGCGGCGGGGGATGCGGCGGGGGAGGTGAAGGCGGAGGCGGATGGGGAGGCCGAGGGGGAGGCGGGCGAGGGCGGGTGCGGCAGCGTGAGGCCTCCCAGGCACAGGCGGGTGAGGCCCGTGAGGCCCCTCAGGTGCACCAGCGCGGTGGGGTGGAGCGCCCTGCAGACCAAGACGGTTGGCGGTTGGCGGTTAGCAGAAGACCGGTTGAGAGTTTGCCAACCCACATGGCGGCTGTCCGCCCGAGCCCTGTCCAGGCCAGGCCCTCTTCTCCACTTCCCCACAGCCCCCCTCCCTCCCTCGCATAGAGTGCCCACCCGCAGCCCTCCAGCCGCAGCTCCCGCAGCGTAGCCGCCCAGCCCGGCAGCTGCTCCAGGCTCCAGCCCCCCGGCAGCCGGCTCAGCCGCGCCGCCAGCCGCTCGGGCCGCCGGGCCTCGGCGGGGCCCAGGGGCGTGGGGCAGCGGCCCTCCGCGGCCGGCATGGTGAGGCTGGTCAGGCGGGGGCAGCGCTCGCGCAGCGCGTGGAGCGCGGCCTACGGGGACAGGGCGCGAGCGCGCGAGGCGGTAAGCAAGCGGATCGTGAATTGCGAGTAGGGGCGGAAGAGGCGGGCTTGAGTGGGGCTTACCGGTGGGCTTTTGCAGACCCTTGCGGGGCGATGGGAGGAATTTCCTTACGGCTGACTGGATCTGAGCTTCAACTCTGGAGGATACCCTAGTGGGGCACAAAGCCCGGGATGGAGCGATGTGTGCGCACCTGCGGCATGCAGCTTGCCCCCAGCACCCGCAGTCGCTCCACACTGTCCGGCAGCGCCTCGGCCAGCGTCTGCAGCGCCTGGGATGCATCGGCCTCGCCGCCGCCCTGGCCATTTGCACCAGCGACAGGGGATGAGGCGGTCGGAAGAGCGCAGACGGTGAGCTCCTCCTCGCCATGGGCCTATGTTTGGGGTCGCAAACCAGGGGGGAGGACGGAAGGAGGAAGGGCTCGTTAGGGAATTACAGGTGACGGGACAGGTGACAGAGGGCGTGAGGCATGAGAGCGTGGCATGAGGGCGTTGGTGTGGGGGCGGAGGGGGAGGAGGGTGGAAGTCGAAGCGACGGTGGGGGCGAGGGCGAGCGCGAGCGCGTCCAGGACCAAACACCGCGCGCGGCCCCATGATACACAGTCATACTGCGTCCCGAAGGACTCGCGTCGGCCGTGAGCGTCAGACAACGGCCTTGCGCGCGCATACTCTCGGACCGAGTCCGCCTGCAGCGCTGCCGGATCAGGTCCCCTGTGCACTCCAGATTGCTATTTCCATCCAATTTGGCAAGCCTCGGTCTACTGGGTTGGGTTACAAGAAAGCGCGCGTTGTGCCGGGGGCATCCACGGGGCGTCATCGCCCCCGGGCCCGGGCTCCTTGGGACCTGCTCAACTCTGCGGCCTGCCTATGTGCATGCCATCGGTAACGCCTAGAGTGGCAGCCCGTGCGCACCTGGACCAGGAGGTTGGGCAATGCCAGGCTTATTGCCACCGCCTCAAGGGAAGAAGCCTCCATCTCAACGTGCGACAGCTTATGCGGCACACCCGCGGAGTCAGGCCTGTCGCTATCTTGCTCCAAGCGCGACGGTCGCGGTATTCTACTCTGGGCCCCCTGAGGAGTGTCTGAGACGCACCATTGCAGTGCTGTAAGTTTGCTAATAAGCGGTGAAAAAGCAAGTTAAGGCCGGGCACGCGCTTGGGCCGGTGCGAGCACCGTGCACGCGGGAGGCCCCCCTCGGCCCCGAGACCCGAGCTGGCGAGTCAGACGCAGGACCTCCCCGACCCTCTGACCTCAGGCCCACAACTTAACCGGTCCGGCTGGATCACGCCCGTCTGAAGCCTTCCAAGGTAAGCTGGGGTAACGCACTCGCACTAACGCCCACCCACCATCCCGCGACCACGCCCTACGCCCCTCGATCAAGGTCTTCTACCCCCATCCCGGCATCCCACCCAGCCAGCTGGCACGCGGCCTAGTCCAGAGCCACCATTTGCGAGAGGCGTTGTGCCAAAGTGGGACAGGCCCTTCAGGGGCCCTTGGCCCCTTGCCCCTGCCTGTTGAGCGTGAAATGGGAATGTTGCCTGCCCTTAACTGCCTTGAGTGCCCAGCTACACTCAGCTCCAAGCGACAGGGGGACGGGGTATTGGGGACCGCTGAGGACCGGGCATGGAGGACTGGGGACGGGGCACGGGCCAGGGCGTGCCAGGGCGTGCCAGGGGCACGGGCCAGGGCGTGCCAGCCGGAGCAAAGCGTGGCTTCGTATGAGGACCAACCCCGTCATGTGTGTAGCTGTTGCTGCACTCTCGCATCACTGCCATGCGTACTGTCCACCACGCTGTTCAGCACGTTGCCCAGAACTGCTGGATTGTCACCCATTTCGGTGTCCTCGGAATCCACTCGACCTGTAGCGAGGTCGGGCCATCGCTATGAGACTATGAGAGTCTTCAAGGTTGCTGCAGCACCCTGGGCAAGGCTGGTCACACAGGCGCTGGTGGGTTTGGTCGGTATTGACCGAACCCGTTTGACCGCTGCAGTATAACGCCTCATCTGCGTGCCTTTCGATGTAGCACTGCGAACAGTTTAATCTAACGCGATTTCGGGCGGGTTCGTTGCTGCCCGGTACACCCAGGCGAGGCCCAGACGGGGCCCAGACATCTCCGCAGCTTGCGAGAATCCGCAACTTGTGCCCCCCCCCAGGCACTCCTCGGCCTCGCCCTCATCGCTCTCGTGGCGCTGTGGCATCGCATGGGGCTGGGCGCCGCCAGCGGCGCGCAGCTGCCAGCCTACGGCGGCGGCGGCGGCGGCGGCGGCGAGCACGTGTCGGCGGCCTTCCTGCGCCTTGTCACGGGCGTCGCCCCGGAAGGCGAGACGGGCTTCGGTCTGTGAGGGCGCTTTGGCCGTCAGCTAGTCGGCGGCCATCGTCACCTCGGTAGGCCTCCCAACTCCTGGGTTGACCCCCTCGGTTGACCCCCCTGCCGTGCCCATCTTTGCGCTTGCGCAGGTCACAGCTGGCACGTGCTCCGCTGCAGCCTGTCGTACCCCGTTGCAGATTCGTACCCCGATATCAACATGCTGCCCGTGTACGACTTCGTGTTCGTCCTAGAGCTGAAGTGTGGCCACGCCGCCTGCGCCGTCTCGGGCTTCACGGGCAACTTCAGCAAGCGGCAGGCGGGGCCCTTCACCGTGTGAGGCTGTGTGGAGGTGGAGGGCGATGGAGTGGGGTGGGGCAAGGATTCGGACTCCTAGAGAGCGGTGGACGGTGGCCTGGTCGCAAGGGACGCACCGGGGGCTGTGGCCGCGAGTGGGGGCGCATGCCGTTGTTCGCGCAAGGCACCGCCAGTAGCCAGCAACTTGCACAGTCCCCTCCATGGCTCGCACAACCCAGCTGCCGGGCCTGGCCTGGTCAGCCCCCGCATGTGCCGTACGTTCTGGGCCCCCCAGGTCCTCGCCGCTGCACCTGGACCCACAAGGGAACCACCGCGCGGGTAAGGCTCAGGGGGGTGATGAGCCCTTCCAAACGCACGGTACCTGGAAGGTTCAAGCATCGAACTCGGTGTGCCCCGCCTCGGCGCAATCCCCCCCCCTCCCACCAGACCTCGACCCTGCCGGCGGCGTGGGCGTGCAGGGCCTGTACCTGATCCGCCGCACCAGCGGCAGCGGAAGCATCAGCAGCAGCAAGAGCAGCAGCAATGGTAGGCGAGCTGCTGGGGTGAGCTACTATTACCGCTTGTTCTACGACCGTCACGCCAAGGTAAGCGGCGAGGCGAAGGTCTTGGCGGAGATCAGAGGTGGTAGTGGCGGAGACATGGAACGACGACAGCGGGAAGGGGTGTCGACAGGGGGCGGGCGCATGTGCTCGCGGGCTTGACCAAGGGTGACGTAGTAGTGGGGCGTAGTGTGTTGTCAGGGTGTGGTTGTAAGGGTGGTGGGGGACGTGCGTGGGGTGGTCCGAGGGCTTTGCGGAACGTGGGCCTGCGGCCGACCCCCTCGTGCTGTTTCACTGCAGGCGTGGTCGTGGCCCCCCGACCAACGGCTAACCACCCTGGCGTACGGCATGGCAACCAACGACACGCAGGAGCCACAAGGTGAGGCGGTTACAGCACCGGGACGTCGACACCTCTCGACCACACTCTAGCTACTGAGGTGCCACACGTGCCGCCGACACCCGCATTGCCCTCGGTGCATCCCCGGCCTCAGCCACCCCCCAACTGACGCCCTCCCTCCGTCTCATCAACCCCTCGGGCCTCGGACCTTGCCCCTTTCCCAACCCCCAGTGACACGATACCACCCAGCGGCGTTCACGGGGCAGGAATGCGCCTGGTCCCACTCCGCCGCCGCGCCGCCGCCTCCCGTCCAGCCGCCGCCGCCGCGCCCGCCGCCGCGCCAGTCCCCCCCGCCCCAGCCCCCGCGCTACAGGCGCAGGCGCCTGCCCCCCTCGGAGCCTAAGACGCGAGCTCCGCCCTCCGGCACAACGCTCCCTCCTTCCCCTCCCTGAGGATGTCACCCCTTCCTCCGTCCATCCGTCCGTCCACCTCCTCGCCTCGGGAGCAGCCTCCACCTCCACCGCAACCTTGACTGCTGCACGCAGCACCCTCCCACCTGCCGGAGCACCTCCGGAGCCAAGCGTGCCATCGTGCACTGCGCTGCATTGCGCTTTGCTTTAAACCCTCCCACCTGCCGTACCATACCGGCGGAGCTACCGTTGCCTTCGGCAGCTACCGTACCAGTTCCTGGGCGCCCCACCCGCCTCCGTCAATCCCCTCGTCCGGCCTGTCCTGGATTGGACAGGGTCCGGCCTCACGTCCAGCCAGCGCTCCAGACTACGAGAGGACCGCCGCCATTCCTGTATGCACCCGCGCATACGTCTGCCGGGATCTCTCCGAGCTGTCCGCGGAAGCGTGGGCGCCCCGAGCCCCCGACCCAGATCCGCGCCACTACCCCTGTTGAGTGTTGACGCAACGGCCTGGACGCAGCCAGCCCCACGTGCGGGGTTTCTGGAGCTCAGGGCTCAGGGCTGCAAGGGTCCGAGGTCAGCCCCACATGCCCCCGTGGCCCGGCAATCGACCCAAGGCAAGGCTTCCATCACCCCACGACCCACCCCGCCCTGCACGGGGCGTGCGGGTTGGGTCAACGCCTGTAACATATGTCTGTCGGTCTGCAGCCTGCCTGGCGTGCCTGCACGCAGCCATGCGGCTGTACGTCCCGACTCCTGAGGGACGCTTCCACCGGCTGGCCTAATTCATGGGCTTGCCCGGGCCCGACGGGTTCGACACCCGAGGGCACGGGGGACAGGCTGCAGCTTCTTCTGCAGAGTGGCCCGCCGAGTGGCCCGAGATGACTGGCCAGGGGGGTTCTGTGCTCGCAGGGGCCGTGCAGCGTAGTCCGGACGACGACGAAGGGGGATGCAGCTGAACGCACTGGCCAGGGGGGCAGGGGGTCAAGGGGTTATTACAGACAGCGGGTCGTAGTGCCGCGGTGTGTTGGCGTCGCAGTTCGTTGGCCCTGGTTGGCCGACGCAAAATGCCTGTGTAGCGTAGCCGCCTATTATTTCATGAACGGGGGACCCTTGCGGGTTGAATGTTGTTATGGCTGGGGGAGGTCCCGGCTCGAGGCCCCGGGCTGCTGTGCAGGAGGCGAGGCTGTAGGACCAACACGGCAACACCCAACAGCGGGGTTGCAGACAGGGACCGCCCTGCCGCGTCCGATGCCGAGAGCACCAGGCCTTCCCGCGGGTCAAGGGGATGTGCAGCTATCCGGGTGGGGCACCAGGGAGGTGTTCGTCCTGTGTTCGTGCGTAGCACGGTAGCCTGCCTTGTCCCCGAGCGCCACTGCGTTGTGTCCATGTCTTGGCCTAAGTTCCTTGGCAGCCCTCGCAGTATGCGGGCAATGGAAGGGCCCGAGCCGATGGGTAGCAATAACTAACAACCCCATCCTCCACCATTACACGGGCCCACGGGGCGCGTGCAGCCCCTGCAACCCATTCCAGGGTCTCATGCCCAGCAGCATGACCACGTTAGCCCGCACAGCTCTATCCGTGTGCAGCCCCGACTGTGAGCCGAGACCGCTGAGACCGTGTTACGCCTGCCGCCAGCCGTGGCACCCCGCCATGCATGTGCCAAGACCCTATGGGCCCACCGGTCTTAGCGGGCACATCGTATAACGGACCAGGAAATTCCCCTGGCGGAAGGAGGAAAGCCCATGTTTGACTGTCAGCTCGCAGACCACGCCCGCCCTCGGCTGCTAGGAAGGCAGACCTCAGACCTCCGCCGCCAACACCAGGCATAAGAGACCGCCGCGCAGGGCCCCGACCGCCTTGCCTCCAGCTCTGGCTCCGCACTGTGCCGTCAGTAATACCAAGAGTGGGACGGCAGGCTGCTGATCAGGTCACGCACGCCCACCACCCACTCCACCCGCTGCTGCCCTCCCTCGCACGCGCTGGCCGCCCACAGCTTGCTCACGACCTGCGGGGCGCGGGGGCGGTAGGTGGTGGGGGCTTGGCAGCGTGAGGGTAGCTCGAGGAGGACTTGGGTAGGTGCGAAGGGAAGTGGACGGGCTGCCGGTGAGGAGGCGTCCGCATAGTTGGCGGGGAGCCGGGGTTAGCAGTCACGAAGTTGTTAGGGTGGCTCCCTCGTCAGTAGGGTCCTAGGTGCCATCCCAACCAAGGCTGCACGTGCCCACCAGCGGCAAACGGACGTACCTTCTGGAATGCGTCTCCGAGGCGAAACGTCAAGGACTCGCACCAGTCTTCAGCCTGTACGCGTACCGCCTTGCTCCCGTCCTCAGCCGCCGCCACCGCGGCGGCCACCGCCTCCGCAACACCTCTCCCCTTGCCGCAGTGCAGCAGCACAGCCGAGGCAGGCGGCAACAGCACGGCGCTCTTGATGATTGGGCCTGCGCCCTCCAAGGTGCCCCCCGCCGCCGCCCTCGCCCGGGTCTCCAGGTCCTGAGCCCAAGCCCTGACAGCGGCCTCGGAGCTGGGCTGCTCCAGCGCAGCGCCGGCAGCGGGGCCGCGCAGGAGCAGCATGTGCCTGCCAGTGAGGTTGGATCCCCCTGCGGACCCCCGCCCGCCACGCGTGAGGAGCGGCAGGGCCATCCGCAGGACCTCCTCGGGCGGGGGGAGGTCCAGCACAGGTGTGCGTGAGGATGGCGACGGTTGAAGCCGCAGGGGAAGAAGAAGCTTTATGCCGCAGGAAGTCCCTGTGCACCTCAGTAGCAGGGTCCGATCAGGCCCGAAAGCCCGAAGGGCGCTGCAGACATCAGCCGAAGACTGTCGCCCATCCACAGCCAGTTCTTCCAAGTAGGTTTGGTCGCTGCGCCTCCACAGCTCCATAGCTGGTGCTAGTTCAGCAGTGCTCCAGTTCTCCGTCACGAGCCTATCGATGTTGAGGCTCTCCAGCCGCCCGTCCGGCCCCAGGCAGGGCAGCAGCTCATCCTGGACCAGGGCTGCCAGCGCTTGGGACAGCACCCAGTCAAGTGTAGCTGACACCAGGCGGCCACCGGATAACTCAAGGTCGCAATCCACGTCGGCATAAGCAGTCCTGACCATGGGGCAATCAAGCCAGGCGTGCAGGTGCCTCACGGACGGCGGAAGGAGTAGCAGCAGGTTCTGCAGTCTGGGCCCCTCCCCCAGGTCCATGCGCGACGCGCACAACTTCAGTGCCTCGAGCCGTGTGAGCTGGCCCAGGGGAGCCGCGGCCGTAACGGTGAGGGGTGGGTCTATCGAAACCTTGAGGCGCCGCAGGCTGCCCGCCAGCGCCTCCACGCCGGTCAGGCCGGGGACACCGGGCAGCTCCAGCTCCTCCAGCGTGCCCAGGGCCGCCAGGGCTGGGGATGTGGGTCGGAGGTAGGGCGAGCCGGGGAGCAGCGGGGCGCCAACCGTTTAGCACGACGTCTGTAATCGCATGGCATCTATATTCAGGCACCTCCCTTGCATGCCCCCCATGCTGGTAGCGTCCTCCAACAGCCACATCAAGCGTGCCCTTCTCACCTGCATATGCCTCCCCCGCGCCGCCAGTGGTCCACGACTGGAGATCCGAAAGGTGAAGCTTCCGCAGGCCGGGCATCGACGCAGCCATTACACCCACGGCTGCACCTGAGACACGAGGTTTAGGAGCAGACAAGTCCGACATAGGGCGTCTGACCATCACTTCCACGACCCGCCGCCGCGCCTGCTCCGGAAGCTCGGTGAACACCGGCGGCAGGAGCACGTGGACGCTGCCCGGGTCCCCGGCCGGCAGCTGGAGCTCGAGCCCATAGCTGCCACCTCGGCGGCGCCATCGCTTGAGTGCCGCCAGCGGCTCTGCAGCTGCGCCATCCTCGCGCAGCCGGACGGTAAGGCGCTTCGGCAGGCGCACGCTCCCGTCCACGAGGTCCCGCAGCGCTCGGCACGTAAGGCGGAGACACCTCACGCCGTATGCGGGAGCCAGCCTGTCCACAAGGCGCTCTAGGGAGGGCAGCTCGAGCTGCTGGAGGACATCCACCAGCGATGGCGTCTGCTGGCCAGTCTCGGGCTCAGCGCCGACCATTGTGAGCCCTTGTATCTGAGAATTGCTGAGCATGTTTTGCCAACGAATTGCCTACGCAGCTCCTATTAGCCAACAACGGCGTAGTGGAGGGTGTCGCAGGACAGCCAAAACAACAGCGCCACTGAGCGTCCTAGGACAGGGCCTCCTCGCTGGTGCGGGACTGCTTTGTCTCGCTAGAGATCTTCGCGGGAAGTTGCGCGCCAAAACGGGGAACCAGCAACGAGTGGCTAAGGAGAGGGCTGTGCGAAGAGCGTGGGCTGTTTTTGGTTTTGCGAGCGGCCCGAAAGCGCTGCAACCCCCTCTCGCAGGGTTTGCGATGCCGCCGTGTGGCTTGGCACAGCCCTTGCGGCCCTTGGCAGCCCCCTATGCCCCCACACCGTGCTGCGCCATCTCGCGCTTTCCGACGGCGACCGCTTGTCGCCATGGCAGCTTGTGCTCGCTCTACGCTGGCTGTTAGGCTGTACCAGGGGCTGTACCTCACGTGGGGTGTTCAAGCTCAGTGGGGCCTTGGTGTCCGTCGAGTACCATACCCCGTAAGCTAAGCGGGCAGCTGAGTTGCCCCGTCCCCTAGCCTGCTGTCAGAACCCCGCCACAAGACGAGCCACACGTGTGTATTAGCACGCTTCATGCATCCTGCACCATCCTGCTCTCACATACACAACCGTTTACTTCGGTCCTTTCCCCCGCCCGCGCCCCCTCGCGCGCCACCTCCTCCCTACCGCCGCCCCCCTCGCGCCTTGCCCCCCGGCGCCCCTGCCCCCTTCGACGCCCCCGCCCCGGCCCCCGCCCCCGCCTCCTTCTTCTTCCCCCGGCTGTTCTGTTCCTTGTTCCAAGGGAGCTTGGGCTTGGCCTTAGACAGCCTCTTGAGGTCGGCGTCCACCTGGGGTGGTGGGAAAGGGGCAGGGGGGAGGGAAAGGAATGGAGATGAGAGGTAGTCTTCATGACCGGTCTCTCAACAGGACAACCCACGTGGAGGTCAGCGTCCACCTGGGGGGGGGAAGGGGGATGGGGGAGTGGGAGGAGCAAGGGGAGGGCAAGGGGATGCAGGCAGAAGTGAGGTTGAGGTTTTGGGTGGTGTTGTAGGCTGGAGTCGCGGGCGGAGGTTGCTGAGGTCGCAACGGCCTTGGAGACCGGGGCGGCAGTGGTGGTGGGGGTGGGGGTCGATGTGGGCCGTGAGCAGTCGTGGGCACCCTCCAGGCAGGCGCCCCACACCTGCGAGGGCGCACGCGGACGACGACGCGGCGGCCCCCCCAGGCCCTTGTCCCCACCCATACCCCTGCCCCGCTCTCGTCTCCCACCCCGACCCCACCCCGACCTTCACCCCCACCCCCCCACCTGCGCGATGAGTGCCGGCGTGAGCCCCCCCCCCAGCGCCCGCACGTAGCCGTGCACCGCCTCCTCCCGGTACCCCAGGATGCGGCCCACGAGCAGCTTGTAGTAGGGGGAGCCGGCCACGGCGTTGGCCTGGGGTGGTGGTGGGGGATATGCAGGGTGCTTGCAGCTGAAACCGCCCAACTGCCCAACCGCCAACTGCCCAACCGCCTAGCCTCGCGCACCTGGCACCCGAATGAGGCCAGGTGCGGCCCCCAGGCGTTCCAGGGCTCCTTGTCCGCGTACAGCTATGGCAGGGGAAAGGGGGGGGAGGAAGGGGGCACGGGGGTGGAGAGGGGCACAGGACGAGGCGGTTCCGAGAGCCTGCCGGCGCGGTGCCGAACAGCATCCATCCCCCGCTGCCGCCGCTCCATCCAACGCACCTCCCTCCCACTCCCCCGCCTGCGCTCGGTCCGCGCCCCCACGGCCAGCCCCACGCCCCTTCCTCTCCCCCCTCCCCCCCCTCCCTCCCTCCCTCCCTCCCGCCCCCCACAAGGCTCACCACGGCCGTCAGCCCCACGCCCCCCGGCGCCACGGACGTCACCCCCCGCACCCCCTCCGTCCCCAGCGCCGCCTCAAGCAGCTGCGCCACCCACGGCTCGTACAGCGGCTGCCCCCTGGAGGGGTCGAACCCGTTCCACAGCTGCACGATCACGATGCCGCGCTTGCCTGGGGGGGGGGCAGGGACGAAGGGGGTGGCCTGATAGGGAGGGAAGCTTACAGTAGGGGGGTGGTAGTATTTACGGGGGGTGGGGGAACGGGGTTCCACAGCTGCACGATCACGATGCCACGCTTGCCTGGGGGGGGAAAGGGAGTGGAGGGAAGGGGGCGAGCTAAGAGGGACCACGCTTGCCTGAGGCGGGAAGAAGGAAGGTGAGCTAAGGGGGGTCGCTCTTGCATGGTGATGTTACCAGTCGTGGAGGGGAGGGCGTGTGCGCGGGCAGGGGCCTGGCGAGTACGTTCGACCTACAGGCACTGCCCCCTAGCTGTCCCAGGCCCTTGTGGGCACCACATCAGGCCCACTCCGGGCCCACCCCAGGGCCAGCCCAGGTCCACCCGAGGCCCAGCCCGGGCCCACCCTGCATTAAGGACACCAGCTCCCCCGCCGTCAGCGTCAGCGCCTGCAGGGGCGTCTTTTCGGGCGCACCGGGCACCGTGCCGTCACACCTGCGGGAGGCGAGGGTCCATGTTAGGGGCTGCTCGTGTAAGCCGAGTTGACATGGCGGGAAAGCCGGCGGACAGGGCGTGTGTTTGAATGCTCGGGGTTGTGCGCGATATCCAGGTGTCAGTGCGTATAGTAAGCGGCGAGCAAGCAGGCAGCAAGCCGCACCCGGAACCGCAAAACAAAGCAACCGGCTCTCACCATAGCGATGTGCTCCGTCGCCACCACCTCCACACCCGTGTGCCGCTAGCGCCCCCCCGCCCCCCCAATCTCCGCCGCCACGAGCTCCCTTCCACCCTCGCTCACCACAGCGATGCGTCCGCCGCCGCCGCCGCCTCCAGCTCAGCCAGGGAGTACACACGGGTGGCGCCCGCGATGCCGGCGGGGGCCGCGCCTGGGGTACGTTTACGTGGTGCACAGGGCCGGGGTGCGCGTCGGACCTTGGTGTGCGTTGCGCTGGCTGGCCCATAGTGTCACCCTCTGTCCGTTCGCCCAAATCACCCAAGATCAAGCCCACGCTTCCCGCGGCTGCGATCAAAGCGAAACCCTTGCAGACCTTTAAGAGGCGGCTCGGTCGGTGGTCCCCGTACCCGCGACCTGCCCCGCCCTCTCCTCCCCCCAGGCTTCCCCTCGAACCCCCCCGCATACCCGCGTGGTCGTGCAGCTCGCCCCCCGCCAGCTTGGGCTGCAGCTCCGGGAAGGCCTGCGCCAGGAGCCCATCGGCAGGGGGGTAGGAGCCTGCAGCAGCGGGGGGCCGGGGGCCGGACGTGGTCGTGCGGGCGGTGGGAATTGCGCGGGGGAGGGGACGTAGGGTTCGGGTGCACCATGTCTGGTATGGAGACATTGACCAGGCCTTGCGCACCTATCCGCTCTGCGTCCCAGACGGCTGAAGTGGCAGTGAAGCGCAGAACCTGGCCCTTCCATCGTGCGGTCAGCGTGTCGCCTCCGTCCTCCGCGACATGCAGCCATTCGCCGCCGGTTGGCGTCCGCGCGAAGAGCAGGTCGTCCTTTTTGGAGTTTCTGATGATATCGGGAACAGCAGCTCTAAGCACCACGGTCGAGCGCAGCGCATTGGCCGGGCGGATGCTTGGCCGACTCGCGCGACCGCATAGCGTGTTCGCTCCTAAGGAAGTTCGCATCGTGTGGTGTGCAGTAATTTGGGCCAGACCATGCAAGAGTACTAGAGCCAATACGGCAGCCAGGTCTCTCGGTAACTTTCCGTCTATGAGGGGGGGAGATCAATGGCGGTGACCGTCATATGCGGACACCCAACACCCGAACACCGATTGGCCGCACCGCCATAGACGGAACGCCCTATCGCGTTGACCGCGAGTCAGCGCGCTGCATCAAAGCAGACTTGCACGCCATATGCGCTACTCGTATACTGCACCCCCCGCCATAGACGCGCCGCAATAGCGACTTGACTGCGACTTATCGCGCGACATTGCGCACGCCTCCTGCCTCACTCCTGCACCGTTAGACCCCAGACCCCGCGCGACTGTTGCCATGTACCCCCAGCAAGCCATGAATGGGCCGCGCGCGGGCCGCGGAGGGCCTTCGCGCTGAACGCGACTGCATGGCGCGAATGCTCAGCCGCCAGCGCTGCACCGCACAGGCGCCACCAGCGCCATCCGCGCCTAGTTCAGACGATCCGGGCAACATCAAACGGATCAAACTCGTGTTGCCGGACAGCTGTGACTTAAACCCATGCGTGCAAGCCCCGTCCTTGCGGGGCTCAGCGGGCGTTAAGTACAACGTGCCGGAGGCGCTCTCGCTCGTGCTTCGGGACCTCAAGGTGAGAACAGCATACCCCCGGTTTGGCACTGCTGTGTTTCGGCACGCCGGCGCCCACTCCTCCCCCTCTCCCCCCGGTTGCAGAACCCGGACACCTGCGACGATGAGGGACTGAGCGCAGCTGTCCAGGCGGCAGCGGGACGATACTTCCAGTCCTTGCCCGCCGTGAAGGCGCGGCCCCGCCTCTTGCAGCCATGCGTCGCTCACTTCGTGCAGCGGGTCACGGACATACGATTCCCGTTCAGGGACTTCCTGTCCCGGCCTCCGGCGGCGGCGGACTCAGGCGGCGAGGGCCCTGGCGATGCCCCCACAGCGGGCGTGGAGATGGAGGTAAGAGTTGGCTTGCAGCGCAGGCGGTTGCACTTTATGCTCGCATAGCCAGTCCACAGTCCTGGCCACCCCACCTTACTGCCAGCGATCTGCCCCTTCCCTCATGCGCAACGCCTCACGCGGCCTGCCTCCGCCCCGCAATTCCCCTCCTAGGGCTCTGGCCTCGCTGCCGCTGCTGTGGCTGAGCCGGCAGCATCCACGCACGGGCCTACGGCGCAGGGGCTTGCGGCGGCGGGCGAGGAGAGGGAGGTGAGAGTTGGCTTACTGCATTGTCCTCACGGCCTGCTTTCTGTTGGCCCTCCCCACCCAATCACAGCGAACGTTAGTATATGACACCATGCTCCCTTGCATGGTGGTATGTGTAGGTGACGTGCGAGTTTGAGAGAGGGCTGGCTGAGCTGAGGGCGGAGTGCGACGTGGAGCCTGGGCTAAGGACGACTGAGGAGATCCAGAGGTTAACGGCGGAGATGGACAAGCTGGCGAAGGCGTTGGCCAGCACTGGCAAGAAGAGACCCCGACCCCTAAAGGAGCGGCTCGGACCCCTGCCCGGACAGGTGAGCAACTTATTGCCCTTTGCTCTGTTGCCAGCCACACGGTTACTACCTTCTTTTCAACCACAGACATGGAGAGAGAACCTGGAGCTTGCGGCCGAAGCCGCAGCAGCCGCACGAGGAGAACCCTCCAAGGCTACGCCAGAGCACATTCCCTACGTGACCGCACCCTTCCTCCTGGAAACGGATGCCGACCTGCAGAGGGAGGTGAGCGCCCGCGCACGGTGTTGCCCCATCTGCCTCCTTGCTGCAAGCTCTTTTCCCGGTCCATAATGTCTCCCCATCTCACGTGCGCTGTTCCCGCCCGGAACTTCCCTCCTCAGGGCTCTGGCCTCGCTGCCGCTGCTGTGACGGAGCCGGCAGCATCCGCACGCACGGCCACGGTGCAGGGGCATGCGTGCGGCGAGGGCTCTGGCGGTGTCCCCACGGCGGGCGAGGAGAGGCAGGTGAGCGTGGCACTGGGAGAGCACGTTCAGCAACAGCCCCTCCTCGGCTCACTTGCAGCTGGGTCTTGACCCCCTCCATCTTGTCCAGCACCTCACATGTCTTGTCACCCGCCCTACACTGCCCTCCTCAGGCCTCTGGCCTCGCAGGCCCGTCGAGGACGGCCGTGCAAAAGCCAGGACTCAGAATCAAGCTGCGGATACCCGGACGGGTTCCCCTACAGGCCATCCAGGCGCCGCTCCACGCGTTTGATGGAGACGGCGTGCTCGGGGGCGGCGGAGGCGGAGGCGGCGGTTCTGGTGGGGCACCCACCTCCGCCGCCGATGGCGCCGAGGGCGGCGAAGGCGGCCTCGGCGGGGCAAACCCCTTGGCCCTGGCCGTTGCCGCCGCCGGCGCCTCGGAGCTCGGCGTTGCCGCTCAGCAGCCGGGAATCCAGCCGCCACCGCCCCACGCGCGCGAGGGGGAGGGTGTGCTCGGGGGTGGCGGAGGCGGAGGCGGAGGCCCTGGGGGCCCCGTTGCTGCCGCCGCCGCCTCCGCCTCCGGCGCCTCGGAGCTCGGCGTTGCCGCTCAGCAGCCGGGAATCCAGCCGCCACCGCCCCACGCGCGCGAGGGGGAGGGTGTGCTCGGGGGTGGCCGAGGCGGAGGCGGAGGCCCTGGTGGGGCACCCACCTTCGCCGCCGCTGGCGCTGCGGGGGGGTTCGTCGCCGGTCCTCCGCACCTGCCCCTCACAGCGCCTCGGGCTCGCGCCCTGGGACCCCCGCAGCAGGGCTTCCAGGAGCCACCGCTCCCCCCGCCTGACCGGGGCGGTATGCTCGAGGGCGGCGGAGGCGGCGGAGGCGGGGCAAACCCCTTGGCCCTGGCCGTTGCCGCCGCCGCCGCCTCCGGCGCCTCGGAGCTCGGCGTTGCCGCTCAGCAGCCGGGAATCCAGCCGCCACCGCCCCACGCGCGCGAGGGGGAGGGTGTGCTCGGGGGTGGCGGAGGCGGAGGCCCTGGGGGCCCCGTTGCTGCCGCCTCCGCCTCCGCCTCCGGCGCCTCGGAGCTCGGCGTTGCCGCTCAGCAGCCGGGAATCCAGCCGCCACCGCCCCACGCGCGCGAGGGGGAGGGTGTGCTCGGGGGTGGCGGAGGCGGAGGCGGAGGCCCTGGTGGGGCACCCACCTTCGCCGCCGCTGGCGCTGCGGGGGGGTTCGTCGCCGGTCCTCCGCACCTGCCCCTCACAGCGCCTCGGGCTCGCGCCCTGGGACCCCCGCAGCAGGGCTTCCAGGAGCCACCGCTCCCCCCGCCTGACCGGGGCGGTATGCTCGAGGGCGGCGGAGGCGGCGGAGGCGGGGCAAACCCCTTGGCCCTGGCCGTTGCCGCCGCCGCCGCCTCCGGCGCCTCGGAGCTCGGCGTTGCCGCTCAGCAGCCGGGAATCCAGCCGCCACCGCCCCACGCGCGCGAGGGGGAGGGTGTGCTCGGGGGTGGCGGAGGCGGAGGCGGAGGCCCTGGTGGGGCACCCACCTTTGCCGCCGCTGGCGCTGCGGGGGGGTTCGTCGCCGGTCCTCCGCACCTGCCCCTCACAGCGCCTCGGGCTCGCGCCCGCGACGGGGGCGGCGGGCTTGACGGAGGCGGCGGGCTCGACGGTGGCGGCGGCCTTGGCGAGGTGTTTGCAGCCGCCACCACGGATGCTGCCTCAGGGCTCGGCGGCGGGGAGATGCCTGACTGGCCGGGTGGTCCCGCTGGTGTGGATGGCTTCGATGACCTCCTCGGCATCAACGGTATGGAGCTGCTGTCGCCGCCTGGCATGGGGCCCATGACAGGCCTCCTGCTCGGCAGCCCATCTTCATCCGCCGATGGCCAGACCAGGCAGCAGGAAGCACCCTTGACGGCGTATGCCGCCGAGACCACGGGGCTCCCCGCAGGAGGAGGCCAGCAGCTGGAGCAGGTGGACGAGGAGCCTGAGGCAGGCGGCATCCGGAACCCCACAGCGGAGGTCATCGAACTCGCCATGCGGGTACCGGTGAAGCCCACGCCGGGCGTTCCACCCTGCATCTCATACGCGGCTTCTCAGATCACCCAGGGGCTGAAACAGACGCGAAAGCCGGCGTTCTTCCGCACCGAGCGGTGCGCAGAGCTGCTATTGCAGTTCCACGGCCTCCCAGTCCCGCCTCCGGCCTGTGCCCACCTGCCGCACATGATGCAGCTCGAGAACGCACAACGGGGCAAGTGGCGGAGCAAGCTCTACGCCGTCAACACCGCCCTCTCCAACGCCCGCGCCCTTGAGACGTCGGTGCTGGTGCCCAATAGCGACATCATCGCTATGTCCCGGAGCGGCCTGGTCAAATGTTGATGGGACGTCGAAATGCAGGGCCGGCAGCTGTCCAAGATGTCCGACAAGCAGCGGCAGAACTTCACGGCGTACGTGGCAACATTTATCGATGCGCCAGAGGAGAAGCAGCAGGAGCTCGCCAACGCCGCGTGAGTCTCTGCACTGGGGGGTCATTCAACCGCATGCCAAGGTGGTTCAAGTCCTTTTGCGTTCCGTTCGTTCCTCCTGATGTCCATGTGCCCCTGTCCCTCATCCACAGGCGCTCTGTGGACCCGGCCAAGTTCGACCGTGAGCTGGCCGCCTGCAAGGTGCCGGAAGCACGAGAGCAGCCACTCCCCCTGCCCCCGCCGGCGGCTGCGGCGAGGGCGGAGGGTGGGGCTGCGGCCGCGCCGAGGGAGGCGCCCAGGCTGGGGGCGATGGATCCGCCCGCACCCCAGCGGCTGCAGCTGGCCCCGGCGCGAGCGGTGACGGCGGCGGTGGGAGCTGCGCCGGCGGTGACTGCGGCTGCGGCCGGGGCAACGCCCAGGCCCGGAACCTTGCTGCCGGCCCCGCCCTGGCAGCCGCAGCCCGGCACATTGCAAGCATGGCCGGCGGCGGGTGTGGCAACGGCGCCTATGCCGGGGCTGCCCGCGCTCCCGCGCCCAGCCTGGCCGCCACAGCAAGCGCCAGCACACGTGCAGGCGGAGGCTGAGGGGGCCGCAGCGGCTGACGGCGCGGCCTTGGCCGAGGGAGCTGCAGCGGCGACTCGGGACGTGGCGATGACGGAAGACGCTGTCCCGGCAGCTGTCCCGGCTGCCCCGGCTGCCGGAGCGGAGAGCGATGGCGAGGCCGCAGACAACTACAACGACTGGCGTAGATGCAGGGCGGACAAGCCGGCAGTAATCGCTTTCTTTGAGGCGGACATTAAGGAGCGGAAGGTGCGGGCGGTCAAGGCGGAGCGGAAGCAGGGAAAAGCCGCCGGCATTGCTGCCTGGCGGGCATCCAACCAGAATGCCAGGCTGCAACGGCTAAGTGACGCATGTCTCACCAAGGCCTGGGACGAGGCGTACGACAACATCACAAAACCATTCAACATCAAAGCCAGAGAGCTCGAGAAGCTGCTGGCCGCAACGCCATTCGATTGGGCGACGGCCATGCAGCTGGCCCAGGCGGTGACGCACCACGCCAGCAACCAGGCAGAGCAGAAGAGGGCAAGCAGCCTCAAGAAGAAGGTGGACTCGCGGATTGAGTAGAGTCGGGGATGGACGGGGAGAGGCATGGTGCACGGCGGGGAACGGGTGGGTGTCGCTGGCTTCCTCGCCTGGGGTCCGGTTGTCAGGGCATCGAGACGGTGTGGACTGCGGGTCAGCGGTGACGCAGAGTGGATACAAGACATGTGTTGATAGTGGTAGCCATAGCTGCACATTGGCAGTTCAGCTTTGTCGTAGCTGGCGGAGTCGGAGCACTAGCCAGATGCGGGGAGGTGGGCGGGTGCGAAGCACGGTGCACGTCTGGCGGCGGATGGGTGGGTGTCGCCGGCTTCCTCATCTGGGGTTAGGTTGTCAGGGCATGAAGACATCGGTGTTGACTGCAGTCAGTAAGGCGTAGAGCGGAGACAAGACAGGTGTCGGTAGTGATAGTCATGGCTTCACATTGGCGGTTTACCTCGACTTCGTAGCTGCCTTTGAGCTGTGGTCACCGACGTGACAGCAAGAAGAGAGGGGTGGGGCAGGGCCTTCGTTGTCGCTGTGAGCCCGCTGCCCGCTGTCCCCGTGACCTGTATGTTGAAGCTGCCCTGCCGCGACTACATCCCAGCCCCAAACCCAAACCCTGGCCTGCACTGCGGGCCGCCCGCTCTCCCCTCCCACCGCTGTGCGTGCACCTGCGGCCCCGCCGCCCTCCCACGACCGACGTGCTCAGCCCACGCCTCAGGCCCCACCCTTCCAGACACACGCCTCACACGTCCCCTTCGCTTTGGCACGCCAGAGGGATTTGATGGGAGCGTTTATGATGCATTAGGGGCCTGGTTCCCAACCCTAAGCGGCCTGCCACCCTCCTTCGTCTCTGTCGCTTGCAGGTGCGCGCTCACGCATGATGGCGCCATACAAGACTGGAGCACACTTCGCGGCTGGGGGCCCAGCTCTACAACTCCGCTAGGTGGGCGGAGCGGAGGAGGGAAAGGAGTGACGCAGTGCATGGTGGAGGAGGCCGCAGGCGCCCATGCCTGGCCCAAGGAAAGGCTGCCTGGCCGCACCCGCACCCCAGCCCCCACCCCAACCCCGCACCCTAACTTGAGCTGCAGGCAGGCCGCTGTCGCTGCCTTATGCCAATGACGAGGGCCGCAGCAGGTACTCGTCGTTAGGCACAACTGTGGTTACAAGGGGCTTAGAACCTTGACCCTCGTCGCCCGAGCATTTCCTCACGCGGCTCAGTCGCACAGTGGACCCACTACCCAGCAGCTTAGCCTGTAGCCCAGACGGCCATGCCCTAGTCGCATCTCGCCCTGGAGCAGCTAGAACCCTGGTGAGCACGCTGAGGGAGGCTGTCCTCAGTGCGCGCCGCCCTCGCGGAATGCCTGCAAGACCCCCTCCTTCCTTGCCTAACGCCAAGTGGCGGGGCTGGACGGATCCTGTCAGCTGGCGTGACGCTGCATGCTGTCCGCTGTTCCCGTGTCCTGTCAACGCTGCCAGCTGCCTTGCCGCACCCGCTGGATGGGCGTGCGTGCATGCAACTAAGGGAGGGCTTGCATCACAACTCATCACCATTTCAACCGGAGGTGCAGCGTCCTTTATCCGGCTAGTCGTTTTACCCGTCCGAGATACACTGCACGCTAGCCCCACGTCAGGAGCGGTTACAAGTGCAACGGCAGGCCAAGCAGCCACGGCACCCTGACCCTGGCCCAGCCTAGGACCCGGACAGCGCGGACCCTCAGCACAGGCACCCCTGCGGCCTGTGAGAACCACCCAAAACAGCGGCAGACGACACCACCAGGCGGAGTGCCTGCACCGGAGCACGTTTGGTCTAAGTCTCTAGCGAACCACGGCAGCGCGCAGCAGACCGGAGACAAGGAGTAGCGCTCCGAGCCACCCAGGCCCGCAGGCCACGCAACGAAGACACAAGGCACAGAGCGAAGCCCACACAGGGGCGGCACCAAACCACAGGAAACGAGAAAGGGGCACGACAGAACACTCACGACGGGCCGGGAGGCGAGCCCACACTGGAAACACTCGCAGACAGAAAGCACCAGTGGTCAGAGGGCACACGGCCCCAGCCACGAGGGCGCTGGGGACGTAGGGAGAAGGACCGAAGCCGAGCCCAGAAGTCAGCAACCACGCTAACCCCCACGCGCAGCACTACACCCGCGCCACTCGCGAGGCCTCCCGAGCGCTATACAGGGCCTGACGCCCGTGCTCCCGTGCTGTAACGGCAGCCAGGCAGACGACGTCCGGCACCCGTGGGCGCACGCCGGTTTCAGGGGGCACCAAGGCCAGCCGGCGAAGCCATTGACCGCCGGCCGCCAGAAGGGCTCGTTGTGCCAACGAGAGCCTACAGGCCTCAGAAGGTAAGCGCCTGGCCTGTACGGAGAGGGAGGCGGGAAGCAAGGGAGGAGGGCTGAGAGCCACGACAGGAGCAAGGCGCGCGGAGCAAGAGACGGCCCGTCCGCGCCCAGCCCCAAGCACCCTGGCGTCATCCCACCCACGCGCCTGCACCACCCGCCCATGCCCACCTGCCCAAACAAGCACGAGGCACGCAGCAACGCCTGCCCAGGCCGCAGAAGGTAAGCGCCTGGCCTGTACGGAGAGGGAGGCGGGAAGCAAGGGAGGAGGGCTGAGAGCCACGACAGGAGCAAGGCGCGCGGAGCAAGAGACGGCCCGTCCGCGCCCAGCCCCAAGCACCCTGGCGTCATCCCACCCACGCGCCTGCACCACCCGCCCATGCCCACCTGCCCAAACAAGCACGAGGCACGCAGCAACGCCTGCCCGGGCCGCAGAAGGTATCCGCCTGGCCTGTACGGAGAGGGAGGCGGGAAGCAAGGGAGGAGGGCTGAGAGCCACGACAGGGAGCAAGGCGCGCGGAGCAAGAGACGGCCCGTCCGCGCCCAGCCCCAAGCACCCTGGCGTCATCCCACCCACGCGCCTGCACCACCCGCCCATGCCCACCTGCCCAAACAAGCACGAGGTACCCAGCAACGCCTGCCCGGGCCGCAGAAGGTAAGCGCCTGGCCTGTACGGAGAGGGAGGCGGGAAGCAAGGGTGGAGGGCTGAGAGCCACGACAGGGAGCAAGGCGCGCGGAGCAGGAGACGGCCCGTCAGCGCCCGGCAGAGCTCCACGCTGCCGCCCCACCCACCTGGACCTGGATGCCCGCCCACGTGCGGGGTGCGTGGTCATGGCATGGAGAGGAGCCTCTCGCTGGCCCCAAGGGCGGTGTGAAGCGCCTGGATGTCTGCCAAGTGGCAGTCCAGCAGGTGCACGCTGCCTTGGCAGCCTGTGGCAGCTTTCGCCGCACGTGCGGCTCTGATGCACGCCAAGGCCCCGCTGATCCAGTTCTCGAGCCGGCTCTTATCCATCTGCACGTAGCCCAGGTGCTCACGAGCCCGAGCCAACTCGGAGGCGGCTTCGTGACACTTCCGGCCATGGAACAGGTTGAGTGCGGCATCGGAACTGGATGGGGTTGCCCACGGGGGCTGGCGGCCGGGCACATACAGCCCTTTGACCTGGTCCTCCGTCAGGCGCTGAACGCTGCTGGGACCCAGCTGCATGCCCTGCCATACGTACATCTCGTCTAAGAGAGTGCGGATCTGCGACCGCTTACGCTTCAGCCGACTCTGGATGCGCTTGGTTTCCCGATCTGCGCACCCAGCCTGCGCGCGCTCCTGCTGGCCGTGCTGCACCTCCAGGACGTACGCGCCGATGCGGGCCTGGCACCTACGGCACAGACGGTACTTAAGGGCAGCCCTCCATCGACCGGGCTCCAGCCAGGCTTTCATCCCGCAGCGCACCTGCTAACTTCGCGCTCGCATAGCCTTTGGAGGGCGGCGTCGAAGGGGCCATGGCCGCGCTTCCACTGCTTCCAGCCGTCCGGGAGCAGCCCATGCTTCCCCTCGAGCCGCCGCAGGGCAGCATCCACCTTCGTGATCTGGGCGCTGGTGCTTGCCGCGGCCAGCGCAACAGCGGAGCTACTGGACACAACGGCGAGTGAGGGGGCTTTGTCCTTGAGCCCCTCCATCTCCGCGCGGCGCAGGCGCAGCAGGACGTAGTCCATCTGAGGAAGCGGAAGAGGCCGGGGCGGCTTTGTTGGCGCCCTGATCTACGTGGTGGTTGTACCCTGGCTACGCCCCACGTGCCCAAACACACCTGCCACGCGTCCGTGTCACCGGGGACACCTCCTGGCGGCGAAGTGCCGACAGCAGACTGCACGAAGCGAGCTGCCGCTGCTGCTGGATCCTCAACTCCGGCGGCCCGGGCGGCCGACTCCGCCTTGCGCACCTCCACCTCGGACTCGCCTGCGGTGTTCATGCACGCAAGGGTCACAGACACGCACTTACGGACCTTGACCAACACCACCCAGCCAGTAAGAACACACTCACGAATCTTAGCCACGGTGCGCTTGTAGGCTCGGACCAGGAGCTGGACGACACGCTTGCTCTTAGCTCGCGAGACTGAAGCCAGCGCCATCTCGATGAAGTCCCGGCGCCGTGCGAGGGTCATGTATCTGGCCAGAGGGCCGACGGGCTGGGGGGGAGCAGGGAAACCAAGAGGCGGGATTGGGCTGAGCTGCAAGGAGGTCACCGTGCGCAAGGTGCTGCTCCTTCGCCCTGGACAAAAGCCACCAGCGCGCACACGCCTCACCTTTGTGCTGCTCCACAGCTGCTCAATCTCCTCTCCTATCTGGCGACCAGCTCCCTCCGTGAAGCGGCCACTGTTGGTCAGCTGGCAGGCCAGGTCGTGGCCTGCCCCATGCATCCAGTTGACCATGATCTTCAGCTGAGCTGCGCTCTGGGGCAGATCTGGCTGCCGCGCCACGTAGCGGCTCCAGGTGTGCTTGAAGCGGCAGCCAAAGTCGATGTAGACGTGCTTCAGGTCGGGGCGCTCCTTCACCAGGTGCCCGAGCATAAGGAGGTAGTAGGCGAACTGCTCAGGGGTCTGCATGTCGCAGAAGATGCCGCGCACGGGGAAGCCGTGCATGCACACGGCCCCGCATACGCCGTGCACGTCCAGAGGACCGCTAGAAGCTGGGGCCTCCGGGCGCGAGCAGTGCAGAGAGGACTGGCACACGCAGGCATCGGCCTCAGCGTCAGCATCTGCGTCGCCCAGCGTGCTGCGAAGGTTAAGCCGGCCCTGCCCATGAAGGGCTTGCACTCGGGCGTCCACGGGGCCGAAGCAGCTGCTCAGCCGCGGCTTGAGGTCCCTGGACGCCGCACCGCACGAGGAGTAGTGGCCCAGCTTGTTGCCGCAAGCGTCCATCGCCACCGCCAGCGGGTACGGCGTGTCTGTGGAATGGGTTTACAGTACTGGTAAGAGTGTGGGGGTGACTGACGAGGTGCCTTGGTTCCGGACCTTGCGCACCTTCGGGCGCCTGCGCTCCTTCTGCGCCCTCGCTACCTATGAAGAGAGAGGAGTATATAGGTTAGACTATGGCAGGCAACGGCAAGGTTCGGGCTCATGTACCAGCCCATGCGCACCCGGGGGCTGGGGCCGGCGGGAGCAGATTGGACACCCGCACAGTGCGCCTGTGTCCATGCCCGTCACGCCGAGCCGCTGGAGGTCCGTGCACATGAACCGTGCCCGCTGGAAGGCCATGAAGGATGCGAAGAAGCGCCGGCGGTCCACCGACAGCCGCTCTGGCGAGCACGGCTGATCAGGCAGCTCTGAGTCAGAGTCTGACTCAGTGTCCGACTCTGCAACGGTGCCGGAGATGCATGGCGCGCCCACGGCCATAGCTTCGAGGAAGTCCGTGAACCCTGCAGTTGGGGAGGCAGACAAGGTAAGGGGTACGTCACGGCATGACGGGCAGAGGAAGGGATGAGGCGCAAACCCTCCACCCGCACCGGTGCTTCCCCCATGTGATGGTGGCCGAGAGCGTGAGCCCCCCGTCTCGCCAGACACACCTGTCACGCTCAGCCCGTCGCAGCACAGCACGCCATAGGCTTTATGGACTTGGAGGTCGTACCATGCGTGCGCATCGACAGGGGAGCTGACGAAGCAGCCCGCCTCGACGGCAGTGGGGGTGAAGGAGTCGCCACACCTCGAGCACTTGGCAGTGCTGAGGTAGACGATGCCGCTGCAGTTCAGGCCCACGTATCGAACTGACATTAGGGGAAGCTGTGTCTCCGCGCCGACGACCCAGCTGAACGTGGCTCCGGCGCAGTTGCGGCTGTGAGCTGCGCACAGGCGCTCGCACGCAGAGTCGACACGCCCCTGGGCAATTGCCAAGATGGCGGCCGCCAGCTCTCGCTCCTGCTGAGCGTGAAGGTGTGCGTGCGTCACGAAGGCCTGCTCCAGCGCTGGCGACGCGGCGTCCCATGCAGCCTCTTCCCTCTCAACCCGCTGCCTGTGGGCTGCACTCCGCGGATTGGGTAGGGGCGCGCCGGCAGCCGCCGGTGCACCACCATGCTGGACCCCGGCTCTGGCACGCTTCTTGGCCCCTTGGCCGCCGCGGGGAACGAGCTGGCCGGGGCGAGGGGCGCGCTGATGCTGCTCCTGCGGTGGCGGCGATGCCGGTCGCCACGTGGGGGCTGCAGTGACCTTGCTGGGCTCGGAGCGCTGGCCCTGGGGGGTGGATGGAGGTGTGCGGGCATGACGAGGGAGGGGAGACTGAGAGAGCGTCCAGCCAGCACGAGAGGGGTCATCCGTCACTGGCCTCCAGCGCCTTGGAGCGCCCGAGCGGGCACTTGCCTTCGGGATGTCGTCACCGGCCGGCATGTCCCCACATGCGGCAACTGCTGAGTGGTGCCAAAGAGCGCTGCTGGGTCTTGTGCCGGAGCAATCAGGTGTCCAAGTCGCCCGAAATGCCGAAGCCGCGGCTAGCCGCGGCTGTCAACCGTTGGCCATCCGTTGCGTGGCCAGGGCATAGCCTTCTGGGAAGAAGCTGGCTTGACACGGGCCGTAGAGGCTACAGTGGCGTAGTTGCGGGGTTGAACAGAGAACGTCAGGCGTGTTCGCTTTGTGAATGGGGATCAACCTAATGAGGCTCTCCGCAGCCCGCGCGCGACCCGCTCATGGCTTGCTGAGGGTACGTAGCAACAGTCGTGTGAGGTCTGGGGTCTAACGGTGCAGCAGTGAGGCAGGAGGTGTGCGCAATGTCGCGCGATAACTCGCAGTCAAGTCGCTATTGCGGCGCGTCTATGGCGGGGGGTGCAGTATAGGTGTGGCGCATATGGCGTGCAAGTCGGCTTCGATGCAGCGCGCTGACTCGCGGTCAACGCGATAGGGCGTTCCGTCTATGGCGGTGCGGCCAATCGGTGTTCGGGTGTTGGGTGTCCGCATATGACGGTCACCGCCATTGATCTCCCCCCCTCATAGACGGAAAGTTACCGAGAGACCTGGCTGCGGGCGGCGTACCCGTGTCCGACTACTTTTGGTGTCACGAAAGCTCGATGAGACATAGACGCTGCCGAGAATGCCCGTGTCTGTAGGTTATCGTTGGAAACGTTAACGTGGGAAGAGGCGACGGAATGGAGACACCATGAGTAGACTGCGGCTGCTGCTCCTGCTCGCGGGGCTTGCGAGCAGCGTGACAGCGTGCAACTACACGGATGGAGCGTGCACGGCTGCGTTGGTGCGAGACACACTCGCGGCATACTCGCAGAGGTAATTCGCCCTAGAACGCACAGCGTTTACTGCCTGGGAGTGATGATGTGCGCGAGGATACGAGAGCGTGTTGATAAGCGCGCCAGGGTGTTGGCTGCGCACGAATGCGTACCCCTTCAAGCTTTCAAGCCTGTCTCTCCCGCAGCGGCGTGGTGGTACAGGATCCAGGAGCCTTTAGCAGCGCGCTTGCGACAGCAGTCGCGGGCTTTGGGTCGCGCTGCTTGGGCATTACGCAGAGCGTTCTACGGGTAAGCTCGCTGCTGCCCTCGCGTCGCTCGAGCCCTGTGGGACGAGGAGCAACTGCAGGGAGGGAGGGCAGGGGAGGGTATATCGAGCTTGGGAGCGGGAGAGAGTGACCTGCCGTGGGGCCGGGTGCCGGGGGTCGAGCTTGGGAGCGGCAGAGAGTGACCTGCCGTGAAGCCGGTGAGTGAGGCACCGTGCAGCCTCAACGCAAGACTGCCCCGCCGCCCCCTGCTTGTGCCACAAGGAGCAACGGCGCAGCCTGGAGCAAGCCCGCCCAGCTCTCCCCAGTCCCCTGCCCGCGACCTCATCCCGGCCTCCCACACCACGCCTCGCGCCCGCCCCAACGCTGATCCCTGCTGTGCTCCTCACCCCGTCCTTGCCGCCCGTTCGCATCCGCTGCGCAGGCTGCCCGCATGCTCGTGCCAGCGGGCAATGAACAGCTCATGAACTCAATCGGACAGGTGCGTTACTGGCAGTAGCCCCGCACGGCACGCACCTCCCCTCCTTCGGCGTGAAACAAGCTGCGTCCAGGCGTGCTGCACCATTGGCCAACGTTGGAACGAGGCCTGGGCTCGGAACGGCCGCTGAGCTCCCGGAGCCATGGATGCACGGGAGGGCGGTTGCTGACTCTGCGCTCAGGGCTCACATGGAAGGGACCGGGCATGTGAATGGAGCGTGGAACAAAGGGCGCGCCGGGGACGACCAGGCTCAGCCCCGGAACCCCTTTGCCCCGGCTTACCGGTACCTCACCCACCCTTTCGCCCCTACCCGCCCGGAGGACGTACCCTCTGCAGCCCTAAACTTCCCCCCTCCTCCTCCCCCTCCCTGTCAGGCCTTCACCACCTCCACCGGCTACCGGGTGGACTACACGTTCATGGAGCTGCAGCGCATCGCCGAGGAGGTGGCCTTCCAGCTGCAGACCAACGGTGGGGGGAGGGGGAGGGGGATGTTTGGGAGGGGGAAGGGAGGGATAGGGAGGGGGGGAGTGAGGTGGCGTTCCAGCTGCAGACCAACGGTGGGGGGCAGGGGGGAAGGGGATGTTTGGGAGGGGGAAGGGAGGGGGAGGATGGGGGGGAGTGAGGTGGCGTTCCAGCTGCAGACAAACGGTGGGGAGGGGGCAGGGGGTGATCGTTCGACGTTCTCGGGAGCGGAAGAAAGAGCAAAGAGGGGGCAGCAAGGGGAGATGGAGGGGGAGGGGGAGGGGGAGGGGTGAAGTACGGAAGTAGGGTTTGAAGATACGCGTGATGCCATGCTGAAGGACTCGGGAACGATACACGCTCGAAGGGGCTTGGGAAGGGGCATCCCCCGAGGACCAAGGGAGGGTACATCCCCAGCGGGACTTGGGGAGGTGACTCGCGAGCTGCAGACCAACGGTGGGGGGAACGAGGAGAGGGAGGGGGGCAGAGTGAGGGAGGTCGCGTTTCAGCTGCAGACCAATGGTGTGGGCCTATCGGACACTAAGCTGGGGGCCTGCCAGCCGACGGGCCGAAACCGAACCCCGCGACCCCCCTTCATGCCCCCCTCTCATCCTCGCTCTCCGACTCACCCTGGATCCCGTCGTTCCCATGCAGTGTCGTTGTACGACGCCTGGATCCTGGATGTGATCAGCAGCGAGGTGGCTCTGAGATCCAACGCGGTTGCCGGACTGGAGGGCGTGGCAGAGGAGCGCGGGGACGACGACGTGCACCCGTGAGCGGGCGCTGGCGGTTGGGAGTTGGCCGTTGGCTTATTGCCATTTGCAGTTGCGGGGGCTGACGGTTGGGCTAACGACCGGGGGGGCTGCATATGTCTTGTGTTCCCAGACCCCGGCGCACACACCAGTGCATGGTGGTCGCCACACATACGTAGGCCAACGGTACAGGCCCTGGTAACATCTGGCGCCCTGCCTTGTACCGAAAACCCTGCCAGGTATTTCCACGAGTTCGCAGCGACGTACCAGAACCGGAGTACGGCGGTCGTACTGTCCGGCATGGTGCCGCTCCTGTACTGGCGCAAGGACATCCTCGCCCGCTTCAATATAACCGCCGCGCCCGCCACGTGGGACGAGATGCTTATGGTCGTACGGATGCTGAACGGCTCGGACTTCAACGGTGGGCGGGGAGGGGACCTTTCCCGGCGTGCTGGGTCCTGGCGGCGTCCCCGCTTGTGATTCTCTGCCCCCAGCGCTCACGCTAACCCGTGTCCCCTACCCGTCCGGCCCCTCCCCCCGACCCAAAGGCGATGGTATCCCCGACGCCCCCTTGTGCTGGGGCGTGCCGTCGTACGGCTGTACGGACAGCGGCCTCACGCTCATCTCGATCCTGGCGCCCATGCTGCAGACGCAGGTGCGCAGAGCCATGTGCATGCAGATCCAGATCCAGATCCAGGTCCAGGTCCAGATCCGTATGGGCTTGGATCGGGCGATCCGGTGATGGGATGTTGCAGGCACCCCTCCCTGCCCCCTACGGCGCCGACCTGGGTCGGGCGCTTGACTAAGCCTGGCCCCACCTCTGTCCCGGCACAGCTTGGCCTTTTCTCCGCGCTGGCACGGCCCAGACCCATCTCAGCATGCGTCCTGCCCCCTTGCCCCCATGCCATCCGAGGCTCCGACCCCAACTCCCTTTTCCCCCAACGCAGGGCCGCCCCAGCGGCTGGATCCTGGATCCGGCCTCTGGATCCCTGCTGGCGTCCGGTCCGCCCCTGCGGCGCGCGCTGCGCCTGCTGCGCTCCCTCTCGCGGTACGGCACCCGCAACCCGTGCGGGGTCGTCAATCCGGCCATGTTCAACGGCACGTGCGCCATGACCGTACACTGGCCGCCGCACTTCAAGGTACGTACGGTTGTACGGCTGTACGGCTCCCAGTCCCCGTGATCCCGCCGCGGCTCGCGGTCCAATGTGCCTCCCCACCCCCCGGCTACCGGCGTGCACCCTCGCTTCTTATGAGCTATGACCTGACTGCTCGGCACGCATACCATCCGTTCCCCTTCTGCCCGCCCCCCCGCCCGCCCTAGGTTGGCGAGGTGCTCTTTCCCCACCTCCACGGCAAGATGGGGGCCGCACCCCTGCCCGGCTCCTCCGTGGTATGGGACCGAGAGGCCCAAGCGTGGCTCTCCTGCGACGGAGACCCCTCCGCCTGCCCCCACGCAACCTCGGAAGCCCCCCTCTTCCCCCCGCCCTCCGCCGCCGACCCCTCGGCGGCGGCGGTTGCCGCCGCCGCCGGCGGCGGCGCGTTCGCGGGCGCCCCGCCGCCGCCAGCGACGGCGGCAGGCGGCAGCAGCAACAGCAGCAGCAGTGGTGGTGGTGGCGCGGCGACGAATGGGAGCAGTTTGGCGGGCGCCGGCGCGCCGCCGGGGGCTGCCGTACAGGGTGTACGGCGCGTGAACCGGGCGCCGTACACGGGGATGACGGCGCTGGTGGGCAGCGTGGACGTCCGTACGCCTGCTGAGTACAGGGACGTGGGCTTCAACCTGTTCCTGCAGGTGGGTTCCAAGCATGTTTGACTTTTCATCTACCGCAGCTTTATTAAGATCCTCAGATCTGGATCTGCATCTGTGTCTGCGTACGGGTGATATGGTCCTCTGGATATGCATCGGGCCCTCCAAGTAGTACTGCTAAGTCCCGAGTAGCACCCAACACACTCGTTGCCGCCTACCACCTCCTGGCACATCCCATGCCCCCTGATCCCGATCCAGATCAACTCGATCAACGCCTCATGGGAGCAGCTGTTGCGCCCCGCCACCGCCATCGGCCCGTTCCGGATCCAGCACCTGGATCCAGCCAACGAGGGCCGTTGGGTGGCGGGCGGATTCGACCGGGGCGACGTGCGGGTGAGCGCTCAAGGGGGCAGGGACAGGGAGTGGGCAATGACTGCTTTGGTTAGGGTTTTGGTCAAGTAAGGACTTCTTTTTGACTACGTTTTCAATTCAGGTTATGGATGGTGTCGCAACGAGCCGTTGGCCATCCACAGTCTAGGCGACCCGGCGCCTTGCCTCGCCTCCACCTCGCGACCCTTCAAATCCCTCACTACCCACACTTGCCCTTTCCCGCCCTCCCTCCCCCCCTTTAGGTGTGGCTCGAGTCTTGGAGGTACACCATTGAGCACCCCAACCTGGCCCTACCCCTGCGCCTGCCGGGGTCCCGTGGCGTACGGGACGCCTTCCAGTGGGCCGCGGATCAGGCCGTACAGATATCAGCAGATCAGATCCAGGCCGCGGCGGCGGATGACGGCGGCGGTTGGGACGTGGACACGGTGGTTGTGGGTATCGCCAACCGCATCCGTACGGCACTGGACAGCGCGGGGCCTTGGTCCGAGGTGGGGTGGGGTGGGGTGGGGTGGGGTCGTGGGGTGGGGCGGGGTGGGGTGGGTATGGCGCTACTGAGCAGAAGAGAGGGTGGGCGCAGACAATTGTGCGGTGCTTTAGGGGCGAGGGGCGAGGGGCCGGTCAGGGGCGGGGCCCGCCCTCCACACCGCTCCATCCGCCAGCGTCCGCTCCTTTGGTCTTCACCCCTCCCCCTCCCAATCCCCCCCGCCCCCCCATTACTAAACAGGTTCTCCGCAGCTACCGCTCGTCCATCGGGTACGTGCCGCCCGCCGCGCCGCCGCCAGGCCCGCCCGACGGCGGCGGCGGCGGCGGCGGCAGCGGCGGCGGCGGCGTCAGCAGCCGCACCATCGCCATCGCTGCGTCGCTGTCTGCCGCCGCCGCCTGCGCCCTCCTAGTGGCGGGGACGTACTGGGGGGTGGTGTGGCGGCGGCGGCGGAGGTCGCACCGGACGCTGTTCGGTCGGGCGCTGGCGCCGGGGGCGAGCGCGGCAACGTCGCTTGTGGTCACGGTGCGTTTTGGGGGGGGGGGAGGGTGAAAACGGGGAGCTGGGCGGATGGCGGATGGAATGATTGGATCGAGTGGGCTGCGTCGAGGAGACCGGGGGGGATGTAGCGGCTGAGGCCAAGGAGCTGAACTGTGTGGGAACCAGAGGTGGGGGCTCTGTGGGGCTTATGCGGCGGGGGCCACGCACCCCCCCCATCCGCCCCTCCCTCCCTCCCCTCCCCCCCCTCCCCCTCAGGACATTGTGGACTCCACTCGGCTGTGGGAGAGCGTCCCCACCCTGGCCATGGCCAAGTGAGGGCGGCAAGGGGGGGGGGCTGGGCAGGGGGGTGGCTGGGGGCTGGGAAGGGGGGAGTGCTTCCCGGTAGCATTGTGCTGGGGGTGGGCAGGCAGGGCGGGGATGGTGCCCACCCTGTCCATGGCCAAGTGAGCGATGGGAGGGGGGGGGGCGTGTGCTCAAGGGGTGGCGCCTCCGCATGGCATTGGGCCCAGGGGCAGGACTGCGCGCCTGCAAGCCCATGCGGAACCCCCCCCCCCCCAAACACCGTACCGGTATGCAACGGAAGGGCGCTTGTGAGGAGATGATGTAGGCTTCAGTGACCCGCAGTGGGTTGCTGAGTCGCATTAGTAATGCAGCACTCCACAGCACCTGATGGATTTCGCCTGCATGTCCTGCCCCCACCCCCCCCAGGGCCGTGCAGCTGCACCACGACACGCTGCGCTCGCTGCTCAAGGAGCACAACGGATACGAGTCAGCCACGGAGGGGGTGGGTGCGGGGCACGGGCCGCGGGAGTACTGGCCGCTGGCGCCAGGGGGCTACACAACGGCTGAGTCGGCTGCCGCGACCTGTGCCCTGTGCGGGGCACGGGGTGCGGGCGCGGCAGGGGCGCCGATGAGCATGAGCTGCGTGCCGGCTGAGGGAGTCTATAACTCTTCAAAGATCACTCCATCAAAACGCCCTCCTCCCCTTCAAACACCCCCTCCCCCCCCCCAGGATTCCCCCTAACCCCCCTCCCCCCTCCCCTCCTTTCCCCTCCTTGCTCCCCCTCACCCCCAGGATTCCTTCATCCTCTCCTTCTACGCCGCCGCCGACGCAGTGGCCTTCGCGGTGCGCGCGCAGGCGGCCCTCCTGGCGCTGCCCTGGCCGGAGGAGGTGCTGGACGAGGAGCTGTGCAGGCCGCAGCTGGCGGTGGTGGGTCTGAGAGTAACCCGGACTGCGGGAATCCGGGCTGGGGGAATCCGGACTGGGGGAATCCGGACTGGGGGAATCCGGACTGGGGGAATCCGGGCTGGGGGAATCCGGACTGGGGGAATCCGGACTGGGGGAATCCGGACTGGGGGCGAGGAGAAGCGCAGCGATAACGTGGCCTGAAGCCTCCTCCTCAGCTCGTCTCCTTACCTCCCTCTTCCACCCGCTGCCCTTCCCCTTACCGCTCACCCCACCCCCCATCCCCCTTTTCCATTCCCTCCCCCCGCACCGCCGCAGTGCCGCACCGCCCCCTCCGCCCCCGAGCGCACCGGCCGGGGGGGCCTGGCCGCGGCCCGCGGCTCCCTGCTGCTCAGCCCCCGCTCCCAGGTGCAGACGGGGGTGGGGGTGGGGGCGGGGGCGCAGGGGCAGGCGCTGGGCAGCGAGGCGAGCACGGCCCTGCTGCAGCAGTCGAGCGTGAGCGGTTTCGGGGGGGTCGGTTTTAGGGTTTTTGGAAGGTTCGGTTATGGGGTTGGGGGCTGAAGCGCGGGGGCAGAGGCGGTCGGGGCTTGGGTTTGGGGGCGGTGGGGTGGGCGTGCGGGATGTCCACACCGGCCCCTAACGCTTTTGCGCGGCTGGCACCCCCACAGGCCCTGACGCCGTACGGTGCGACCAACGGCCATTCCAACCGCCAGGCCAGCGGCACGACCTCGGGCGACGCCGGCGGCGGCAACAGCCGAGTGCTGGCGGGCGCCGCCAGCGCTGCCGGCGCCAGCGGCGGCGCCACGTCACCCGTCGGCCCGTGGGGCGGCGGCGGCGGCGGTGTTGGCGGCCTGGGCAGCGGCGTCGGCGGCGGCCTGTCCGACATGTGGACGGCCGGGTCCACCGGAGCGTACGACACAACCCTGCCGTCCGTACCCGGCGGTACGACAGGCGGATCCCGTACGTCGCCGTCGCAGCTGCTTACGCTGCTGCAGCCGCCGCCGTCGCAGCCGCCGCGGCAGTTCTCCTCCGGGCCGGCCAAATGGCTCGCCCTCCCTGCCGTGCTCAACTTCGCAACCCGAAAGTCGAAACGCAACGTCGGCGCTGGCGGCGGCGGCGTGGCAGGACTGGAAGGCAGCGGAAGCGCGGGCACGGCAGGCAGCGGCGGCGGCGGCGCGCCGACGGGGACCGCGAGCTGGGGCCTGACGGTTGGAAGCAGCGGAGGGCACGCCATGGCGGCGGGCCCGCTTGGGCCCGGCCGGCCCTCGCCGTCGATGCCGCAGATGCCGTACACCCATGCGTCGGGCTCGCCGTCGCCGCTGCCGTCGCCGCCGCCGTCGATACCTGCCGGCGCGCCCGTGGCGGCGGCGGCGGCGGCGGTGGCGGCGGCGGTCCTGGCGTCGCCCCAGCGCGCGGCGCTGGCGGCGCTGGCGTCATCACCTCCTCGCAGCCCCCGCGCCTTTTCATCTCCCCAGTACGCGCCATCACTAATGCAGCAGCAGCAGCAGCCGCGGGCTGAGTCACCGTCACGCCCGCCATCGCGAATGTCGGGCACGTACAATCGCGACGGCCCGCCGCCGCTGGCGGCGGCGGCGCCGCCCCTCGGAGCCGCCGCCGCGGAAGCGCGTTTCTCTGAAGGCTCCGCCGACAGCTACGGCCAGATCCCGTCCAACCGTACGACAAACGACGGCGGCGGCGGCGGCGGCGGTGGGACTGTCGGCGGCGGCGCCGACGGCAGCCGGCAGGGCGGCGACAGGTCGCCGCTGCGGTCTCCACGTGGCCGCTCGGGCCTGGCTTCACCCCAGGCCCGCTTCTTCGCCTCCCTCGCCGGCCGCCCCCGCCCCCAATCGTCCGCCAGCGGCGGCGACAGCAGCGCCGGCGGCGGCGGCGGCGGCAGCGGCCCGCCCCTGCGGGTTGTGTCCGTCGCGGCGGCGGCAGCAACCACCGCCAGCGACGCCGGCGGCGGCGGCGGCGGCCCAGCACGACGGGAGACGGCTCCCAATCTGGAGCTGACTCAGGAGGCGCTACAGCGCTCCCTCCAACAGCAGGCGCCGCCGCCTAGGGCTCAGTCGACGGCCGGCGGCGGCGACGGCGGCGGTGGGACGGGCAGCCCGAGGCCGCGACCCGCCGGACTGAGCACGGACGGCTCGTCCTCGGCGGCGGCTTCCGCCGCCGCCGCCGCCGCCGAGCTGACGTCGACGTATGCCCACCTCTGCCAGATGCCGTCGGGGCTGCTGTCGCCTGCCGGCGGCGCCGTCGGTGGCGGCGGCGGCGGCGGCGCTGCTCGCGACCTCAACGCTGAGCTGCTCGACTCCGCCGCCGGCGGCGGCGCCCCTGCCGTACCCAGCAACTGCAACCGCGGCGGCGGCGCCGCCGGGGCCCTGATCGCCGCGCACATGAACGCCGGCGGCGGGCTGGAGTTCGCGACCTTCGGATCTGGATCCGAGGCGCAGCTTTTGAACGCAAGCGGCGCTTTTGGATCCGGCGCGATCCTGAACAGCGGCCCTAGGACGAGCGCCACTCTGGCGGCGCTGGGCGGTTTCGGAGGCAGCCGCCGCCAGTCCATTCCGGCGACGGCGGGGCTGACGGCGGCGCTGCTGGGGCTGGCGGGCACGGCGGGGTACGATTCGTGAGTACGGCTTGCCAGGTTGTGCGTGTGCTTTTGCGGTCGTGACGCTCGCTTGGAAGGGATCCTCCTAGCGGGCAGGAGGGGACAAGGGGCACAAGATCCGCAAGGGCGGGTAGTCCCTCCCAGTCCAGTCACCACACAGACCGTTTACACAACCGCCCGCGTACGTACCCTCCCGAACCTCCTCCCCCTCCCCTCCTCCCCCCCCCCCCCAGCACCACCACCGCCCAGCTGGGCACGCTGGTGGCCCCCGCCCCCGTGCGCTCCCTCCCCCTGGCCGCCTTTTACGCCTCCCTCTTCCGCCCCTGCCTGCCCTGGGAGGAGCCGGGGCCGGCCACCACGCCCGTGTTCGCGGGGCTGCAAGTGCGGATAGGGTGAGAGCACTGGGGGGGTTGGGGGGCTTGGGGGGGGGGGGAGGGGGGGTGCTTGGTTGTGGGCGCTGCAAGTGTGGGTAGGCTGAGCACAGAAGGAGGGGATGTGTGAAGGGCTGCTCGTTTAATCGCGGGGCTTATCAAGCAGCGGGGACTGTCGGGGCTGCACGGGCGGATCGGGTGGGAAGGCGCTGCGGGGGCTGACGGGTTGTACGGGAGGAGGCCGTGCGGGGCATGTGGGGGTGTGGCGTGGGGTTCGTAGGGGCGCACTGTCATCCATAGCCATAGCTTACAGTCGGCCTCTCCCCTCATCCTAGCTCAAGCTTCTCTTCCTCGCCCACCGCCCCTCCAACCCTCTATCCCCCGCCCCCCTCCAACCCCCCCTCCCCCAGGGTCCACTCGGGTGTGTCCACCACACAGGTGTCGTACAACCGCGTGGCCGGCCGTACGCAGTACAGCGGTGCGGCGCTGGAGGCGGCCAAGAGCGTGTGCGATGCAGCTCAGGTACGGCGTGTGCGGACCGGGCTGGAGACACAAGTTGGATTGCAGCGCATGCCGCTGCCATTCCTGCGGCCAGGGCCCTTACTCACCAGTGACCATCATCCTCGGGGTTGTCTCAGCTTCACTTGTGCAACCACGCCCTCCCGCCTTGACTTTATCCCTCCCCTCCCCTTTACCCCCCCAGGGCGGCATGGTCCTCCTCTCCGCCTCCGCCTTCGACCAGATCTCGAGCGGCGCGGGCGGCGGCGGCGGCGGTACGGCGGCGGCGCGCGAGGCCCCCCACGTAGTCCTGCACATGGGGAGGCACGTGCTGGGGAAGCAGGCGGCAAGGGCCGCGGAGCCGCTGTACCTGGTGAGAGCTGTTAGGGGCTGGAAGGGGGAGGGGAGGGGGACAGGTGGGTAGCTAGGGAAGGGAGGGTGTGGAGTTGTGGATACGGTACTTTTTCACCTTGCCAGACCTCCTGAGGTGGGGTGAACCCGACGGGGTGTGCCATGGTTGGCTCTATCTCCTCAGAACTGCCTCTCCTTTAGGTTTACCGCACCCCGGCCGCTGCCTCACTCACTCCCCCCCCCACACCCCCCTCCCCCCTCTTGCCTCCCCCCCCTCCCCCCTCTTGCCTCCCCCCCCTCCCCCCTCTTGCCTCCCCCCCCTCCCCCTTGCCCCTCTTTCCTCCCCCCCCCCCCCCCTCCAGGCCCAGGGTCGGGAGCTGCTCGCCCGCATCGCCTTCCTGCCCCCCCGCCCAGTGCGCTCCGTGGCACAGACGGAGCCGGGGGTGCTGGAGGCCCCCCTGGGGGCGGTGGCGGTGTCGGCGCTGCAGGTGGTGGGCCTCCCCACCCTGATGGCATGGGACAAGGTGAGGGGCAGGGGAGCATGATGGCACGATGGCACGATACGCCCCCAACACCATACCACCGGTCGCCGGCTCCTCCCTGGAGTTCTCACAACGTTTGGGCCTGTACTTGCGATCTCGATCTCGAACTCGATCCACTCACTCTTCCTGACCCTATCACTCTGTCGTACCAGGCCGCCACCGAGGAGGCGCTGGACACGTGGCAGCGAGTGGCGGGCGTGGCGCTACGGCGCATGGGGGGCCACGTGCTGGAGGAGGCGCAGGGCCGCATGATTGCCGTATTCGGCCAGCCGTACGACGCGATCCGGTGAGTGGGAAGGCGAAAGGACGGCGGCCATCGTACCGGTATCACTTCACCACGCACGTGGCCTGCCCCCGGCTATTGCCTAGATGCGCGGTTGCATGCACCTCACTACCGCATGTCCACCCAGCCATCCGTACCCTCCCCCGGTCCCTCTCGGCTGCCTGGCACCCTCAACGTCCCACACCCACAGCTCTCCCACAGCACAAACACAGCACAAACACCGTCCCAAATCCAGGCCCCGTTTGCGCGTGGCCGCTGTGTCAAGATGCGCACGCGCAGCCGTTACACCACTTCTGCCGGGTCCCGATAACTGACCACACTCATCAGTCACTCTCCCGCCCCTTCCTCCACCCCCCCAGGTGGACCGCTGCCGTGGAGGCCCTTCTCAAGGAAGCGGACTGGAGCGAGGGCCTGCTGGGGCACGAGCTGGCGGAGGAGGTGCAGGGGCCGGTGCTCATGGAGGCGTCAGGTGGGGGGGGGGGCGGGAGAGGGGGAAAAGAGGGAAGGGGGAGAGGGCGGTCTGCTTATGCTACGGAGAGGGGGGCAGGGAGAGACTCCAGGGTTGACTCCAGGGAGCGTGACGAGCGCAGAGGACTCCGTGAGACGCAGCTCAGTCAACACACGGCGACACGGCAGCCCCCTTGCTCATACCACCCCTCGCACCACCCCTCGTGCCCAACCGCGCCGCGCACGGAGCAGACCAGGGGGTGCCGGCCTGACCAGGGGGCGCTTGGTCAGAACCAGCGCACCCCTGCACCGGTGTGCGTCCTCTGCCCACCCCGTTGCCCACCTCGCCCCCGCCTGTCCGATTTGCCCCCCCCCCCCAGGCTCCGGCCCCAGCCCCGACCAGCTCTCCCGCCTGCTCTTCCGCGGCCTCCGCGTCAAGGGGGCCACCGACTGGTCCCCGCGGCCCGTCAAGGCCGAGCTGCTGCCCGCCACGGGGCGCCTGGCGTACAGGTACGGCAGTCGTACGACAGGGTTGTACGGCAGTGGTACGGCAGGGTTGTGGCAGGGGTACGGCGGCGACCGCAGGGTGAATCGAGCACGATCAAGGGTCGTCGGGGCTGATCTGGGTCGGGTGGATGCCGTACTGATCCGCCGTGATGTGTGTCATGCCGTACGGTACGGCCGCAGGGGCTCCCTGGCGGCGAACGTGCAGCGCGTCACTGCGTACGTGTCCACCGGCCAGGTACGTACGACGCATTGTCCGCGCTGTCCGCTGTACGACGCGCTGTCCGCTAGGAGTGACCGGAAACATGCGTCCCTGCATCTCTGCCTCGTCCACCTGACCTGACCCGACCTCGCCTCACCCAACCTCACCCACCCACCCGACAGGTGGTGTGCACCGACCGGGCCTGGCGCGCCTACGAGCTCGTCTCTGCCGCCGTGGCCGCCGGCAGCGGCGGCGGTGACACGGGCCCCCTCATCGGTGGCGGCGGCGACCCGGCGTCGAGCCGCATCGACGGCGGCGTCGCAAGCCACGGCGACGTAACGCTCACGACGGGCCTGATCGCCGCCGCCGCTGCGGCGGCGGCGGCAGCCGCCATGGCCAGCGGCGGCGGCGACTCGCGCGGCGGCGGCGCTTACGGGCGGATTGCCAGCAGCGGCGACGTCACGAGCGGCGCTGCCGGTATGGTGTTGGCTGGCAATGGCACCAACACGGGCGGCGGCAACACGGGCGGGGCCAACGCGTCCGGCGGGTCCGGGGCGTGGGTGGTCATGGGGGCGTCGCTGGGGAGCCACTCGATCCGTGGAGTGGGCGACCGAGTGGAACTGTGGAGTGTACGGCTGGCCTCGGCCCATACACATGTACCGGACGACCTGTCCTTTTTCGCCATGTCACGGCCCCGGTCCAAGCCCGCACCGGCGGAGGATGCGGCGGCGCCGCCGCTGGCGGCGGCGGCGGCGAACGCTGGCGGCGGCGGAGGTGGGGCGGCGGCGGCGCAGGCGGCGGCGGCGGCGGCGAAGCGGGAGGAGGAGCGGCTGGCGAAGCGGCTGGCGGCGCTGCCGCCGATGCCGCCGCCGGGGCAGGCAGGGCTGCCCGTCTGGGAGCCGTCGTACGAGGAGCTGCGGGCGATGCTGGCTGACTAATGCTTTGACTGATGCGCTGACTAACAGCTGACGCATCGCTGGCGAAAGGCTTGATCATGCATGAGACGGGGGGACTGGCTGAAGTGACTTGGGGTCCGGGAGAGTGCGGGAAGAAGCGAGGGGAAGGGGATCGATCGAGGCCAGCCGGAGTCGGGGGACGGGCGGGGGGCTGGTGTGAAAGGAAGTAGAGGGGATTGCTTGGGTTGGACGAAGCTACACGGGGGTTGCAGCACGAAGCTACAGATATATGATCCGGGGTTCGGTTGACGCGAGCTACATGGGGCTACAGTCACGGAAGGCGTGACGGCCCGCTTACACCAACACCACTAATGCGCAACATGGAATCTCGGATTGCTGCAGTAGTACGTCACCGTTGGCGGCTGGGCTGCTGAAGCAGTGCCGAAGAGGAGGGGAATGCATGCTCTGACGGCCAGACCAGGTTTGCACCGCAACCCGTCCCATCCGGTGCGGTCCGGTCCGGTCCGGGTTTAGCGAGGCTCGAGGCATGCCGCGTTCTTGGCAAGCCCGCAGCTTGCAGGCGTCGGCTCAGACAGGATTCCGGTCGGGTTCTGGCGGTTGGCGGTTGACGGTTTGCTATGTGACGGCAGTTGATGATAGCATATGTGTGTGCGAATGCATGGAGCGCTGTGCAATCGTGTGGTGCTCGTCGAGGGGGTGCGCGGGCAATGGGCTTCATTCCTGAGAGTGCGAGTGAGTCCGAGCGACGTCATCAGGGTGTCAAAGGACGAAGGGTTGTTCATGTGTGGGTGCAAGCGCAAGCGCAAGGTGTCTCAGACAACCGCCATGGAAACATTCGTGGGCTTGGGTTGTCGATGCCTGGCGAATGTGGGTGCGGGTGCGTGTTGTTGGAACAAATGGATGCAACTCCTAGCAGATGGACTGGTGGTAGGGGTGGTGACGGGCGGGAGTCCCTTGGGACTGTGTGGAACGGCCACTGAGATCTGACTGGATTCAGAACTGGATCCAAGCAAAGCGTGATGACTTTCATCTTTTGAGCTTAAGGGTAAGGGGGCACCTGTAGGTTGGCAGTTCGGGGTCGGTCGGGGAGCTGAGGGATCCAGGGCTGGAGGGACCTGGCAAGCACGCTCACTCTGAAGATAATGATTGGCCCTTGGTTGCGGGCTTGGTGATGTCAGCTGACGCTGCTCACTGGAAGAAAGCGCTGGCGTCCGGTAGGTGCAAGACCCTGGGGAAGTCAACGGATGCAAATTGAATCGGTGCCCAGCCATGGGCTGGTCCTGTGCGTGGGCGTGGGTGTGGCTCACGGGGTTACGTACCTCTCGTCGAGCACTGTCTTTGGGGTACGGAAATGTTGACGTACGCGGCTGTCGAGGTCGCACTGCTCTATGACCATGCAAGATGCAACGATGGAGTTACATGGGCTTGGCTGGGGTGGGAGGGCAGGAGAGAGGCGGCAGAGCCTTGAGGCACGGGACGCAAATCACACGCAATCAGGAACTCGGTTGAACGGGCTGACGCCCCGATGTACCAATCGCTTTTCTCGTACATGCCCTCGACTCTTGCGGCCGAAACCCCACAGCGGCAGAGCCCCACGTTACTGGGACTCCTAGCCGGCCCCGCGTGCTGTTTACGCACGGTTCACCAATGCTATCATGCAGATTGCTCTCCAGTCAGATAGGACACCAAGGATGGCGGCTGGTCCAGGCTGGCCATGGTCTCCTGGCAAAGCTCTGCCCAGGCGGCGCAGACGCGGAAATAGAAATAGAAATATCTAACGCCGGGTTACCCCTGGCGTGGGTTAAGGAGGGCGGGTTGGTCAGACCCGCCACCATGGGGGTGCCTCCGCACCCTTTGTGCTCATCCTGGCCGGAGGGTCCTGTAGGTTTTCACGATGCTCTTGAGGCGGCTCACGCGTGCCGGTGCAGGCTGTGGCAGCAGGCTTTTGCCTCGGTGGCCGTGACTGGCTATCGGTATGGGCCATGCAGGTATGGGCCATGCCCGCCCTCCTGTCGGCCCGTGCGCTCTGGTTCAGCCCTTGCAGCTGTTCGGCCCCACCCGCCGCAGCCCCGCATGAGGCTGACAAGGCGTCGTAAGTGTTGTCCATGCTGCATTCCCGGGTCGCACGGCAGATGTCAAGATCCCCTTTCCAGCATGTCAACTACGGTGCAATGGCCAATGGGTGCATGCCCTCGCGCGCCCTGAATTCAAGAGTCCACGGCAGGCAAGACGCAAACCCTTCATGCCATGCCACATTCCGCCGCGCAAAGCGCTACCGGTAAGCCACACCCACGCCAACTGGGCCTTGACCTCTGCATCTTCCCTCGACAGCAACTACTGCGAACGCGTGAGCCTCAGTGCCTGCTCTCCCCAGCCAGCAGCTCCCCTCAGCCCTCCCCGACACCCCCGCCCTCTCCGCTCCGCAACCGCCGCTCCGAACATGGGCCACTCGGCTACCCCAGACAATCAACAACCCCAAATCAGCTAGGCACTCTCCGCCTGTCACTGCCCACAGTAGCATACAACCCATAAGATCGGCCCTCATTCCCGCACCAATCGTCCGTGCGTGTGTCCGATCTTTGCTCACGTTCCGCCTGCCCACCCCTCCACCTCTGCACCGCGCCAACGCACCCATCTTCGACTGCTGCCCCAAAATGTGCACACCCTGTCTCCGGGCTTTCTGCTCGCTTGCTTGCCCCACACCCTGGACCACCCCTGTCCTCTCCAATCCTGAACCTTCATCATCGTTGCCCGCTGCCTCCAAGGAGCCGGGCGCACACCTGCCGTCCGATAACCTGTCCTGCACCGAAAGCAACCATGCGCCACAACCCGCCCTGCTGAGTAGTCACCTAACTCATCTTCCTGATTCTGAGCGAAGCGGCAGCCCCTCAGACTCCTGCGCCGTTGTACCCCGCGCTCGCTACCGACGCGCATCGACGCGCACCCACCACCTGCCTACACCACCACCACCGCCGTTGCGACTGCCGCCCCCGTTGTCCACACCCCCCGCTGCCCGCGCGCCGCCCCCCACCCCCCACCGCACACACTCTCCCAGGCTCCAAGGCACGCCTCACTCTTATCTGTAAGCGTCACTGCCTCACATCATTACCACCACCACAACACCACACCGCGCCACAGCCACGCCGTGGTTTCACCACTTGCTCTTCCTGGCGTACCATCTTAAGGTCTGAAGGTCAAAAGCACAACTCGCACTCCACCGGCCACCATCACACCACCACCACGACAACGCCGCACCGTGCCACACCGCCTCACTTGCTCTTCTTGGCGTAGCCGGCCGTCCGGGCCGCGGGCGCGGAGCGGCTGAGCTGCGAGGCCGTCTCCACCCAGTCCGCCAGGAGCCCCGCCTCGCTCGTCTGCCGCATCTTGCGGATCGCCTCATCGTACGTACGGGAGTTCTCGCGCGACTTGGCGGAGCGGCTGTTGCGGCGGCGGGGCTTGATCTGCGGTTGGGAGTTTGGAGTTTGGAGTTGGTGGTTGGGAGCTGGGGTCAGGCTTGGGGTGCGAGCAGGCGGGACGAGTCTGAGAGGGGGGATGCGGGCAGGAGCCGACAGCTCGGTGCGTGGGCCTGACTCTGTCTCGCCCTGCAAGCCCCAACCCCTGCCCCCCGTGGGCTCACGTCAAGTCGGTCCACAGCCTCCTGCCGCTTCCGCGCCCGGGCCGCCTCGGGACCCTCCGCCTCCTGCGCCTCCTCCGTCGCAGCCGCGGCGCCCTCGCCATCCACCCCCTCCGCTGCCCCGCCATCCACCTCCCCAGCCCCCGCCAGCCCCTCCGCCTTGACGGCGGCGGCGGAACGGGACGACGTCGACGCCGACGCTGACGGCGGCGGCGCGCGCGCGCCCGCCACCGCCGCCGCCAGGGCGTCCGCCAGGGCGGACTTGTCGCTGTCCCCGTACCCATCGCTCTGCTCGTCCAGGCCCAGGCGGGTCCGTACGACGGCGGCCTCCCGCTCGTCCAATGATGCCAGGGCCGAGTCCACCGTGGCGGTGAGGTCGGCTGTGGGGAGGGTGGGTGGCGGCATGGGTTGAGGGAAGGAGCGTTGGGGTACAGGTCCACAGCAAAGCAGTGCGCCGCTGTCGCCCTCGCATCCTTAGTCAGCGCTTGCTCCCTATTCCCTGCGCCCATAAACGCGCCCACCCCTAACCGCCCACCCACGGCCCCACCTGACAGCGCGTAGTGCTGCTCGCTGTCTGCGGTGCTGGAGCCAGCGCCGCCGCCGCCGCCGTTGTCCCCCTCCAGCTCGTCCTGGAAGTTGGTTGGGTGGTTGGTTAGGGCATGATCGGAAGCCAGCCCCACGTGACGCTGCATGCAATTCAGGTGCATCACCCCTCACCGCCGTGAGCCGGCCTCCCAGGCTCCCTCCCCGCGACCCGTGCTTGCATTGTTTAAAGTCCCCCAGGCTGCTCTGCGCCCGCCATACCCCCCTCCCCCGCCCTGCCCAGCCCCATCAAACACACGGCAGGCACAACTGCACACTGCACAGGCGACGCGCCTCGCCCCCTCCACCCCCCCTTCCCCCCCTCACCGCCGTCAGGAAGTCCCCCAGGCTGCTCCCCTCGGCGTCGGCGTCCGCGGGTGCCTCCAGCGACCTCGCCCCCAGGTACACGGACCAGGCCTGCTGGATCTCGGCCACCTTGCGGAGGGACATGCCGGCGGCGGCGGCCAGCTCGTCGGGGCTGGGGGGGGGGGAGGGGAGGGGCGGAGGAGCGGTAGTAGGGGGTTGGGGGTTGAAGGCCAGGCGGTCGCCCTCGCTAACCCCTTGCCTCAGCAACCGTGTCCCCCCTCCCTTCCCTCGTGCCAGATCCTTGACGCTCTTCCCATTCACCCACCTGGGCGCGCGGCCCCCGTTCTGGCCCATGAGCTGGGTGCGGATCTTGGTGAGGCGGGACATGTCGGAGCGCACGGCGCGGGGGAGCCTTTGGGGGGGGAGGGAGGAGGGAGGGATGGGGTGAGGGCAGGTGAGGACAGGTGAGGGCAGGTGAGGACAGGTGAGGGCAGGTAAGGGCAGGTAAGGGCAGGGGGGAAGAGTGCGGAAGGGGTAGCGGGCCTGCATACCGTCCGCCCCCTGCCCCCGTCCAGCCAAAGCCTCGCTGCGCCCCGTCGCCGCCTCACATGAATACGGCGCTTTGCTCGTACAGGTACCGCTGTACGGCCTGCCGTATCCACCACGTGGCGTACGTCGTCAGTCGGAACCCGGCGCTGGGCTTGAACTTGGCCATGGCCGTCATGAGGCCGTCCATGCCGGCAGTCACACAATCTGCCAGGACCTGGTGCGCACGTGGGGAAGGGGATTGAGGGAGCCAATGGTCACAGGCCCAATCAGCGAGGCGCACGTGGGGGAGCAAAGTGTGAGATACCGCGGCACCAATCTGCCAGGACCTGGTGCGCAGGGGGAAGGGGGAGTCAAGGGTCACACAGTCGGCCAGGGCCTGTAGCGCAATCAGCATGAGGCGCACGTGGGGAAAAAGAATGAGAAGCTACGGCCAGGACCTCCGTGCCCAAAGGGCGTGCTCCAAAGCGTCGACGGGTCCCCAGTCCCCACCCCACGGCCCCTCTTCCCCCCCCGCCCCCATTGCGGGCTCAAAGGGTGGGCGGAAGACTTGACTTGCTCCCAAAGTCCCCCCACCCATACCACACGCGCCCCCGACGCCTTCCCCCACCTGCGGGTTGGCCATGTCGTTTGACGCCTGGCTGCCCGTGGTCCCGCCCGCTCCGTTGCCTCCCTGGGCGTAGCGGCACAGGCCCTTGGCGATGGACACCACCTGGGGGGGTGGGTGGGGGGTGGGGGGCAGGGGCAAGGAGGGGGTGGGGGTGTTTGTTACTGAGCGGGGGTAGGCCGGGAGAGGGTTTACGTTCGATCCCCTCCGCATCCACAAGCCACGCATGCCGGCCGGGGGCTGAGCGACAGTGATAAGTCTCCTCCGTCCCGCCTCCCCACTCCTCTGCCCCTGCCTTCCGCCCGCCCCCTTCCCCCCACCCTACCAGGCGGTAGTTAGGCATAGGCATCCAGTCCCCCCCTTCTACACAAGTCCACTCCCCGTCTCCCCCTTACCAGGCGGTAGTTGAGCTGTGCCAGAGTGGCTCGGGCCTGATTGCCGGCATTCAAGCGGGCACGCAGCGTGCTGGGGGCGAGGCGGGGACGGGAAAGAGGAGTTTGGGGCTGGCTTAGGGGATCGGGGGTTGGTTGGGCTCAAGGGTTGAAGGGAAAAGAGGGGTTTGGGGCCGTTGCCGGCGTCCAGGCGGGCACGCAGCGTGCTGGGGTTGGGTTGAAGGGTTGAGGGGTTGAGAGGGGTTGAAGGTGTTAGGAGGAAGGAGTGGATCAGGGGTTGTGTCTCTCGGCGGCAGTCGATGCCCGCAACAGCCCGCGTCGGGCGGCAGCCCCAGTCCTCGCCCCCAGTCGTCCTCGTCCCCCGTCCCACCACCTCACAAACCCGGCCCCGGGCCTCAGAAACCAGGCCTCGGTACCCTCCCCGCCCCCCCACATCGCCCGCTCCCCCCCCCCCCCCCCAGTTCCCTCCCAGCCCCCCGCTCACGTCACGTCGCTGCTGACCGCCTGCGCCACCTCCTCGATGGTGGCCTTGCGCTTGAGCACGGCAGCCAGCAGCCGGCCCACCTGGCGGGTGGGGGTGGGGTGGGGTGGGGTGGTGGGGTGAGGTGCGTGACTTGCTTGGACACGGGATAAAGCCGTCAGCGTCAGGCTGCAGCCGGTGGAGCCAGGAGCCGTCCGTGGAGCCGTCCGCTCCCCGTAAACTGCCTGCCTGCGACCCGCTCGTCCCCCAACACATCCGTCCTCCACTTCGCGGCCAACGTCCCTCTGCCTTCCGCGCCTCCTCCCCCCTTCCCTCCCCCTCACCCCCCCCCACCTCCTCCCCACCTCCCCCCCCCCACCTCCTCCAGGCGCATGAAGTCCTGCGCCGCCGCCACCAGGCGCTGCTCCTCGTCCACAGACAGCAGCTTGTCGCGGGTGAAGCCCTGAGGGGTTGGGTGGGGGGTTGGGTGGGGGTTGTTTGAAGCTGATAAGCGGGAGAGCGTCGAGTTGTTAGTGAGATTGCCGGAGAAGGTACATACCGCCACAGAGTCCAGGATAGGTCCAGGATAGGGGGGGGAAGGGTTGGGGGGGGGGGGTGCACGCGTTCCACGGCTCAGCTCCCTATGACCCTGGCCCGTCGCAGCCCCTCCAGCCCTCACCCTCACCCTCCGCCCCTCACGTCCCATCGCTGCAACTCGCTGCCCATCGGGCTCGCTGGCTGCCGCCATACGCCATACTGTCTCCCTCCCTCCCAACCACCCTCCCTACGCGAAGCCCCCTGCTGTCCCACGCGCCCGCATGAACATGCTCATGGCGTTGCTGACCGCATGACCCCCTGTTCGCGCTCGCGTTCCCCTTCAAGAACTCGGAAGATTACCCGCCCCCCCCCCATCCGCCATTAGTCATGCCCTCCTTGCCTGCATGAACACGCCCATGGAGTTGCTGGACGACGTCTTGTACGTGCTGCGCTCCTCGGCCCGCTCCGTGGCCACCCCGTCGCGCTTGTAGTTCTGGCGCCGGCGCTGCGCTCGGCCGCTCGGCTGGACGACACCGTTGGCGGTTGGGACGAGCGAGAGCAGGGACAGGCCGGCCAGGTCGGGCCGGGGCGCGGGGGCCGCCGCGGCTGCGTCGGCCGGGGCTGCCGGGGCGGTGAGAGAGGTGGGGCTGGAGGGAGGGGGTGATAGAGAGGAGGGGGAGGCGGAGGGCTGGACGGGGGCTGGGCTGGGGCTGGGGTGTTGTGACACGACGGCGGCTGTGGCCGTCAGGTACGCCTCAAGGTCCTGCGGGGGGGAGGGGCAACCACGGCGGGGTGTTATGGGCTCTGCGTCGCGCAACGATAGCAAGTGCCGCGGTGGTCCTGGAGCATGCTAGACAAGGATGCTTCGGCAACCATCGCGGCGCCTCGAGCGCGGGCTCACCGCCTCGACGTCGGACATGAGCGAGGCCATCTGCGCTGACAGCTCCTGCACCGCAGCCTCCTGGTCGGCCCGAAGCAAGGTATTGATTCCAGCGCTTGCCGGGGATGGCTGGCGGTGGGAGGGGGCTCCCGGCGCCGTGGCGCTGGCACCGCTGGTGCTGGGCCACGCCATCGTGAGGTCCTCTGTTGCTCCGGGAAGCTGCTTCGCCAGGACAGCGGCGGATGTCGCGGCTGCATATGCGAGGGTTCTCGACCGCCGACCCATAGAGCGAGGCGACGACAGAGAGCTAGCTAGGGTCGCATGCCCCGAAGTGGTGGGTGAAGCGAGCGCCATCTGGTTGTTACGAGATAGGCTCAAAGAAGCAGCCATGGTGCGCGCTCTCCTGGCCAGCGGTGCGGCACCAGGAGCGTCGGAGGGCGGGGCACGCTACGCCTGAGGGCCCTCAGGCCACTGCTCTCTTCCCTGGAACGCTAGGGAGACGCATCTACGTCTAAGTAACTTCTTGAGTTTGCAGAGTGCGTTTCCTCGGCTGGCAGATGGCACCAGGCTTGCCCATGCCGCTGCTGCTGCCGAGGACATGCACACGCAGGCGCTCGGTGCACAACAGCTTAGGCTCTACACCACGCACCCCTACACGCCAGGGCTTACACCTGAAGAGCGTGGCCCTTGGACCCCGAATCCAATTCACTTTGCCCCGAGCCTGCGCCTCGTCCTTAGCGGCCGTGCGCACAGCATGAAGGCCAAACGTGATCGAGAGGAGCCGTGCTTCATCTGCAACCATTACCACGATGTGCGCCGGGCGCGGGCTGTCTCTGGACGCATCTGCCCCGCGCTGAGCCGCTATGCCGCCCCGCGCAGCACGAGAACGGCGAGCCATGCCAGATCTGCGGTCACGTGATGACGCAAGCGGAGCGAAAGACGCTGGACCACACCGTCCTGCCCACGGCGGTCATCCCGGGGAGTCTCTACCTGGGGAGCTATGACACGGCCTCGCGCTCAGAACTGCTGCGCGCAATGGGCATCACGCACATCCTCAACGTGCGTGGCGTGCAGTTGCTTGTGGCACACTGGGGGCAGGGGCTTGAGCGCTGTTCGGAGGGGGTGAACAGGGGTCGGGCGGGGTCGCCAGACGGGTGCGTCGGGATGCCTCACCTGCCACTGGCGCTGGACACCCCTGCGCCTTCCTGCTTCCCACAGACCTGGCCCAGCAACCCCGCGCTGTTCAAAAACAGCTTCATCTATCACACGGTCTCCTCCGCTCCCGTGGACTTCAAGGAGTGCTTCGACTTCATCGGTTAGCCGTCTCCCGCACCCGTGACCTGGCCGTGCATGAGGCCCGGCACGACTGGATATTGACTCTTGTCAACTTTCGTGACCTGACCGTCGTCGCGTGCCGCCTTCCCGGCTCGTTGCTGAGTACTGCCGGCTGCCGTCAGCAGTGCATCGCACCAGCTCCTTGGCTTGACAGTCCGCAGGCTTACACGTGCAATGCGCATTCTTGGCCGTGCAGACGGGGTCATCAAGCAGGAGCACAAGGTGCTGGTGTACTGCATGACGGGCGTGTCGCGGTGAGGCGGGGCGCGGTTCAAGGCAGCGTATGGAGGAGGGCCTTCTGCAGGAGGGACACCAGGCCAGGTAGCGGCCGTGCGGGATTCGCCACGTCTCTGCGCCATTCGTGTGTTGGCAGGTCCCCCTCGGTGGTCATTGCGTACCTCATGAAGCACCGGGGCTGGCGGTTAGCGGAGAGCTACAAGTGGGTCAAGGACAAGCGGACCAGCATCAACATCAAGGAGGGTGCGTAACCGCGTGGGGGGACCCAGGGGGTTCGAGCCGGTTTGCTAGCCATTGGGCGCCGGGCTAGGCAGAGCAAGGCGGCCTGGTCACATACGGTAGAGATGCGTGGGGCAGGCGCTAGCAGTGCACGGGGGCGGCGTATCGAAGCCCTTTGTCAACCCACACGCATCCTCTCACGCGCAGAGGACGCCAAGCGGCTGATGGAGTACGAGGTGCAGCTGCACGGCAGCTGCTCGGCGCCCCTGGGGCTGGCGGTCCTCAACAACGGTGGGGCGGGGCGTGGGCGGGGAGGGGCCCGTGCTGGGGTCACGTTTGAGGCTGACACGGCTGGTGACAGGGCTGGTGGAGGCATCGGCGCTGGGCGCCGGGGGTATGAAAATATGTCAGCTGCGTCTGCGTGTGAGTGTCGCTGCCGCAAGAGCGGTTTTCCTCCTGTCAAGGGCAGGGAAGACCTTGGCAGCAAACACTGCGTCACGGTACCGTCCTGGCCGCTTGGGATGGGGAGGCCGTCGGTGGCGGGCGGGCACCGACGCGCTGGACGTCTTTGCCTCCCGGCGTCTGGGCTTTAAAATGACACAAAGCCTCCCTCCTGCCTCCCTCCTCGCCACCCTTCGCAGCGCCCACGTTCGGCCAGCAGGCTCAGCTGGGGCCAGGCCCGTCCCAAGCGCCCGAGGCCGCCCCCATGGCGTCCACGTCGGGACCCACGTTTGGTGGGTGTGAAGCTGGTGGTGGGCAACTGGGCATGGCCCCGCGGGATGGGCCCGCTCGATGGGTGCCCCTGGTGTCTGGCCTCGTGGGTGTGAAGCTGCCGGGGCCGGGGCTGGCAGGCTCCGCACATTGCTCCAAACCCGCTGTCGTTGTGTTGGACCCTCGTTTGCCAACCGTCCCGTCCCCTACCTTGACTCCGCAGGCGCACAAGGGGGGCAGCCGCAGTGGAGCCTGGGGCATTCGGCCGCGCCGGCGCAGGGCTTCCGCTTCGGAGCGTGCGGAGCTTGCGGGCCGCAGCAGCAAGGGCAAGCCGGGGACCAAGGGGCCAACCCGTTCGCCATGCCGAAACAAGGAGGAGCACCGGGCGGCGGCGGGGGAGGCGCTGGAAACGACATGGAGACGGGGATGTGAGGGCTACAGCTTCGGGCTGGTGGGGTGGGGTGGGGCCGCGGCCGGGCCCCGTGTAGGCCTCACGGCGTCAACGGGCGGCGTGGCTGGGGCGAGGCGACATGGCGGGAAGAAGTGGAACAGATGCGTGCCACGACCCAGGACGCCTGTGCAGTGTCGCTTTGAGGTGTTGTACTATACGGTGCGGTGGTCGTGAGGTCGAGGTGGTCGTTGCGCGCATGGCATGTGCCTTTTGTGACGAGGCAGCAGGCGGCGGGCAGTCTGAATGCGCAGGCTCGGATGTCAAAGCTTTGGCCGGTCGACTGGAGCTTTCGGCGCGCCAGGGTTTGTCGAGCACCTCGGGATGAGCATTTGGAGGCCAGGTCCTCTCAGTCCACGCCACGCGCTCAGGAATTTTCGGGTTGCCACATAGCCACCCGCTACACCCACAGCACATCAACGACCTGCTCACGTAGCTCTTACTCAACTCTCGCGTCCACAGAACCACAGTCCACGTCCTCCTGCAAAATGGCGCTCCGCGGCACAGGGCGCCCTACGCATCGCAGCATAGTCAGGTCTAGGCAAGAGACAGCCACGTTCTGCCCCCTGCGTGCGGCTCGAGGGCGCGGGCAGCGCACCGCGCCAGCTTCCCCCTATGACTCGGGCAAAGGGTTCCTCGTCTCGTGGGCGCGCCCGCGGCCTGTAGCGGCTCAGTATGCACCCAGCTACTCGCACGTCGGCGTGGTGGAGAAGAAGGAGGAGAAGGAGGAGCTGCTGCCCATGCCTCGCAACCTCGAGAGCCCTTCTGACGACCCCAGCCTCGCCAACCCGCTTCAACGTCACGAGCGCATGTCGACGGGGTGGTTCGGCGTCATCATGGTGAGAACGAGGCCGCGGCCTGGTTCCGTGGGCGGACGACGTCGCTGCGTGGAGCGCAACAGGGCCAGAGCTGACCAACGTTGCACAAGACTCGTTTCAGACGAGGCGCGCAGCCCTCTGACATAACTGGAACTTTTGCTGCCTTCTGGCGTCTAGTGTTCGCTGTCGGGGCGCCCGCGACGGTCCTGATGGCCTCAACCCGACCATCAAGCTCCTGACCCGCTAACCGCTGTCGCGCTGCCCCGGTTTCGCGTCGCAGGAGTATGAGGGCGTCGTGGTGGAGCCTTCGGACGAGACGCACCGGCAGGCTTGGCTGCAAGTCGCTGATGAGTTTGGCTACAAGCGTCCGCTCGGGCAGCTGCTGCGCCGGATAAAGGGCGTGCGGGATGAGGTGGTGGTCTCTCGCGTGTTCGGCTGGACGCACAACCCGTCGGTCGCTCGCCAGGTGGCGCAGCGGAAAGGGGAGCTGTTTGAGCAGTTGATGGGAGGGCGGCAACCGGCGGCCATGCTCGAGGCCCGCCCCTTCCTCGAGACGCTCAAACGCAACAGTATCCCCGTGGCGCTGGCGACCCCGTTGCCGGAGGCCAAGGTGCGGGAGGCGCTGCAGCGGCACAATCTGCTCTCGTACTTCGACTCGATCGTGACGGCGGAGGACTCGGGGTCAGCGGAGGTGGAGTTCTACTACGCCTTTGCGGCCAGCAAGCTGCAGCGGCCGCCCATGCGCTGCGTCGTCATTGGCGAGTCCAACACGACCGTGGAGGCCGCGCACGAGCTGGGCATGAAGTGCGTGGTGGCGGCCAACAACTCCCCGGTCTGGGATTTCTCCAACGCGGACCTGGTGGTCAAGGCCCTCTCTGCGGTGAGCCTGGGGTCTCGGGGGCGTGGAGGATTGTGGCAATTTTTGCAAGATATGCGGATGCTGAAAGTACGGCCCGAGGCGAAGTGGTTGCTGCTGGCTCTGGTCCCCTGCGGCGCTGCGTCTGTGCTCGCACTCGAGCCGTGGGCTGCTGCTGACGCCGCCTTCACGCCGTTCCTCTCCCCCTGTCCGCCCGCCTGCAGCTCTCGTTCATGAACATGAAGCGCCTGTTTGCGGAGGAGTCGCTGGTGGAGTCGCGCATTGGCGGGGAGGAGGTGGGGCGCGCGCCGGAGGAGGAGCCGATCGACGACTTCGATGACGACTTCTACGGCGCAACCGACAACGACGACGGCCACCTCCCCGCGATGAGGGGCGGCGCCTTCAGCTCCCGGTGGTAGCGGCCTCGGCCGAGGCCCTTCGGTAGGGCTTAACGAGGTGTCTGTTTTACAGCTGCGTGCGGTGTAAAAACAGCACGAGGGGCTGCAGCTGCATGTGGCGTTGCAGCTGCTAGCGGAGCTGTTGCTGGCTGGGCCAGCCTCGTCTGCGTTGCTGCGCCGCGCTGCCGTTTGCGCTGCGTGGTGGCGTGCGGTCCCTGGGTGCCGCGAGCGTGTTTGCGATGTGGGTCGGGGGCCTGGAGGTCGGAACCGGCCGGAGGCTTGCCGCTGTGTACCATAAGAGAGCGCGTGGGAAGAAGGGACATTTCCCAACGAGTGGAGGAGGAGCAAGACACCGAACACGGGTGCATCTATGAGTGGTAGGGTAGCCACGGTGAGACTGGGGGGCGGTGTCGTGGCCCGCGCAACCGTCGGGCGCTGGTGATGCAGTCGGAGCGCTTTCAGTGGCATTGAAGCTTTGGGCGGCATGGCGTGAGCGTGGGAGTCATTGGTGCGGGCTCAGTCCGCGGTCTTTTGTTGCGTTGTGCACACGTGGGCTGGGCTGGGCGAGCTCGTGCCTTTCGGTGATACGTTATGGTTGGGTGGTGGTTTGGTTCGATTACAGCAGGGCGGCAACGGCTGTCGGCTGTGGCCTGGAGCCCCGGGGGTGCTGGGGCGATACCTGTACCGATAAAGTGCGCCAGGCCGCGCCTTCGCCGCTCGGCGGGGCGCGGGGCGTTAGCTTCGTAGTACTACTTGTACCATAAGTCGCGGTTTGATTTGGCTCCCTCATGCGTCCGTTCTGTCGATTCTTTGTTGCGAGTACTTCGATGTTGCTGCTGGTGCTGCTGGCAGGGAAGGAAGAGATCCGTGTGGGGCATGGACAGACCTGGCCGTGGCAGGCCCGGGCAGCCAATAAATGTAAGGTTTGAGGTGTACTCCCTTGGTGCCCACGCGTGCGCTGGATATGCACCCACACCAGGGCTATGGGGGCCCATCTAGGCGTGAGCATCCTCTTCTCGTCCAGAGCCTCCGCAACATCGCACATCCCACCGTGTGCCTACTGCCCAGCCACCAGCCCTCACCAGCCTGTGACCTTGTGCCCAACGCCTCAGCCACCACCCGCCTTTGCCGCACGGCTGCAGCAGCTGTACGGGCATTGCGCCGGTGCGCGGGGCCCCGTGGAGCCCAAAGGTGGGGCTTGAGCTTTGTCATGCATGCCCTCGCTAGGCAGGGGCGAGCAGGGAGCTGGCACTGAGGGACTCGCTCTCCTGGTGCTCTCCAGTGCTCTGTCGCTCAACCTGCTGCCCCCTGGCCTCCATCCGTCTCCAGCCTGCCGTGTGCGGCACCACCGCTGCCAGCTGCATTCGGTCAGGTCTATGGAGGGAGGCTTCAATGGGAACGGAGCTTACCCATCGGGGGAACACAATGGTGACGGGCGTGTCCGAACGGGAAAGTGGGGGCACCTGGGGGGACGCTAGCATCTGCACTTCGTGCAGGACATCCCGGCCAACTCAGATAGCCCCTCCGCACTCAATACGACAATATAGCATTGACAGACACCCATTTGACCTCTGCGGTGCGTGGGGACACCTGGCGCTTGCTCGGTCGGTGCACCAACCGCGCAGGTCATACCGCGAGCGGACCCAGATTACGCAAGCAGCTCAAAAGCAGCGACCGAGATAGCTGACCTAGAATGCATAAGTAATTGAAGCACAGCGTAGTATCAAGAAGAATGGCCGACGCAATTTGGAGCAGCACGCCGGCTGTAGTTGGCTACGTGCTCCTCAATGTGTTCTGCTCATGCGGCGTGGTGTTCGCCTCCAAGCTGGTGTACCTGAACTTACCGTGAGCTCTCGGCATCCATCCTCGGCATCCCCCCCGTCCCCCTTTCCCGCTCCCCCGGCCATCGACGCTGAGCTGCGCAGCATCCTCGTTGCGCTGCACTGCCAGCCCGCCACCCCGTTGCGCTGCACTGCCCCTTGCGCAACTGCAGTCCCTGTGCGGTCCATAGTCCCTGTCGAAGACCGCGGCGTTGTTCCGGCCAGGCGGCCACGCTCGCCCCATTCACCCTCTTCCTCTCCCCCTCGCTCTCCCGCTCCTCTCTGAACTTATCCTGCAGCTTTTGCTTCGTGGCCACGCTCACGCTCATCAACACCATCTCCACATGGATCGGCATGTTCCTAGTGGAGCAGCTAGGGTTCTACACGGCCGCCAGCTTCAGGTGCACGTGACGTGCGGGGCGCACGGGGGGTGGTTTTCGGAGCATTGGAGAGCAAAGGAAGAGATACGTACGAGATGTACGGGATGGCTGCATGCGCATGCAGCTGGGCAAAAGGAATGACGTCACACGCAGCAGAGGCCGGGCGCAGGACGTGCGTGCCGTACGGTTCCATGCCTGTACGGTAGTGAGGCACGCTCATGCCGAGTGAGGCTTGGCGCCGTGCGTCGTGCCTCGACCCCGCCTCCTCATCCCGCCCCCTCATCCCGCCTCCCCCGTCCCGCCCGCTGCGACTGTCCCGCCCCTCCCGCCCCCCAACCCCCCACAGCCCCCAGTCCCTGCTCCCTCTGGCCCTGGGCTTCTGCGGCTACGTGCTGCTCAACTCGCTGTCGCTGTCGCTCAACAGCGTGGGCGTGTTCCAGGTCCTCAAGGTGAATCCATGGATCTGGATCTGATTCTGAATCTAGATACGCATCTGGATCTGGATATGTTATGGGGCGTGAGGGGCCGACGAGCGGACGGGGAACGTAGAAGGTAGGGGGTTACAAAACCGGGTCTGCCAGGACGCCTACTGGGTCCTCTCGCCCGTGTCCCCACCACTCCCTCCCCTTCACCCTGACTCCTCTCCTCCCCAACCCGACCCAGATCGCCGCTACGCCCATGGTGGTGGCCCTGGAGGCGGCTGTGTCGCGGCGCCTCAGCGCGGGGCCCAAGGGCGCGGCGGCGCTGGCGCTGGCGTGCGGTGGCGTGGGCGTGGCCACGGGCTTCGACGCCAGCGCTAGGGCCAACCTGGGGGGGGTGGCGGTGGGGCTGGCGGCGGTGGTGAGTTGTGGTGGGGTTGGGGTGGGGGGTGAGGGATGCGGGTGTGCTGTGGCCGGGGTGGGCGGGGGGCTATCGGCGGTGGTGGGTGGCAGGGAGAAGGTCAAGAGGCGTTGGGGTTGTCAGGAAGGGAGGGTCGGTCGCTGAGCGGATACCGGTTCGGGTCGATGCCCTCGCCCCTCGCCCACCCTCTCACCTGGGCTGCCGCCTTATCCGCGTTTGAAGCTCTTTGCTCCCCTCTCGCCCCTTCCGCCCCGCTCTCCAACCGTGCGCAGGCCGCGACCGGGCTGTACCAGTTCTGGTCGGCCCGCAAGCAGCACGAGCTCCAGGCCAACAGCAGCCAGCTGCTGTTCGCGTACACCCCCCAGGTAGAGAGGACCCTGTCAGGGGGGTTTGGGGGGAAGAGAGGAGAGAGGAGGGAACCTGACGGGGAGTGTACGGGAGGGAGGGGGGCAGGGGGGAAGGGGGGTTCTCTCGGGTCCAACAGCAGCCAGCTGCGCCCCTGGGGTTAGGAAGACGCGGGGGGAAACATGTCGAATGGGGGAGTACGTGGTCGTCGGGAGGCCGGGAGGGGGATGTGCACACCAACCCTTTTTTCTAGGTCATGGGGCAACGGCCGTAAGCCATCGAAGCCCACCTTCGTGTGCCTCCGGCCAAGGCCCTTGACGTGCCTTCCCGACGCCTTGCCGCGCCTCAGGCTATCCTCATCATCGCCATCGCAGCGCCCCTGGTGGACAGCTACGGTGGGTGGGCGGGTGAGCCCGGGGGAGGGGGGGCTTGAAAACATCAGTATTGACTAGCTTGACTAAATTAACACACTGTCACCCCGGATACTTCCGTGCACCGCATCCTTAACCCGGATGACGCCGACCCGATGTTTCTCGAGGGCCGTGAGCCCTCGAGGCCGCTGTGCATGCGAAGCGCTCCCCGAAGTTTCCTTCTCACCACACCTTTGCCCGGTACGACAGGATTCCGGGAGGCCCTGAGCGCCCACCCCCTGCCCGACACCGTACTCGGGTACGGGTACGGCATCCGTACGACATCGGCCATCCTGCTGGCGGCGCTACTGGTGGGCAGTTGGGCGGGATCGGGGCTATACCTTGGCCTTTCCCTGCTCATGCTGAGCCTCTGGGTTCAGGGTTGCAGCGGCCCGGGTTGCTTGTCAAGGAATCATGCTGCCTCGGCTAACCCGCCCTGAACCCGCCCTGATTGGTGCATCGTTCGCCCTTTCACCATCCCCCTCCCTGCCTTCACCTTCCCCGCCCATCATGCCCCTCCCTGCCTACGCTTTCCCCCCCAGGGCGTGCTAGTGTCTCTGTCCACCTTCCTGGTTCTGGCCACCACCTCCCCCGCCACGTACTCCCTACTCGGCCACGCAAAGACGGTGCGTGCCAAAACGCCTTAACCTTTATCAACCGGGTACAGGCTCAGCGGCACTTCCCCTCGCGGAAAGCAGAGTCGCATGGAGCGCCCTTTCACGATTGCAACCTCCGCCGCCGCGCGCTGACTGCAACCGTCAACCGCCAACTGCCAACCGTCAACCGCAGGTGCTGATCTTGGCGGGCGGCTGCTGGCTGTTCGGCGACTCGATGAGCTGGCAGCGGGGCGCGGGTGTGGCGGCGGCCATGGCGGGCGTGGCGGCGTACGCCTTCATCGCGTCGCAGGTGTGCGTGTTTGTGAGGGTGTGTGTGTGCAAAATTGAACGTAAGCTAGGATAGCTACCTGAGCAAGAGGGAAGTTGTGTTGGGGGGTGGCTGCCGGCGTACGCTTTCATTACGTCGCAGGTGGGCCGACTTGGTGGGGTGTAGGGCGGCACATTAGAGCTGCTGTGCCTTGACAAGGTGCAGGAGGCTGTCTACTGGGAGCACGTCGAGGGCGCATCGTCGTCGTGGCGATCATGGCGAATCCCCTTCACACGCCACCCCAACACCCCACACCCCAACGTCAATTAGGCCTCCAAACTCGCAGGCCTCCAAACTCGTGGCGATGGGTCAAGGCAGCCCTCAAGGCCTGCCTCCTTCCTTACGTGACTCCCCCCAGCCTCATCCCTCCCCGCCCTTCACCCCATGCCAGGCCTCCAAGCCCGTGGTGGCCCCGCGCCGGGCCTCGCGCGAGACCGCCCCCCTCATCACCTCGCACCCCGTGGACACGGAGCCCTGAGCCTGGGGCGCAGGCGGCAAGGGGCGTGGGCCCCAGATGGCAACTCTCTCGGACTGAAGCGGAGACGGAGGCTTCAGCTCTCAATGCCTAGGGAAGGTGTCGGTATACCCAAGGAAGTGCTGAAGGACACGCATGCTTGGGGTACGGAGGCAGGGAGCTGTCTGGTGTGTGTAGTAGTTCGGCGCCGGGCAGTGATTGGGATCTTGGCACTGCTAGTGGGACTATAGAGGCCCCTTGCTCATGCACCGTGTATGGGGGCCACGTGCTGATTTGTAAGGTGAGATGGGGTCTATCCCACAAGCCCAGATCCCTTACCAGCGCCTGTTGATGAACTGGAATCCCAGCAGCCCAGACTCCTCAGGAACGCGCCTGCTGTCACCTGTCGCCCTTCACACACCCGCTAATTCCGTCCCGCCAACCCCACAGACGGCCGTCAAGCCTCACCAGGGCGATCAGAGCGGTGCGGCTGCCCAGGCCCCATGCTTGCGTAGGAGGTTGCCTCAGACAATGCACGGGCGGGGGCGCCCGCAGTCTGGAGGTGGAAAGGTGGTGTTGGGATGGGTTAAGGCATGCAGGCTGTATTCCCTGGACAGCTGCGAGCTTACCGATAGGCTTCAAGAGCTCGCAGCTGTTCAGGGAATACAGCCTGCATGGTATGCCTTAACCCATCCCCACCTTTCCACCTCCAGACGACGGGCGCCCCCGCCCGCACATTGTCTGAGGCAACCTCCTACGCAAGCATGGGGCCTGGGCAGCCGCACCGCTCTGACCGCCCTTGCCCACCACAAGCTGGAGCCGCAGAGCTGAGACGGCCCTCAGAGCAAGCTACCCAAGGCCCAGGTCGAGCTGGCCATGAAGCCCGAATGGAAGGGTCAGCTCGACCTGGGCCTTGAGAATCTTGCCCTGCGGGCCGTCAAAGTTGAGCGGCTCCAGCTTACTTACAGTTACAGTTAGTCATAGCACTTGCTTGTGGCATGGACTGGACCCCTTGTCACCCGCAATCCCGCACGGGACGGCCCAGCGCCTGGGGGTCTTGCGTCCTGGGGCTTGCGGCGGGGGTCTTGCGTCCTGGGGCTTGCGGCGAATGGACCGGGTTACGGGTGGTATAGCGCAGTAAGGAATTGCGGCGTTGTGGGGTCAGTTGCCCACTCCACATGCAACGGAGGGAGGAGGCCTCGGCTTTCGTGTATCACGGTAGCTCAACGTACTGCTCACGGGTGTGGCGAGACCTGGTGCGTGCCCAGGCCCCATGCCATCCCTCCTTCAGCCTCCCCCTCTAGGCAGCTGCTACGAAATAGCTGGCAGGCAGGCTCATTGTTCTCCACGGAGACATCCTGTACGACATCCTGTAAGCGGCTCACCGGGGCCAGATGAGTCAAGCTCCCCAGCCTGGACCAAGTGGATTGACGGCGGGGGCAGGGGCTGAGGGGATGCTCCAAGCAAGCAGCAGCGGAAAGGCAAGGCCGCCCCACTCACAAGGAGCTAGGGATTCAGGGAGCTGATAGATCGCTGGTCCCCGTCCTGCTCCTGCGAGCGTCAGCGCTAGCTCAGGGGCAACGAGGGTCGATAGGGTGGTGGAAAGCCCTCGAGAGGGCGGGCCCGCTCGGACGGGCCGAGGGTCTAGAGGTAGGATGCGTCGGGGCTAATGAGCTAAGCTGGCCTACTGGGCGAGGATCGCGAAATGCACCCAGTTAAGTACCCGCAACCCATCATTCTTGTTTAGATCCCTTGGCAGGGCCGACGGGAGGGGTCCTGCCGCCTCTAGACCCAGACTTCGCGTGCTTGCTGCCAGGCTAATGACGACAGACCAACGCGTCCCCAAGAGCACCAGCGGACGTCAACACTTCCGAAAGCCTCAACTCCCGATTCTCAACTCCCCATGAGTGACTCAGAAGTCCAGCGCCTTGTTGCCTCCCCCCGGGGGCCCACCACACAGCATCGCCGCCGCGCTCTTGCCCCGCCCCGTCCCTGCCCCCGCACCCGTGCCTGACCCCGACCCTGCAGCGCCGCCGGCCCCTTTGCCTGCCCCTGCGCTGTACACCTCCACAGCCCGCGCCGCCGCCTCCGCCGCCCGCTCCTCAGCGTCCGGGTCGACCTGCCGTGTGGGGGGTGCAGGGGTGCAGGAACCAGGTCAGCACGAAGTACCGGTAACGGTGCGGCGCGCGAGTCCGCGTCCCCCCACGCCTACTGAGCTCGACGCCCCCTCGAAGCAGGAAGCCCCTCTCGCGCCCTCTAACCTCCTCACCCTCCCCCCCACCCTCGCCCTCCGCCAACCCTCCCCCCCTTCCCCCCTCACCTCCACCGGGCTGAGCCCCAGGCGCTTGCGCTTGTTCCGCACCACCCACAGCTGCCCGTCGGGCTGGCGGGGGCCCAGCATGCCGCTGCCGCACAGCCGCCGCACGGACAGGAGCGCGGAGGCGCTTCGGAGCGGAGCGGGGGGTCGAGGGGGCAGGGCAAGAGCGGGGGTGTGGGAAGAACGGGGGAACGCACGCCCCCGCGTCCTCTGCCTCCGCACCCCTAGCCCCAAAGCTGAGCCGTTGCTCCCTTCGCTGTCCCCCGACGCAACGCACCTCCGCTAACCTCACCTCCTTCCTCGCATCCATACCACCGCTGCCGCGCCCCCTGCTCCCCGCTCCATCGCTCCGCCCCTCGCTCCCATCCCCTACCTCCCTAGTCCCCCTCCCCTCCCGAGGAAAGCCCCCTCCCCAGCACAACACGCTCACGTCTGTGGGTCCGGCAGCAGCCGCGCCAGGGGCGAGTCGTCCCCCAGGGGGTCCAGCGCCAGCAGCGTGTCGGCCAGCAGGCAGGCGCGGGAGGCGGAGCCGGGGGACAGCAGGCCTGGGGGGGTGGCGTTTTGGGGGGGGGGGTTAGCGGGATGGCGGCGGGGTTGATGGGGCTTTGTCGGTGCTCGGTGTGGTTATGGCTGCCGTGTGGGTGGTGCGTCTGTGTCCTAGTGTCACTGTCCTCGGTGCTCGAGCTTGAGCTCGGGTTCCACCGCTCATCCTGACGGACCTGAGCGCCCCTCGCACCAGCTCTGTGCCCCCACCCTCGGTGCGCATCGGGCTCGCTGGCTGGCGCTAACCCTTTTGTCTCTCCGGTTTCCGGTGTGGTTGGGGCGTGGTTGGCGCCCTTGTCTTTGTCCCAGTGCACATTTTATGGTGTTGGCCGGCAGTGCTCTCCCAGATGTGATAAGGTAAGGCAGGGGCCGTGGGTTACTAAAAAGAGCCCCTCAGAACAGCTCCGTGCCACCTACCCCCACCCTCCCCCACTTCTCCGCCCAGCGCACGCTGCGCCTCACCCGCGGGCACCGTGACCAGCACCGCGCACCGCCCGCCCAGCGCCCTCCGCCGCAGATTGAACAGCAGCGATAGCAGCGCCTGCTCCGCTGCCGCGCCGCCGCCGCCCCACCCCAGCGACCCAGCTGACTCCACCACCAGCCGACCCACACCGCCCGGGCCCTCGGCGCCCCTCCGCAGCAGGGACGGGGCTACTGCCGGGGCTGGGGCTGCTGCGGGTGCGGTGGTGGTGGAGGTGGTCGAGGAGGCGGCGGGAGGCTCGGGTGCAGGCGCGAAGGAGGCGAGGAAGGTCGCGGAGGCGTCGTCTGCGGCGGCGTAGGCGGAGGGGCCGCTGCACTCCACCACGTCCTGCGGGGGTTGCACGTTGGGAGTGGGAGGGGCCGTGAGGGGGAAAGGCTTGCAAGCGCTTGCCATGAGCGCCCATACCCTCGAGCCTCGAACGTTGGGAGGGGCCGTGGCTGGGCAAGGCGCACCTACCATGAGAGGCTATGAGCAGGCAACCTTGACAGCGGAAGCACGAGGTGCGTACCCACCAATCCACCTTCCATGCGCGCGCTGGCCTTCCCTCCCCTCCCTCCCCTCCTCCCTCCTCCCCTCACCAGCTGCGCCCCCTGGAGCCCCTCTGCCCCCAGCGGCCGGGTAAGGTCGTACGAGCGGCACCACTGCCGCCCCACGCCCGCCGCCACGGCTGCGCCCGGTCGGGAGGCGGAGGCGCCCCCCTGGGACCTGGCATGGGGCGTACGGCGTAGGGCGAAAGATCAGGGCCAGGAAGGATATGCGGAAGCGGCGTGGGGATTGTAAGGTTGAGTATGTGTCTTTGCCAGGGCGTAGCTCCTGCAAGAGCAAAACCTGATGCTGGGCGGCCCCCGGGACCAAGCACGTGCGCACCTGCTGGACGATGACGAAGCCGTAGGCACGGGCTCGTCCTTGATGTACTTTTTGTACTGCCACGCGATGCGGAGTTCCGTCTCCTCGCCCGGCTTGTCTGCCCCACTTGCTGAGGCCTGCGGGGGATGAGCACGGCCCCGGCGACGTAAGCTTGGGTCGGGCACAACGCGACGCCAGTCTGTCCCCATTAGACTTGTCCCTCCATGCGCTTTGGCCCCCCGCACCTCGGATACGCTTGCCTCAGCGGGCAGGAAGGTCCCCGGGCCGCCAACAGGGGGTGACGCCGTCAGCCACATGACTCTCTACACCACCAGGGGTCAGGCAGGGCATAAGAGGACGGAGCTACGCGACGTGTACGTGATGCCAGGTGCAATGGAGGGTTGGGTACAGAGCTAGCGGCGTTCAGGTGGGGCTGTAGAGACCAGGGTGCGCGCGCGTTTGAGGGGGAGGGACTGGACGTGAGCAGCACGGGCCATCCCACCTGGCGGCACGACACGCCCTCCGCCATGAAGTACCGCAGGAAGTTGAGGTGCTGGCCCGAGCACGGGTCCTGCGATGGGCGCAGCACATGGGAGAGTCTAGCAATGCAATAATACTCTGGAGCTGTGGCCGCCCTGGCATGTGGGCCGGTGGGGGCCAGGGCCCGAGTAAAGGTTAGGTTGCGTGCCGCTAGCACCCCTGTGAAGGGCCCCGCACCTCGAGCAGGAGCAGCACGGAGCCCAGTGGTAGCCCTCCAGAGAGTAGCCGGTCCAGGTCCACGAGGCCCATGGAGATTAGCGTCTGGCCGTGAAGGCCCGGACGCGTGCCCATGTCTGCGGGATATCCATCCCGGGGTCGCCGGTAAGCGGCGCGTGCCCCCCGCAGGTCCCCGAAAGTTTACACGGTGCATCATGTGTGTCGCACCTGCTGTCCCCGCTCTCCTGAACGAGCTCATGGCGCCGCTGCCGCGAGGTGCGGCGCCCGAGGATGGGGATGTGTGTCGACGAGCTCGGGTTAACCGCGCTAGGTACTGCAGAGTTATGTATGCACGAGCAATGAATGCGTAGGGCGAAGGGGAGGCATCAACGAGCTTCTTCACTTTAGGATCCAGCTGTTTCGGCCATCGCGACCTCTGCCTGCACCCCGAACGGCTTCTAGCTTAGATACCCGTATCGCTACGCCTGAACCGACCGAAGCCCAACCCACAGTAGCCTGTCCCAGCGCCCCAGCTCATTTCCCGCACTCTCGCAACTCTGCAGCCTACGTGTTTCGAGCTGCCTTTCTGACAATTCCAACAGTGCTACCGGCACAGCTGGGAGCTGCCGCTACCAGCGTGTGGCTTCTGCACACAGCTCCCCGCATTCGGTCTGTCGTGTCGCCTGAGCCTCCGCGACAGCTCCCGGGGCCTACCTTGGAGCCTTGAGCCACTAAGCCTGGCGGCCACGGCTCGCCATGGCTGAACTACACGTTGTAGGGCACATCGTGGGCGCGGAGGGCTTCCCGAGCCAGAACCTCTTCTGCAAAGTGAGCAAGGCTTCATTCGAGTTGCAACGCTTTCCAGGACTAGCCCGGGCTGTCGGACGAGGGCGTCTCAGGCTCACGCCTGGGCATGTTCCCTCGTGCACATGGCCCCACCACCACAGCACTTGGACACCCATCCCGCGCACCCCATCCCCACACACCCATCCCGCGCACCCCGTCCCCCATACATCCTCCGCCCGTAGTGGGGCGTGTCGGCGGGGCGAAGCTGGGAGCTGCTGGAGGGCCTCGACTCGGGGCAGACGCAGCTGGACCTTGCGCCTGAGGGCGAGCCGGTGGTGTGGTCGCACCCGCTGGACCTGCACTATGCCTGCCGGGGCCTGGCGGGGTGGCCCAAGATCTACTTCCAAGTGTGGATGCAGGACATACACGGCCGCAATGACATATGTGAGGGTGATGGGTAGCTTTTGGATGGACTAATGGTCGGGGTGCGGGCCTGGGGGCAGGGGTCCCACAGACCTCGGCGCCCGGCTTTCAGGCAACGACATATGTGAGCTCTGATTGACGACCTTTGGACAGCGGGGCGGACAGAGGGGCGTGGGGAGAAGGGCTGGGGGCAGGGGTCCCTCAGGCCTCGGTGCACCCTTTCCGGCTGCACACAGTGGTGTTCACAGTGTCTGGTATATCCGGGCCATGTTCCAGGCGTGGAAGTTGAGTGTTACAAGGAGGGGCCAAGTGCGGATGGGTTGGGGCAGGGCGGGGGGCCGGCCAGGGGGCCCAGGCTTCGGCGCTAGGCTTCTCCCGCGAGGATGTGTGCAAGATGATGCCGGGGCTGGGTCCGCGGGAGACGCAGAGCCAAGAGACGGACCTGGGACTTCCTTCCAGTCCTGTGGCTCGGTCCTCATGCTTCCTCACCCCCCATGCTTCCTGCGCAGGCGGGTACGGCTTCTGCCACGTGCCCACGGCCCCGGGGCAGTACGAGCTGTCCTGCCCCACATGGATCCCTGAGGTGGGGCCCGTGCGCGTCCTGCAGCGCAATCGCCCTGCCGACGCCACCACCCCCTTGGCCGACCTAGAGACACCAGGGCAGCCTCCTTGAGCCAGCTGGCAAGGGAGGCATTGCAGCGCCGCCATGGCCTTTCAACTGAACTGTCTCTGCTCACTTCCTGCCGTCCCTTGGCCCGTGGTTGTTCCTGTCTTTCACCATACTTCCTGAGGTCTCAAGTTCGTCTTCGGTTTCATTCCTAGTCCCAACCCCCTCCCCGCCGGCCCACCCCCAGGGCACGGTCGGCGAGCGGCTGGCGGCCTTCTTCCTGGGCGGCAACCCGCGGCTCAAGTTCGAGGAGGTGGCCTACATGCCGGGGGACAGGTGGGCGCAGGGGGGTGGGGCGGGGGTGGGGTGTGGCAGGGCTCTCTGGGGCTCGGACTAGGAAAGAAGTTGCCTGCCTGCCGGGGGGAGGTGGGAGTACGCGTTTCGGGATGGCAGGAAACAAATGGCTGTTGGGCTGGGAGTGGGGCCCATGCGGCAGGCGCTCTGCCTACAAGCTCCGCCCGGAGGCCAGGCCAGCCGGAGCCAGCGAGGAGGGACTTGAACTTCGGGCAATGTCACGGCATCAAGTGTGGGCCCCCAGGGGCCATGTTGCGACGGATTACTGTCCTGTACCCAGCCCCTTCGCATGCTTCTTAGCGCCTCGACTAACCTCGTTGTCTTCCGCCCACCGCTCCTCCCCAGATTCCGGCTGCAGACGGTGGCCTCCGGGGTGGTGACGCTGCGGCTGGGGGTGATCTGCAAGGACTTCGAGCGGAACCACGTGCTGTTTGGGGTGTGAGCGGCGGCTTGGTGGGGGCGGGGGCTGGGGACATGGCACATGGGAGCTCGTGACTGGCGCTGGGGCCGCGCCCTGGCACGCCACGGGGACAGGGCTAGCCGATGTCGGCCGCCCGCTCCCTGAGCTCTACCCACCCGGCGGAGTTGGAGGAGCGTGGACCCCACAGCATTGTTGCACGGACCCATGTTCTGTTTGGAGCGAGTGCAGGCGGTGAGTGTCCTGTCGGGGCTAGGGACGGGGGGGGGTGCACATGGCACCATCTTGGGCTCTCTACCTAAGGGGGGCTACCGAAGTTGCTGGCGCGTCAGGAACGGTCAGGGGAGCTCTGGTGGTCTGTGAGGCGGAGTTGAGGAGGCGGGGGGCCTTGCGGGGCTGTGCCACCGTGTTGCCCGGTATGGCACATGCAGCCAAGGGCACATGGCATGGCATGTGCCATACGGCATGGTGATGCGGGCCGCAGCATCGTGGCCAGCGGCTGGGGCGTGGCATGTGGGAGGGATGCGATGGGCCTGAGTGGCTGTTTGGCACCAGGTTGGCATGGGGTGTCGAGGCTCCCAAACGCGTGACGTGCCGGCATGCGGTTTCGGCGGCCCGCTGTGGACGGTAGGGAGGTGCCGGGCCGGGGCGTGATGCGCTGCGGCGGGTGAGGCCAGCGTGCATGCGGGCGTGCGCGATTGAAGGGGAGAGGCTGTGCGATCTTTACAGCAGGAACCGCCGCCGTTTCCAGAGGGGCCCTTGGCGGCCGCTAGTGCCACAGCTGGCAGGCCGCATGAAGGGACACACCACGGCGACCCTCCGCCACACAGCGCAGCGCTCATGCGGTCCGGTCCCAGGTTGGTGCCGATCAATCACACACGTCACCCCCTGGAGAGGCGCATCCATGCCGAGTTCCATACTGAGCAAATGCACAGGCATACGGTGAATGCAAATGAAGTCCTGCAACGCCCCTCTCCATCTCTGTAAATCCCCTAGCTAGCGGCCACTACAGGGCCCACCTCTCTGACTAACATGTGCCTTGGCTCTGCCGCCCTCCATTCTCTCTGCCGGCCTGCCTGGCAGGGTTGCACAATACGGCAGCCCCCGGTGCCTATACGCGCATTGATACGCAATACGGCCCCCTCCCCGCTAATACGGCTTCAATACGGCGACGCCCAGCCGTATTCATACGGCAGTGTACGGCAGCCCATACTGCCGCCTTGTGCACGAGCGAATGCGCTCCGCGTTCACGTACAAGCGCAGGGAATGCGTAGGGCATCGGCTACGGCGGAACGGACGGCTGAGCTGCCGACCGACGCACCCCAGCACCCCACGTTACCCCCGAACCCCCCCCCCCCCTCCTGCCGGCCCCCGGCTGCCCGGCTGGTACCCCCGCGCCGCATGCCGTATTAATACGGCAGCGAGAGGCCGTATCCGTATCAATACGTATCCGTATCAGTACGGGGACTGATACGTATTGGCAACCCTGCTGCCTGGGACGGGGCGTGCGGCGGAGAGTTCGGGCCTTCAAGGGCTGCGCGGGTCTTCAAGCAGGCTGCGTCCACGCCACGCCTCTGCCAGCGGCGTCGCAACCTCCTCCTCGTCCTCCCGCCGCCTGGACCTCAGTACCTCGGCCATCTGCTCGCTCCAGTTCCGCCGCCGCCGCCGCCGCCCGCACCGTCGCCTCAGCCGCTCCCTTCCGCCCGCCGCCCCCTCCCCTCCCCTCGATGCCTGTGCGCGCCGGCTCCGGCGTGACGCCGTCGTTATGCAGTCACAGCGGCCCCGGCGCTGCTGCCGCCGCCGTGGCCGGACGATACCGCCCACAAAGACCTCGTCCAGGCGTGAGCTGGTGCTTCTGACCGTAAACTACATACAAGTCGATGGCTGGACAATGCCCGTGGCCTGACCCGAGCGAGCGCACCCATGCCCGCCCCGTGACACTCGGACCTTCACTTGAGCACAAGTGACGTCAGCGTCGACATAAGCTGGCCAAGGACGCTATCTGGGCTTGCAACGAGCACGCATGCAACGACGCACCCAAGCAACAGGGCCTTGGTAATTCTCATCTCCGACTGCAGCAGTTCATCCTTCTTCAGCGGCTGCCGGTTCTCGTCCCCATGAAGCTTATTCCTCGTGATGTCGCACGCTGAGAGCATCTCGTCGGCTTCGGGCCTAACTCCCGAGCCGCTGTGCCTCTTGTCATCAGGAACAGCTGAGGCTACGGTCTTGTGTCGTCCCAGCTGACTGGCGCCCGGCTTGACTGGGGCCAAAACCAACACTCCGCGAACACCATGGTTTAGCGGCAACGCTCTGCCAGCGCGCAATTGCATTTGTGAGCAGGTTGTGTCGAGCGGTAGGTATATTAAATGGTGCAGGGATCGAGGCAGCTTGAAGTTTGCCACAGCCTGTCCAGCCGATCCCAATGTGCTGGCCCCAGGGACCCCGGGGCGTGTCTGTGGCACTTCTTGGGTTGGTAGCTTGGCACCTGATTTGCTGGCGGCGCTAAACATGCAGGGTCTGTGTGAAAATGCAGGAAGAGGAACGCGCTGGGGAGCACTGGTGGGCAGGGGCGGTGGTGGGGCGCCGCGGGGGCCTCAAACAGTGGCGTGATGCGCGGTGCGGATGCGCGGTAGGGGTTCCAACAGGCCGACACACGGCTGGTGCGGCAGGGTGCTGCCAGCCTGCCAGGTGGTGCTCCAGGAGTATGCCATCTGCTCAAGTGCACATGCGGGGCGAGCGTATGAATACATGGGCTGCAAATGCCAAGCAAGTGTTTTACCGCTGTATGTACATGTCCCAGCGTCATCCGAGATGGAGTGTCTGTCCAAGGTCCAGTGGCAGTCGCCTCCCCACAATACCTCAGCCTCTTGTGGATCTACACCCCAGGCATGTCATCGGCTAGCACGCAGGCAGCATGTATGCCGCCACCGGAACGCATGTCCCTCCAATCAAAGCGCTGCAGCCAAACCCTCTGATCCCCATGCATGCCTCGCTTCCATGCTCCGACCGGTCGGCTCCTTGGGCCTTGCCACGCAGTCTCCTCGCACCCGCCTCCGCCCACCCACACCTCCCCCCTGGCCCTCCCATCATGCGTGCATGCTCCGCCTCCCCTGCACTCTGCCCTTGCTCGCTCCACGAATCAGCGGTAGCACACAGCCGCCCTCACACCAGCGCCCGCGTGTACTGTACCGTTCGGGCGGTTGTCGCCCCCTCCCAACTAACCACAACGACACCTTGTCCACCTCCCTCCCCAGCACCCCTCGCGCCAGCGCCCGCGTGTACTGCACCGTTAGTTCGCGGGCGGTTCCTGCTGTCATCACCGCATCCGTCCTCGCGACCTTTCGACCCCATAACATCCCCACCTCCCTCCCTCCCCAGCACCCCTCACGGAAGCGCCTGCGTGAACTGCGTGCCGCCCCCCTCCCGCTCCAGCGCCGCGGCCGCCTCCGCCAGGAAGACCTTGGCCCGCAGCACGCAGGCGGTGCGGCCCCGCAGGCAGTGCTCCAGGCCGCGGCCCAGCGCCGTCAGCCAGGATGCCAGCTCGACAGCCAGGTCGCCGTCTGCATGGGTGGTGTGGTGGGGACGGGGTGGTGGTGGTGGTGGGTGGGTGGGGTGGGGGGTCAGGCACAGGCGGCCAGCTCGGAGGCCAGGTCGCCGTCTGGGGACGAGTCGGGTAGCGGATTGTGATGAGACGGGGTGAGGGGCAGAATGGGGTCAGGCAAGGAGCGGCAAGAGGTGGGGTGGGATGGGGACGGGTTGGGGCGGGGACGGGGTGATGGAGTTTGAGCTGAGCGTGATTACGTCGGCGCGCCTGGACAGGATGGATAGCTCGAGAAGAGACACACCGCGAGGCGGCGCACGGCATCATTGCAAGGGGTGCGAACCTTTGCCCGCGCCCACAAGCCCCTGCCCCCCACGCCCCAGCCCCGGCCCCTGCCCCCCCCTCCCTCTCACCCGTCGGCCCGTGTGCCCCGTGGTGTGCTGCACTGAATACCACCAGGAAGGCGGCCTGCAGCAGGCTCAGCAGCCGCCAGTGGTCCACCTGGAGGGGGGTGGGGCGGGGCGGGTGTAAGCTGGGTGTGAGGGCCCGGCGTGAGGGAGAATGTGAGGGGGGGATGTGGGGCTGTGGGGTGGGGCGGGGTCAGGGATGAGGGTGGGGGAGAGTCGAGGGCGGAAGAGTCAGGGTGGTTGCCGGTTGGTCAGTCGGCTGCCCCAGTAGCGCACAGGCTTCACGAGGAGAGGGGGCGCGTCACCTGCTGTTTTAATTCCATGCCCTCCCCATTCCTGTCTCCAGCAGCTTCCTACCCTCCCCCTTGTTGCTGCCTTGTCTCTCAACCAGTGACTCCCTTCCTCACCCGCCGCCACAAACCTTCCCCACCCCCCTGGCCCCCACCTTGCGCTCCGTAGTCAACGCCAGTCCAGCATTGCCCTTTCACCCGGCTGCCCGCACGGCCCTCGGCCCTAGCGTGCTCCCCGTTCCCACCCGCCGCCACAACCCCTTCCCCCCCCCCTGCCCCCACCCCCCTGCCCCCCACCTTGCGGTCCTTGGTCAGTGCCTCCAGCAGCCTCCGTGCGCCCCCCTGGCTCGCCTCCACCCCCAGCACGCGGCGCACGTCGATGCAGGGGTGCTCGGACCGCCCGCCAGCGCCGCCGCCGCCGCTGCCGCGGGAGGGCTTGGCCTGGGGCGAGCGGGCGGGGAGGCAAGGACGGGAGCGCGGGAAGGGGAGGGGTTGAAAAGGATGCCCGAGTGCCCGTTGGGGTCCCCGACCCTGTTCCCCGGCGGCCTTTGGGCCAACGGTCACTTTGCCCTGACCCTCACACCGCGGCCCCGTCACACCTTTGGTAGCTGCCTCCAAGCCCCCACCCCCCAGCAACCCCCCCTCCCGCATGGCGCGCTCAGCCCCTTCATCCTCTTCACCTCCACCTCCTTACTGTGCACCATCTCAGCCCCACAAACCTCCCCCCCCCTTCCCCCCCCCCCCACCTCCCGCATGACCCGCTCCGCCACCTCCATCATGGCCGCCTGCTGCCAGGCACGGGCCCTGGGGGGAAGGGGGGGAGTGGAGGGGGAACGGGGTGCGCGGCTTCAGGAAGGTGAGGCATCGGAGGGCACATGCTGAAGGCCATCACTGCAGGCTGACGGGCGCGCGCGCGGGTGGGTGAGTGATGTGCGACCTGTGGTGGTTGGGCAGGGCGGTCTACTGCGGAGGCGTCCTCGCCAGGGCCCCACACCCCACTCCCCGACCAACTCCCCGTGTGCCGCACCCCAACCCACCGCACGCTGCCCCGCACCGCCCCACGCGTGTTCGTGTGCAGGTCGACACACAACACAGCGTGCACCCTGCCCCACCACATGTGGGACCCTAGCTCTATCCCCCAACTGGGGCTGTACGCAATGGCAGCCGCCACCGCCCGCGCCGCCGCCCCCCCACGCCTGTCCACACACAATCCCGCACCCCACCCCACCCCCCTTCATATCCCCTCGCCCTCTCCCCCACCTGGGGCTGAAGCCGGTCGCCGCCGCCACCAGCCGCACCGCCGCCCGGTGGCTGGGCCCCGCTGCCGCCGCCGCCTCTGCGCTGTCGGCCCTCACCCGGGGCCAGTGGGCCGGCTCCCAGGGGGCCAGCAGCGCCTCGTGCGCCCGCAGCAGGTCGGGGTAGAGGGGGGGCGCCAGGGAGGGGTCGCGCAGCAGGCGGTGGATGGCGCCTAGCAGGGCCTTGCCGGCGGCCTGGGGGGGGGGGTGGAAGGGGGTGGGAGGGTGAGTGGGTGGGGGAGTCTGAAGCTGAGCGGGATCGCGTCACGGCGATGACGGGAAGGGACGCAAGGCGAGGGAGTGGCAGGTGGGCGCAAGCCCGAAAACACCACAGCCCTCGCCAGTTGCAGCCGGGACGAAGACGACCCCACCCCTGCAGCTCCACCCCGGCCCGACACCGGCCCCAGCACACCAAGCCCACTTTCCCGCCCTTCCAACCCACCCAGCCCCAGTACAACCGCATCCACCCCCAGTCACACACCCCCACCACCCACCTGCTGTGCGCTGCCGAAGCCCACGTCCAGCCGCCCCTGCCGGTGCGCCTCCGCCACCCCCGCCGCCAGCCGCAGCAGCGCCTGCAGGTTGCGGACCAGGCCCCGGCCCGCACCCACCACCACCCCTCCTGCACCCCCACACCCGCCCGAGCCCCCCGCAGCCCCTCCCGAGCCCCCTGCAGCTCCCGCCGCCCCCTGGCCGCTGGCAGAGGCGTCGCCAGCGCCCGAGGCCTCGGCGGCGGAGCGCTTACGCCCGGCGGCGGCGCGGCCGCGGCCGGATCCAGATCCGGATCCGGAGGCGCCGGATCCGGATCCGTCGGGCTGGTAGCCCAGGGCCGTGAGGGAGGCCATGAAGTCTGTGAGCTGGGGCACCCAGCCCACGTCTGGGGGGGCAACAGGGGAGGGGGGAGCCGACTTCGGTGCGCAGAAGTAGGAAACGCGGGGTGCGATGAGGCACTGGAAAAGTGGCGGAGCTTCTTGGAGATACACCGACTGACCACACCACACCGTAAGCGTTCTACTGGTTCTCTGGTAGCATGCTTCAGTGCTCACAAGCTTCCGTATCAACTTTCAGGAGCCTCCGCCCACGGCCGCCCCCCTCCTTTCCTACCCTGCCTCGACGCCCTGCCGTAGTGCTCCAGGAGGGCCTGGAGCGCGGAGAAGGGCTGGTCGTCGAAGGACACCACCTGCAGGGGGCGGGGCGGGGCGGGGCGGGAGGTTGAGGGGAGGGCTAGTGGCGTGGACCGCTTTGGGCACGTGCGAGCGAGCGAGGCGACCGTGGGTGCAGCCATCGTAGGTTACGACCCAGGCCCCCTGACCGTGACCCGCCATCACGACCACCGCTACGGTCTGTCCGTGGTCGGTCCCTGGTCGGTCGGTCCGCGGTCCCGCTGTATGTATACCACGCTGGTTCCGCCACCCTGCCGTCAGATGGCACACAGCCCTCACGCTTCAAGCCTTCCTCGACGCATCCCGCCGTACCTGAAACAGCACGCGCAGTACGGCAGCGGCGGCCCGCGGGCTGTCGTACGCCCCCGTGTAGTCCATGAGCATGCGGGAGGCCAAGAGCTCCTCCAGTACGGCACGGGCGTCGCCCGAGGGCCCAGGCAGGTCCAGCGGGGACAGGTCCACATCAACGAGTGCCTGGGGAAGTCGAACGGGTCAGGGTGCTTGAGTCAACCGGAGGCCCAGCCACTGGGAGACGGAGGATGGATGGACGCAGTCCTTGTGCCTCCAGGCACGGCCCTGCCCCCGACCTACCGCACCTCCATCTCCGACCCACCGCCCAGCCTCCAGTGGCCCACACGAGGGCAGCAGCCAGCGCATCCCCAGCTCCCAGCACCCCTGTGCCAGAGCCACGTCCAAATACCCCCACCCCGGACCGCAGCCCCGCCCCACCTGCCGCGGCTGCCAGCTCAGCACCTCGGCCACCCCCGGCTCCGCCTCCTCGTCCGCAGGGGGCGCCTCGGCCTCGGCGGCGGCTGCCACTGCGGCGGCCGCTGCTGCCGCTGCCGCCTCGGCCCCCGCTGCGGGGGCGTCCTGCTGCGCCTCCGCCGCCTGGCGCTCCAGGTCTCGCTGAGAGGGGTGAACGGTTCAGGGGCGAGTGAGTAGAGCGTGAGGGCCATGTTAGCTAGGGTACGGGGCAGCGAAGGGGTCAGGTGAGGCCGCCTGGCGCGCCAGATTTCGCTGCGAAAGAAAGGAGAGGAACCGGCGACAGGCAAGGCCAAGATACGAGAGGGCCGTTGTCACTCCACAAGTCCACGTCAGGGCCTGCGGACAACCTGCAGCCTCCGCGGGGCACGATTGCGCCTCCCTCCTGTCCCACCCAGTCCCCCGGACAGCCCGCACGCCTCTCCCAACGACCCCCGCTATCCACCCCCTGCCATCTCCCCATCCCTCCCTCCTTCCTTGCCCTGTTGCCTTCCCGGCCCTGCTCCCCGCCGCCCGCTGCCTGCCCTGCCGAGCCCCTTGTGGCCGCTCCATGACTTCACCGGCCTGCGGCCCCCTGCCCCTCAGGGAAGTACTCGCCTGCAGGCTGCGGCCCTGTCCCACCCCGCGGCCCCCCCAACTATTCTGAGTCTGCGGCCGAGCCCCCCCCCCTCGCCTGCAGGTTGCGGTTGCGCTCCTGCTGCCGCCGCTCCGCCTCCTGCCGCTTCTTGCGGACCTCCACCAGCTTGGTGATCTCGCCGGGGGCAGGCAGCCTGGGGGCGGCGGAAGGCGGAGAGGTGCCAAGGGGAGCGTTCAAGGCGGTGGTACGCCTGTGGCAAGAGAGTCCTTTCCTACACCCCACCCTACCCTACCCTACCGCTAGTAGCAGGGTACCGCTAGGGTAGTAGCTTGGATAGCTGCAGCTCGTGTGCACCTCAGTTTGCCTCCCCGCTCGGAGTGCTCCCAACACCGCCCTAACGCTTCGGCTGGTATCCCTCCGCCCCGCCCCCTCCTCCCCCGCAGAGCAACACCCCACGAGTCCTGACCCTCGATTCATCACAGCGCAGAAGCTGTAACAAGGCAGTAGCCTGCGACCATGCACCCTCATTGCCCTCCCCCCTGCGCTCCAGCCGTTACCCCACCCCTTCCTTGCCCCGCCTCCCGTTCTCTCTCGCGCGCTCCGCCCGGTCCCCTTCCGCCCTGCCCTTCCGAGCTTGTCCGCGCGAGTGCTCACCCCTTGAGCTTGTCAATAGCCGCCTGGAGGTTGTACTCAAGGGACTGCGCCTTCGCCTCCATCTCCCGCAAGTGCTCCTTGGCGTCCTGCATCGTCGCTGTCATGCTGGCCGCGAGAAAAGCTGCTATATAGCTACGTGAGGCACGACGGTGAAGGCTGCCGGCCGAAACGGCGCCTGCGGGCTCAGGACAGCTCCGAACGACTTGAATTCATGGGCGCAGAGGGGTGACGTGTGCGAATTAAACGCAATTCAGGGTGGCTAGGTTTGTGTAGGGGAGCCGCGGGTAGCACTTCGGTGGCCCAGGGCTGTCGCGTGCACGAGCCCTGGTTCGCGCCTTGCATGGGGCGTTTCGGCCAATCCCGACACCAGGACACTTCGCTTTCACTTACACACCCAACGCACAAACATGGCGACAGCAGCCTCCACAGCAGCAGGGATGCTAGGCGGTGTGGGTCGCGGCAGCCTGCTCGCGTCCCTCTGTCGCGGCTGGAGCAGCCAGGCGCTCCCCGCGGCGTTCACGGTAAGAAATTAGACCTGTTGCCGACATGCAAGCATTGGCCTTCGCACGAGGCCGCCTTGATGGTGATGCATCCTGTCGTCGCGCAGGCCTCCTTCAGCGCCGAAGCGGTCGCACGGACTGCGGAGCAGCCCTCGACGTCTGGGCGGGCCGCTGAGGTTACAGCGACCAAAGCCCCGGCCAAAGATGGCTCGGGGTCCGGGGGGCGTGCCAAACCCGGCGCTGGCGCCCCCGCTGCGGCCGACACCGCAGCCCAGGAGCGCGCCGCTGCCACCGCCGCAGCAGCCGCAGAGAGCTACATCGCTCCCGCACGGCTATCCGTGTTCGCGCAGCACTTTCTGCAGCGCGAGCTCATGCTCAAGCTGGGCCCGCGGTCGTGGGATGCGCTGCCGCGGCTCACGTCCATCGAGGCGACCATCCGCTCCAGCGAAACCAATCTGGAGCGCGACGTTGTGGAGAAGTGGGAGCTACTCCTCCACTCGCTGGCGCTGGAGGTGCTGACGGGCCGACCCGCGACCTTCACGGCCGCGGCCAACAAGCACCTCACCACGCGCGCGGGCGGGGTCTCGGTCAAACTCGACGCGTTGACCGACCCGGACGCTGCGTACGGCTTCCTGGAGAAGCTGGTATACGTGCTGCTGCCCAACCAGGTGGGGGCAGGGCCGGGCAGGGCAGCTGTTGGGAAGCGTGGGGGTGGGGGCGGACGGGGCTGCGGAAGGGATTAGGGGTCTGCGTGCTGCTGCCCAACCAGGTGGGGAAGTGTCAGGGCGGCGGCTGGGGGTCTTGAAGGTGTTTGCGGAAGTGGGACGAAGGGCGCATGGGGGATCAGGGCTTACGTGCTGCTAACCAACCGGGTGGGATAGGTCAGGGCCGGGTAGCGGCTCGGGGGTGTGAGGGTTTGTGCGGAGGGCGGTGCAGAAGGGGTTAGGGGTATGCGTGCTGCTGCCCAACCAGATGGATTCAGGCAATGGCAGGGGGGCGGGGTTATCCGAAGGGCAAGGTTTGGGGAGTGGAAGCGGGAAGGGGGTGGGGCGGGGCCGGGCGGCGGCTCGGGGGTGTGTGGGTGTGTGGAAGGGGGTGCGGAAGACGTCTAGAGGTCTGCGTACAGCTGCCCAACCAGGTAGGTCGGGGGCAGGGGCAGGGCAGCTGTTGGGAAGCATGAGGGTGTGTGCGGAAGCGGGTGCGTGCGTGCGTGCGCAACCAGGTGGGGCAGGGCAGGGGCCTGGGGGTGTGCGGGAAGCGGCAAGGACGTGCGTGAGGCAACGGCTGGGGAACGGTGCTGGGTTGCAGCTTGGGGGCTGCCCTATGCTGCCCATCAAGGTCGGGTGGGGCATGTGAACCCCCGGCGCTTGTTGGGGTGAGCGGCAGTGATCAACCCGCAGTGCAAGGAATGCACTGTGGCCGGAGGCAGGCGCGAGCAGCTCTTAGCCCCGGTTGGCGGGGGGACGGGGCCAAGGTGGGGGGACGCGGACCTTAGGGCCAAGGCGCTGCTGTGTGCCGTACATCGTACCGTACTGGGGGCCCGGGAGGGCCATCAGAGGAAGGGTGTCCTCGGGGGAAAGGGAGAGAGCTGGCATGAGGGGGTACAGCGGAGCTGGTGCGGGGATTATGTTGCCGAGGCATGCCTGGCGAGGAGCACGGTCTGGCCTGGCCTGGAGGGTAGCGGGGTAAAGGCGAAGCGGTTCGGGGGAACAGCGGGACTGGTAACCGGGATACTGGGCTGGGGTAGATGGCCAACGGTGTGGATGCGCTTTGTTGGGAGCAGGGGAAAGATGGGGAGCGTGGGGAAAGGACGAGAGGGGGAGCTGGACGGGCTTTGCGCCCCTGACCCCCCCCCCCAGCCCCGGCCAATTCACGTATGTAACCGCCTTCGGGATATCCGCTCCCTGCTGGACCAGCACGCACCCCATCACGTTGCGCTCCACCCCCTCCCCCACTTTCTCCCCCGCAGGTGGGCTTCGAGGGCGTGCCCCCTCCGCAGCTCTACGTGCCGCCCAGGCGGGACCCGGGCGCGGAGCGGGCGGCGGCGCGGCGGGCGGTGGCGGACCACCGCAAGGACCCCCTGCGGCCCCACTGGACGGAGTTCAAGGCAAGAGAGGGACCGGGGGAGGGGGGTGCGGGGATGGAGGGTGTGTGAGCCTGAGAATCGTGGGCGCGGTGATTAACCGGAGGAGGGTGTGTGTGGGGGGGGGGCGATGGCGGGGCGGGGGTGAGGGTTGTTAGGATGGGGGCCGGGGGGCGCGGTGGGCTAGAGGGGCCCGGTTGGGTGGAAAGGGGTGCAGTTACGGTTTCAAAGTGCCCCTCGATGCCGTAGCTGCACCACATAACCCTGTCCACTGTCGTGTCACGCGGGTCCGAACCCGGCATGTCCTCCTGATTTGCACACACACTACTCCACCCAACCGTGATCCCCCCCCATCCTTCCTGCTCCCCAGGTCCTGCTGTCGTCCCACCGCTCGCCTGCCCCTTCCGCCCGCCCCTTCCCCTCTGGAATCTTGCCTCCCTCGAACCCCTCAAACCCCAATCCCCTCCCCCCTCCCCTTACGCTCCCTAGGTCCAGAACCTGCTGTCCTACCCCCGGTCGGACAGGCCCACCCCTCCCCCCGTAGTTCTTACCTCCCTCGCACCTCCACACCCCTCCCCGCCTCCCCCTCCCCATCGACCCCCCAGGTCCAGAACCTGCTGTCCTACCCCGACTTCGAGGAGCAGTTCTCCCTGTTCGAGCCGCTGGCGGGGGTGCGGCTACGCGTGCGGCTGGGGCTGGACGCGGCGCGGGCGGAGCACGCGGCCGCGCTGTTGAGCGGGCTGTCGGTGCCGGTGCTGGGGGGGGCGGCGGCGGAGGCGGCGCTGGAGGAGCTGAGGCAGGAGGCGCTGAGGGCGAGGAGGGGGTGAGGGATGAGGTGGGGTTGTGTGGAGGGTATTTGGTGGATGGAGCTGGGGTGGTGGGGATGGGGGGTCGCCGGGGTCGTAGTCTAGTGGACATGACGGTATCTCCTGCCTCGTTATAACGAGCAAGTGGCAAGGCGCGGGGCCTCAAGGGGCGGGGACTGACGCCGGCCCCCACATACACGTTCGGTTCTGTATCTAAGGCCGGCCGGCTCATCACCGCGCCTACGCTGTTCTCGGCCTTTACACGAGCAGCCCTGAACACGTTCTGGCCGGCCCCAACGCCAGCCTGGCCTTTTACTTCCCGATCACCGCTTCCCTAGCACCCGGGGTAACCCCATCCACCCCGGCTGTCGAATGCTGGTCCTGCCTGCTGGTCGCAAAGCAGCACCCAGCCCCCGCTCCGGCGCCTGTACACGGTGCGAACCTGGAGGCAACCTCAGACCGCCCCCGTCCACTGACATCCTTGCAGAACCGCCCTGCAGCCTCAGGACTTTGCCGCCGCACACATCCACCTGACGCTGGATACGTCGCATAGCTCCCCCCGTTGATATTGTGGGTGGCACACCAGCAGGGTTGGCGTTGCGGGGGCGGCGGCGCAGCCGGCGCTCCAAGGGGCATGCTGGGGAGCGAAGGAGCGATGCGGGCGGGCGGCGGACAGTCGAGGGCCTGTATCAAGGGCCTTTTGGACTGCTAGCAGTGAGTGACCGGCTCAGCTTCACACCTTCAATGACAGCAACGTGCAGCCGCATCCCCGCCCATTCCCGTTCAACATCGTCCGTGCGTACCGCTCTGTCCTCCGTGTGGTGCTAGGTAGTGCTGCTGGTGCATTGCATCGAGGGATTGGAGGCTGTGCCCTCCGGCCCCTGACGCCCCAACACTCCTGCCAACGGTCGCTCGGTCGGCCCAAAGCCCATGCCATCCCAGCCGCGTAGCCCAAGCCCGGACCCCGGTTCGCCTGCGTAGTCTGCGGAAAACGCGCTACCCCACACCACAACCAAGCGCTTCGCTTAGTTGATGTCCTTCTACCCCGGGTTCGGGCGGTCCGGGGAGCAGTCTGCCCCGGAATGGAAGTGATGTCCTTAGGACACACCCTGAACACGGGTCTCTTGCCTGCCGTGTGCATTACATCTGAACGCCCGTTAACAGTGTCAGCGGGAACACACTAGCTACCCCAACGTCCGGCCTCGGCTTGCACCCCCATAACTAAAGCTATGCCCCCAGAACTGCGCCGCGACCAGCTTGCTTTGGTACGCGAGATGATATAGCAGCCTCCACAACAATACCTCTTACTAGTTGCGCTTGACAGCCGCCCAGTACAGCCGCCCTTTCATTGATCATGTTTCGAGTGGTCTTCTCTTTGTGTTATGGGTCCCCACATGCTCTGCTCCCAAACGGCGATCCCGAAATGCCGTACACCACCACGCCGTACAGCACTGCATAGCCCCTGCTCTGCGGGACCTTTAAGCCTGGTCTGCTTCCTATGACATACAACAACAACCGTGCCCCGAAAGAAGGCATCTCCAAGTAAGGCGACAGGGCGCGGGAAAGAGCCACCACGGCGTTCGATAGAGGAATGCCGCCGCGCCTCCACGCCCTAACGCCTGCAGCTCCGCGGCAATGGGCCGGACCCCCGATGTGGCATGCCAATCATTAGCCCAGCCGCTTCGTGTCGCCAGGCCCAGCTTACTCTGCGCTCCATGTGTCTCAATGCGCTCTCTCTGTCTCACTTTCTCTCCAATGCCACGCCGCCCACACGCAACACCTGTGGCCATCACTTATCTAGGCCTCCCTCAGCCCCGCCGGCAAGAAAATGCGCGAGAAACAGGCTCTGCGCCGCCCACAACACATACAAAAACTCCACAACGGCACGCAAACCGCGCCGCATGATGGAACGCCACTTCCGACCCTCCTGGAGTCCCGCCCTCAGCGGCCGCCCATTTCCATGCCACACAAACGCCGAGCAAGATGTTGCCGGCAAGCTGCTTCAAAATTGTGGCAAGGCGGGCGGACATGCCGAGCGCGCCGTCAAACCGGACACAGCACAGCAACCTATACGACACGGTACGTGCCCCTTGCCCCATGCCCCCAACTCCACTATTATCGGCCTCAGCTAGCGGACAGCTCTACCGCTGCCACCTGAGGCTGGCCTTGCCCCCAAGTGATGCACAACCTGCTGCACTCAGTATGGGCCCAGGCCCGGGGGGGGGGGGCGCACAAGGAGCTTATGCGAGCACCTGGGGGGCGTGCCGCGTGAGCGAGCGTGCCGGCCCCTCTATCCGCCCCGATGCCGATTTGAGGAGAGCGAGAGCAGAGCGCCGGTACGCCGGGTTAATGCTGAGGTAGGCCGCCTGCCAGATGAAGCAGCCCACGACCTGGGGGCGAGGAGGACAGTGCCGGGGCGCGGGCGCGTCAGGGGACGTACGCCGACGTATGCGCGTGCCGGTGCGCATGCAGAAGCGCAGATGCGTCGGAACTCGCGTGCGCGTACCAGAAACGTGCAGGCGTTGCAAAAAGGCCCCGAGGCGGTGACTAGACGCTCTGTCACGTCGCAAATCAGCCCACAAAGCACAACGGCCTCCCACCCAAGTCTGCTGCGCCCACCTGGTCAAGCAGGAACTTGATGCTGAGGGCCACGGGCGAGGTGGCCTGCTGCGGGAGAATCGCCACGTCCATCCAGCGATTAAAGGATAGCAGCACCGGCCCGGCGCACAGAGCGCCGATGCAGAGCATGCTTCCCGTCCGCGAGAAGGACCACTGCTCCCGGAGGGTCCGGGACTTGTCGCGGTTCATGTATTGCGTCAAGCAGTCCCCAAAGGCGAAGCCAATCGCCGTGGGCACACATTTTGCCAGCAGGGGCCGCCGCTGAAGCTCCCGAGAGATGCGGATAGCCAGCACCGCTGGTTTGGTCCTCCGCAGATTCCACGCGTTGCCTCCGCCGGGGCTGGGACCCAGTGGCCCCATACTGCGCCAAGTGCTAGATCACCAAGCGCTGGTTCTGGAGCTAGCGGAGGTAGTTCTGTGCGCTGGAGATGCTGGAAGCTTGAATATGTCTTGCCAGGGTCCGGTTTCGTGCGCAAGCGACCTGAGACTGCTTGCGACTGCGTCGAGTGGGTGCAGGTGTAGGTACTGTGGTTGTTTGGAGGCCTGTGGAGCGCAGCCGGACCTTCTGGCGCTTCTGCTTCCACTGCATGGAGCGCCCCCATGCACCGCGAAGCGGCGAGCGGCCACCAGCGCGCGTGCCAGCCGCCGACCGACCACCTCCCCCTCTCCTCTCCCGGCAGCCCCCTCCCTCCCCAACACGCAATAAGTTATTGTGCACTATACTGACGGTGAAGAGCGGCTGCAGTGCTTTACGCAGTGGCCGCCAGGCAAGAGGAGCTGCGTGGGTCTAGGCGCTTCTCGGCCCGTCTCGGCCCCCACGTGCTCAGGCACGCGGCTGGGGCGCGTCCCGGCCCTCCCCCGGGCAGGGCCGACTCTGACCCACACTGCCCCGGTCGGGCCGGTCCCCCCCTGCCAATTGTGCGGCCCCTAGGATCCCCCACGCGGGAACTTGTACTGCCCGTCGCCCTGCCTGTCCTTCTGTCTGATGCGTTGCACACAGCCTTATCCGTAACCGCGGCCAGCTGCATTCCCTGTCGTCATCCTCCGGACCACGCTGCACGGCCCCTGTGAGCATAGACCCCCCCCCTGCCAACCCACACGCCCAAGTGCGCACTTGTCACACAATTTCAACAGATCGCCATCTGTGCTCCGCAGCCCATGCACGAGGCACCGTATCCTACGTCCGCCGGGTTAGTTCTGGACGAAAGCGGGCGCCCCGGGCATCTTCGAGCAGCGGCAATGCTGGTATCTTCCGTCAGAACCTTCTGGCTGAGAGCCAGAAACCCCCCCTGCGAGGCCCGAAACCTTCTGGCCATGGGAGCCAGAACACCCCCCCTGGGAGGTCCAGATCCCTCTGGCTGGGTAGGGTTGGACGTGCGGGGCCGGTCCAAATCTTCTCCTCCGGGTGCAGACGTGCTTTCTGGCCCTCAGCGCGTGCAGATGCTAGGCCGCGTAGCCCTCTCGGTCCCACCCTGGCCCCTCGTGCCTCAGGTCCACAAGGGTGGAGCCAGAACGCCCCCTCGCCGAGGCCCGAATCCTTCTGGCTCATAGTGGGTTAGTTCTGGAAGAAACGCGGGCCTCCGGGCCCCGGCATCTTCGAGCGGCGGTGCTGGTCAGGAGGGTGGTGGTCAGGCTCGCTGGGGGGGGCAGTACACCCTGTCTTCGGCTGCTAAGTCCTGCACCTCGGCACTGCTGCTCCTCTGCCAGCACGTTGCAATGTCGGCCCCCTCCGTTGCTCCTCCACCGCCGCAGTCCACAGTCCGCACATCCCTTCACCCCTCGACCGCTCCCCGACAATGGCGCACACCAGCTGCCGAGGTGAGGTTGATGGCAGCTCTGGTAGCGGCTTTGAGTCACACTCTAGCTTGCACTCCATGTCTCCATCCGTCTGCTTGACGGCCATACACCTGCAGCCCCTCCGCCTCGTACCATTCAGTTAGTGAGCGTAACCTCCGCTCCTGTATCATTCCGCCCATACGGCCGTTGTTGACTCCCCGGTCCACCTTGACATTCGAATCCGCACTCCACCTCCCCCCACCTCAACACCGGGCTTCCCCTGCTGCGCCAGCGGCCGCCTTGTCCCCCGGAACGACCCCTGCCTCCCCCACTGCCGCCGCCGCCTCCGCCCCGGGGTGCCCCAGCTTCGTCCGCCGGGGGGTCAGGCGCACCACCAACACGTCCGGCACGCGCCACTCCTCGGGTATGGACCTGGGGAGGAGGGCGAAGGAGGACAGCGAGGAGGGTCCGGGTTTGGGCGTTCGGTATGTGTGATACCGTGGTGAGCAGGTGGTTGGGCAGCTCATGTTCTGCAAGGGCGCACTGATGCCGTGGTTTGTGGGCCAATGTCTAGCCGCTAACCGCCAACCGCCGGGTGCACGTGGCTCTCACCTCCGCAGCCTCAGCACGTGGAACCACTCGGCCGCCCAGCCCAGGAACTGCTCCACCTCCTCGGGGTTGTGGTGCAGCGACAGCGACAGGAAGACGGTGGTGTGGGGGCCTGGCGGGGGCAGTGACAGCGGCATTGGCAGCGGCATTAGCAGCGGCAGTGGTGGGGGCAAGCGCAGAAATTGAGGGGGTTGTATGTGCGTGCACAGAGCAGGAGCCAGGGCGAGCTGGGTGGCACGAAGAGCGCAGGGCTGTCAATAGCGGCTAAGGGGTTCGAAGGGGGGCGTGCCTCCACAGCGGCGAGTCCACGCCACCGCCTCTCGCTAATCCCTCCTCTCCTGCGCCCACTGCTCCTGACGCACCCGACAATCGCCGTAACGTCCACAACAGCAGCTGCGAGTGCGGCGTCTCGGGGGTGTACGAATAATATATGAGATCCGAGCCCACGATCATGTCGTACGGGGGCCGCACGGGGCCCAACGCCTGGGGAGGTAGGGTCAGAACGGAGTTGCAAGAGTGTGCGAGAGGGCGAGGGCCTTCCGCTTCGACCTTCCCCACATTCCTCCGCCCCCGCAGTCCACAGGAGCACCCCACCCTCCGCCCCCACTACAACCTCACACCGCCGCCCCGCCCACCTGCACGTCCGCCTCCCCCTCCGGCCCCCAGCGCAGCGCCTGCAGGCTCAGGCGCCCGGGCGGCAGCAGCGCCCCGTTCCTCGCCACGTTGGCCCGCAGGTGCGGCAGAAGGTCCTCCAGGTCCGTGCAGGTCACGGAGGCGGCGGCGCGGCAGGTGGCCAGGGCCAGGGACACGGCGCCCGTGCCTGCGCGTGGGGTAAGCGGGAGGGGAGGGTGAAGAGAGTTGTGCTAGCTGGTGGGCAGTGGACCAGGAGCGGAGGAGCCGAAGAGCCACAGGCAGCCAGGGTTACGCACGTCCGTCCCCGGCGTCCCCAATACACACACGCCTCAGTCTTCCCGCCCACCTGCCCCCAGCTCCAACACGGTGGGAAGTGCCAGGCCGCTGTAGGCGTAGGGCTCCGGGGCCTGGCTGGGGCCTGCGGGGGCCTGCGGGGGGCCTGCCGGAGCCTGCGGCGGGCCTCCGGGCTGGCGGCTCGGCCCGGGCCCCGGGGCGGCGTTCCGCGCCAGCACGGAGGTCTCTGTGAGGAAGTGGGAGAGCACCACCGCCCCGTCCCACACGGTCGTGCCTGGGGCGGGGAAAGGAAGGGCGGGAGGGAGTGGGCAAGGCGCAGCGTGACGACGGAGCCCCGTGACGGCAACAAGGGTCAGCTCGGATGTTACAGGTGTTGACCCAACCCGCACGCTCCGTTAGGGCCAGAGCTCAGCCCAGCTCTGCTGGAGACCAGACTATAGCGAAAGCCCGACCGAGCCGCGAGGCGATCCGTCGCACGGCGTCCGCTTGGCATGTGAGCCCCACCAGCCCGCCTGGGTCCTGGCCCCAGGCCTCCTCCTCAGCCCTCTATGAGCCCTCCGGGACCCCGCCCGGGACCCCCGCCGTCCTGAGCCCTCCGGGAGCCCTCCAAGAGCCCGCAAGGGCATCTCCGACAGTCCTCGTGATCCCTCCCAGGCCCTCCCCGGCTCACCGGTTAGGGCGGGGTCCGAGGCTTTGTCCAGCTCCATGCCCTGCCCCTGCCCCTTGCCCTTGCCGCCCCCGCCCTTGCCGCCCTTGCCGCCGCCCGCCGCTCGCTGAGCCGCCACCTTGGCCGCCACCTTGGCTGAGGGCGCCTGTCCCGTGGACGGGAAGCACGAGGGAAGGGGGCGTTGATGGGGTAAGGATTTAATGGCGTAAGCACGTAAGCCAGCTCGCGTGCGGGTGTAAGCACGTAAGCCAGCTCGCGTAAGCGTCGCTGCCCAGCCATCTTGGCAGAGGGCGCCTGGGAGGCCCGGGTGACGGCTGGCGACGCATGCAAGGGTGGAGGGTGGAGGCTTCGGGGGCCGCAAGTGCTCCCCATTCGGACTGGGCCTCCTCCCCAGCTACCAGTATGACCTGGAATTAACCGCGGGCGGGCCTCCTCAACTGCACGGGGCCTCGGGCCCAACCTGATGGCGACAACCTGATGGCCACCTCCCACCTCCAAGGGTGGGGCCTTCTCATCGGAGGCCCTCTCAAGTGGCACAGGCCTCGAGCGCGCGCCCTCACTGGGCCCAGTTTCATGGCGACAACCTGACGGCCACCTCCATCCAAGCCCCAAGCCCTCAGCCCCCAAACCCCAAGCCCAAAGCCCTCGGCCCTGCCCCACCTGCGCCAGCGCCACCCGCACTCGGCCGCCCCTGAGCTCCAACACACAGTCGTTGACGAACCGCTGTGGGGGAGGGGGGAGCGGACAGGCCGTGGCTGGGGATTGCCGAGGGAGGAGGCGGAACGGCGTGGAAGTGCGCGTTCCGGGTCTTGTGGCTGTGGCGGCCGCCGCAAGGGGTCCCAACCGGAACGCCGACGGTCTCCCCGCCCCGGGTACACAGCTGAAGCCGACGAGTACTGAGCACATGCCCCGCAGGACCGTGTGTCTGGCGGCCGCCGCCAGCACGCGCCAAGCATCCTGAGCGGAACACCGTCGGCACCCTGTGCCCCTGGAGGACGAGCACCGAGCGTATGCCCTACAGCACGGTCTGGCAGCTGACGGCTTACGTCATGGAAGCCCATGTAGAAGCGCTGCCAGTCCTTGGGCGCCGTCGCCTCCTCGCCGTCGCTCAGGGCCTCCGCCGCCTGCTCCTCCTCCACCCTCCGCTCCAGCTCCGCATCCGCGGCCGCTGCATCTGCCGCCGCCGCTGCCGCTGCCTCCGCTGCCGCTGCTGCTGCCGCTGCCTCCGCTGCCGCTGCTGCTGCCGCTGCCTCCGCTGCCGCTGCTGCTGCCGCAGCCTCCACTGCCGCAGCCTCCGCTGCCGCCGCCTCAGCTTCAGCCCGAGCGAGCTCTTCCGGTGAGGGCTCGGCGGCGGCTAGCTCTGCGCATGGCGTCTCGGCAGCCATCCCGCCTACGGGGGGTCGGTTGTCGGCCCCCGCGCTTCCGTCGTCGTAGCAGTGTGATACTACTAACGAGCTGGGTGCCTCCGCCAGGCTATCGGGGCTAGAGGTGCGCCGCCTGCATGGATGGAGCGAGGTCCTAAACCAGGACGCAAGCAACAAGCACTACAGGAAGGTCGGTATCGTATAGTGCAGAGGTATGTCGTTTACGGGGCCCGCAGCGCGTCGCTCGGCGGGTAAGTGCTGGGCGGCAAGAATCGGTCGCCGCAGTTAGCGGGCCTTCTCAACACTGATGAATACGAAGCGTACGCTCAACATAAATATGGCACGCGCGTGGGCTTTGGGGTGCGCCATCGAGCGCCGGGCGGTGGTTGCCGCGCATTGCGGGTCGCAGTTTGCGCCACAGCGCCATCGCCTCATCTGAGCGCACCCGGCTCAACAGTTCGGTAGCCAGAATCCTTGCAGTTGCCTGGACAACCCAGCGCTCCGCCTCGGCACACTAGGGTCTTGGCTTTCGCGTTCTTCAGCCCCGGCCCTTGCTCCCATAGCATCCTTCGACTCATAGCGACCTTTTGGCATTTAATTTGACTTTCCGGCGGTGAACCATGTTGGGCGCGCTGAGGTCGACAAGAGGCCCTTGCGCCTCGCCTGCGCGCGCCAAGACTTTGCCGATACGCGTTCGAGCAACGTCGTTGCGATCGCGTACAGCTGTGGCAGTCGTCGCGCAAGGTAAGGCGGGTTGCGCTCCGCAGCTTGCGTGGTCGACGCTCAGGCCTCTCGCGCGCGGCCACCGCGTCTGGGTCCGCGACCCGCTCAAGAGCCCTCACTACGACTACCCCTGTGTGTCGACGCGTTCGCTGCTGCAGCCGTGCGCTTCCCTGCGGCGTTGCCGCTCCTGCCCTTCACGCCTAAGGAAATACTCCCGCCGGGTGAGTCCCTTCTGCTGCCAGCCGCTCGGGTGGCGCCCCCCGGCGTGCGGGACGCAGGCGGTCATTGAGGGGGAGGGGGGATAGCTGGGCAACAGCTAGACGGGGCTACGACTTGGGTAGCACAAGGGGCAAACACAGGGGGTGCCAACTGTGCTGGTGCCCCCTGTCCCCAGCCCCTCACCCCACGACCCAATCCTCTCCTCCTTCACAGTCTCTGCCCCTTCCCAGTCAGGGCACTCTCAGGCCGCACCAACCCCTGCACCTCCTCACCTCCCCGCCCATCACGCCCGGACAGGCTCGACCAAGGTGCTGCGGCTGTACGACAGCTCGTCGTACATGCTGCTGCTGGAGGAGCTGCTGTCGTCACCGCACGGCATGCTCGTACACAGGTGTGCGAGGGGGCAGAGCCCTGGCACGGGGTCGGGGTGGACCGAGCTCATGCTACGAATAGCGCGGAACGGATGTGAACAGATGAGAAGGGCTGCTCGCATGCTCACTTAGAAGCGGGCCTTTGCGTCAGCGATGCATGGTTGGGCTGCTCATGGGGTCGCTCGGTCGGCGGTCTTCCCCCGAATAGTGCTTGCCAACCCCCATCTGCGCCGAGTGTCTCCTGGGGGGTGAAGGGGTGCCCTGCTGGGGGTTGGCAAGCATGGCCTCCGCATAGGACATGAACAGTCCGATTGGGCTAGGGTTTGGGTTCATTAGGCCAGGACTCGGGCAGCCAAGTCAGGCGAGGCGGACCGTCAAGACGCACAGGGGTTTGGGGGATTCCTACACACCGCAAGCCCAGTCGCCGAGCGCGCCCTGCTCTCTACCCCTCGGCCCCCCTCGCCCCTCCCTCACACCGCCTCGACCTGCGCCCCCCCAGCGCCATCCTGCCCGCCGGCAGCTCCCACGGCGCCGGGGGGGACATGGCCAGCCGCCTGGGGGGCTACCAGGCGGGGGGGTACGTGTTCTTCCTGTCCACCATCATCAAGGTGGGGGGGAAGGGGGGGGGAGGCGGGGACGGCCGGCCCGGGGAGGGGGGTTGCGGGCGGGGTTGGGGAGGGGGTATGTCCGTCCACCATCAAGTTGGTGGGGGGGGGCGGGGCGGGGGGGCCGGGGAGAGGGGGGGTGGGGGGGGGGTTGTGGGGGTGTGGGGTTGTTCGGGGTGTGGAGGGGAGATGGATGAGGCGCGTGGGATGGCTTTGAGGTTGTTGTTGGGAGGGGCGGGGGAGGGGCGGGATGCGGAGGGGGAAGCGGGCTGTGAAGCGTGTCTGGGTGGGGCTACCAACCGTACCCGTACCGGCCGGGAACGACGGGCACCCTGGGGGGCCGGGGCAAGGGCTGAGAGGGGTGTGGTGCGTCAACGTCGGAGAACGTCGCAGACTGGTCCACGCAAACCACGCATCCACACATGCCCGCAGGTGATTGACATCAAGCAGACCGAGGCGGGCGTGCTGCTGCGGGTGCAGAGCGAGGGGCGGGTGGCCGTCAAGTCGCTGGCGCAGACGCGGCCGTACTTCCGTGCGGTGGTGGTGCCCGTCACGGACACCGTGGACCTGGACCGGCTGCAGGTGGGCCCCGTGCAGGGCCTCCGGGTGGAGCAAGGCGTGTGTGCCTGCTTACGGTTTCTCCCCGTCTTCATCCGCCACTTCACCTATCTTTGCAGAGCCCCGCGTGGCGGGACATCAGCACCAGCGTGGACCGGCTGCGGCAGCTCATGCGGGTGGGGGGGTGGGGGTGGGGGGTGGGAGCGGGGAGGGGGAGGGCGGGGGGCAGGAGAGAGGGGCCTGAGGGATCCCCAGGATGCTGGGGGGCTGGAAGGCAGGGATGGAGGCACAGCGTGATGCAGGGGGGCGGGGGGCAGGGGGGCGGGGGGGGGGAGGTTAGGGGAGGAGTGTTTGAAGGGGCAGGGGACGGAAGGGGCAGGGGGGGCAGGGCAGGGGCCAGACCAGGCGCTAAGGGCCCGGGAGCACGGGGCAGCTCGTGTCGACATCTCAATGCGGGCCGCGGGAGGATTTCAGATTGAGCGGGCGGGAGGGGGGCAGGCGGGGCGCCACCGCCAGCTGCGGCCATGGGCCAGGATGTTAGCCGTACCTGAGGAGCTTTGATCGGCAGAGCGGGCGGGGCCATGGCCAGGCACGCCGTCTGTACCTCTTGAGCCCATACCGGCTGAACGGCCTGGGCCTCTCCCCGCCTGCCCAACCCCTCCCCCCCAATGCTTCCCTGGCGCATTTCCGCCTGCCCCCTCCTCTGCTCCACACAGGAGGTTCAGGACCTGGCCAACAAGTTCAAGACCCCCGAGGCAAACAACCTGCAGCGAGCCATGTCCTGGTGCGTGGGCCGCTTCCTGGGAGGGATTCCCCGGAGCTTGGGGGCGGCCGGCGGCGTCAGCTTCGGCAAGAAGGAGCTGGCAAGGGAGGGGTCAGCGCGCACGTGTCTTCCTCTGAAGGGCAGTACGCGAGGCTCTCCCGACTGCATCCCCCCCACCCCCTCTCCCCCTTGACTCCCCTCCTCGGCCCACACACGTTGCAGGGTGGACAACCCCCAGCCGCTGGTCTTCTCCTCCTCCTCCATGCTGCTCAACTCGAGGACGAGGGACCCGGGGCAGAGCGGGCCCAACACGGGGACGACGCCGAGGTGGGTGGGGTGCCTCGGTTGGGGTGGAGGGGGGGTGGGGGGGTGGGGTGGGTGGGGGGGTGCCTCGGATGTCGTGGGGTGGGGTGGGTGGAGGGGGGCGATGTGGGGCGGAGTGTAGCCACGGCCCGGGCACGAGTTTTGGCGGGGGAGGTGTAGACGCCGCCGCTCTCAACCCTCGACCGATGCCGTGAGGAGGCCGGAAGGAGGCAGGGATGCAAGGCGACAAAGGCTGGGGGGTGGGGGGGGATGGGGGAGGGGGGTGTTGTTCCACCATGAGCGCAGTTTATCACGTCCGCCCGCCTACCCCTGGAATGCTGCCACGTGCCCCCACAGCCTGTACGGCAGCACGGGGTCACTGGGGTCCGGCGATGACGAGGACTTCCAGCCCTCCAAGATCCTGGCCAGCAACATCCTGCCGGGTGGGTCTGGGGGAGGAGCGGATGGGGGGAGGGCGCAGGGGTGCGGGAGCGCAGGGCTTCCCTGCGGTCCACACCTGTTCTCCACACACCCGCTGGCGCTGTAGCGGCTCCTTACCGATACAGCAACCCACCTATACCTGCCTCACCCCCACCCCACACACACCCCCGGCTTCCCCAGACTCGATCACACTGACGGACTCGAGCCCAACCAACTCAACCGACTCGGACCGCGACCGCCTGGACTACGCAACCGCCGCGGCGCTCAACTACCTCGGGCCCAACCCGGGCCCAGGCGCGCGCGGCCCTTCGTCTTCCGGCGCCGACGCTTCGTCTCCCAGCTCCGCCGACGCTCCGGGGTCGGGGTCGCCGGGCCTGCCGGGGGGGGCGCAGGCGGGGCTGATGGCGGCGGCGGTCATGGGGGCCGATAGCTCCCCCATCCTGGGGGGTGCGTCCATCAAGACCAGGCCCAGCCTGTTGGACCTGGAGCGGGCCTGCAGGCTGTCGCTCGCGGCGATCCAACTTCTGCCCAACGCGACCGAGGAGGTGGGCAGGGAGGCACGGACTCGGGCCTGGGCCTGGGCCTGTAAGCTGAGCAACCTGGGGTGGAGCTGGAGGGAAGCGGGCAGGCGCAGGAGCACGGCAGGGGCTGTTGGGGGGGGCATATGTGCGGTCCATTTGGGGAGTGCGGGCCGCTTCGCACCTTCCCTTCCTGGGCCAGCTCGACGTCCGCCGAAGCACCTCCCTGGTCTCAGGCTGCATACCCCGCTGCACGTTGGCCAAGGCCCAGGGATGAGCGCAGTCGCGACTGCTTGGCTGTACCCGGGTAAAAGTACCTCCCGCAATACCGTAAATGCTGCATACCCCGGCCCCGGGCCCCCTGCAGGAGCGGGAGGCCATCCGGCGGCATCAGCAGGCCGCGCTGGAGACGCAGGTGCGGGCATGTGCGGATTGGGGGCAAGAATTGTCCACCCGTGTGGAGAAGGCGTGGGTCGTGGGTCATGCGCTCGGGACACGGGGTGGCTGGGCCGCTGGGTGCACAAGCTCGGCAGTGAAGACAAGGTCCTCTGCTGCTTACTATCCGGGAACCCCCTCGTCCTCCTCAGGACGTGGTGGAGCGCCTGACCCTGGCCTACCGGGTCATGGCGGAGGCGCGGGGGCTGCTGGCCGCCAAGTGCGCCCTCATGTCCCTGTCCCTGGCGTGAGGGGCGCTGGCGTGAGGGGCGCTGGTGTGAGGGGGAGGACTGGCCGGCACAGGGAGTCGCGCCAGGGCGGAGGCGCCCAAAGCCCTGCGCCCTACTGCCCCTGGCGTGAGGGGCGGACTTGGAGCGGAGCACGGGGCGGCCATGGCAACGGCATCAGGCCGCCCGCGACCTTGGCATGGTCAAGGACTGAGGCGGCGTGGAGAGCGCGTGGCGGGTGACGAGAGGAGTGCCTGCTCGGCGCTCAGCCTGCGGTCCGCCGCTATCCCGCGATGTGGGTCAGGGCACGGGCGGGCAGGTGGTGTCAGCGACGCTCATGCCGGGCGGCTACTGGTGTAGATCAGCCCATGTGCAAGTAGCCGCTGTGGCCGGGGCCGGGAGCCGCAGCCCAGCCCCCGGAGGACGAGGACTGATCGGCGCAGGGGAGTGGCGCCGGGGCGGAGGCATCTGCAGCCCTGTGCACTCCTAAGTGAACGGGGCGGGCGGAGGGCTGCCCGCGCCTGCACTCGCGCCGTTCAGAGGCGCGGCCGCTGGGGCCCAGCTCGGCGGGGGGACGCACCGCAGGCGACGGCACTGGGGCGTGGCCGGCCGGGTGTCATGCTCTGCCGGCCGGGTGGAGGCGCCACAGGCAGTGGACGCAGGCAGCACCGCTGCAGGGACGGTGTGAGCGGCACCGCGGCGCAGCAGGGGCCGGAGGGCGGTCCCTGGTTCCCTGCACAGCGAGCAAGTGCTGCCCGGAGCCCTGGCGCTTCGCTACAGTTTTGGAGGAGGAGCACCGACATGGCGGAGTGGCGCCAGGGCGGAGCGCAACCCCCCCCCCCAGTTTTGCTCGTCGGCTCGTCGGCTTCGGTGGAGGGCCGACTTGGCGCCAGTGCGGAGCAGCGCCCGCGGAATGGCGGGTCGGGAGGCGGACTTCGGGAGGAAGGAGAGGCGCTGGAGCTGTGGCTTGGACTATGGTTTGGAGGCCCTGTTATGAGCGGGTCTTGGAAGAGGGTGGGGTGGGGGATTGAGGGATTGAGGAACTGGAGAGGGCAGGAACGTGGTCTGGCCTCCGCCAAAGGCTTGGGGGCCAGCCTTAACTGTGGTTGGGGCTTTGGTGCCAGTTGCGGCGGGATCGTGGTGTTCAGCCGTTCTGGGCTGTTTAGTAAGGCTGTGCTAGATAAGGGCGAAAGGGGCAGCGTTTTGAGGGTTTGGCGTCGGCCTCCGAGCGGAGAGGCCTGCCGTAGCCATGCCTGCTGAAGGCGACAGCAGGGATACTTTTGGGGGGCAGGTGGCAAGGTCGGAATGGGGTAGAGTAGCTTGCTGGTAGCTCTCTTGAGTGGAGGGCTTACGCACAACGCCGGTGTGGGTCTGCTGAGGAGCTAGCAGGGCCATGGGAGCACTCAGCTCCCGCCTACCTTTCTGTACCTTTTGGATTCGGCCTTACCGGTATTGATGCCGGCCGGACTTTTATGGGAACAGGACTTGTGTCCATCCCTGTTCGTTGGGCCGGATCACGGGCTTGGGCATTGCGCTGTGCTGATGCCGCCCGACTGTACACGCTTTTTGCTCGCCTTAGTTTGGTTGGTTCGAAGGGCCTGCGACGGGACCATGGGCCGCCCTCGAGAGTACCCGGGTGATGTGTGGTGATATGCGTGGTGAGGGCTCGCTTCAGTTGTGTTGGGTTCGTTGAGGAATCGTGTGAGTTGGGTTGAGGAATTGTGTGGGTTGGGTACTTGGGTGTAGGAATCGAGGGATCGCTTGTCCCCAGTAGTCTTGTGGGAGACGCTGCTGGGGGTCTGGTGTGCTTGTGTTTATGGGTCCGAGGAAGGCATAATGGTGACATTGGTGAGCCGTGAGCGGAGTAGGGAGGGTGCAGCGTGCAGGGCATGCATGCTGCAAGGGCGAACCCGCTCCCCGCTCCCCAAACCCCGGTATGCCCTCCGAGCTCCGCCCCCTGTGCGCTGCTAGCTGAGTGGACCTGAGCGCCTGGGGCTGGGCAGAAGCGGAACGCGGGCAACAGGAAAGGAAGCAACAGCGAAACCGGAAGAATGCTTACATGGGTTAGATGGGTAGCAGGTAAGAAGGCCCGACCTGAGCTGAACGGCGGCTGGGCCAGACCAACGTACCGGTAGGCAGCGCACACCAACGCAGCCTTGCTCCGGACCCCAGTGACCCCTGCCTTCTTCTCAGCTGCACCTCCGGCTTCCGACCCCCCACTACCCCCTTATCAGTAGGTCGAAATGAAAGCCCCTCCCTTTCCCGCCCATGACGAGATCGACAAGGCCCTCTGCTCGTCTCCTTGTTGCGCCTCTTTATCCACCCGAGCTCAAGCTGACCGGACAGGGTCGGACAGCTCACAATGGTTTGCTCCTCTCCTTCCTGCCCGCCCTGGATGGGCGTTGTGTCGTCGAAGCTCAAACCGTGGGGCCCCGAACTTCAAGCAGCAATCTTCCCTGTCCTACGCATGAATCCACGCAAAGTATGTACGCGAGAAAGTACTTATACCCATGACACCGACGCACATGCCCTCATGATCACGACCGTGCCTCATGCTGGCAAATGCCTGCCCGGAGCACATCAGCCCGGCCCCGGGCCGCCCCAGCGCGGCCCAAAACACCACTGCAAGTACGGTGCATTTAAGGCCTCGTGCAGTCAGGCCCGCATAGGAACAGCACATTATGGCCTATAATGTAAAGCGTGCCTATTCGTGCGCCAGGTTGATGAATGCGCCGTCCCTTTGTACTCTCTGACTTGTCACACATGAATAGTAGCACGATGCTTCGGTGCTACGTGTCACCCAAGCAAATGGGTTATAAACTTAAACCCGAAGCAACCTGCTTCACGAGTAAGCAGCCCCGCCCGGCGGCCGCGGGCTGTCCGTACTGATGTACGGCGACGGGGTGCACGTGCACATGTATGCAGTTCGTATCCCCACCGAACGTAACTTCGAGTAAATCTTGATGCGGCAGCTTATCAGCAGTGACGAGCGTACGGTATGAATAATGTCGGTCGACACGGCGGCCGCCCCAAAAGTCTCCGCGCACACCTCGCTTATCAAGAGCTCCCTTGTCCCTTCCCTTCAGTCCTCTCCATACGAGGAGAGCACGGCGATTCATGATGTCATGTGACGGGTTGGCCCGTCTCCTGGTGCTCATTTCTTCCTAGGGGTCAGCCTGCATTGTGGTGCCGTAGAGGGCGGGAAGTTAAGGGCTGGGCCCGGCCCCCGGCGAGGCGACCCCCCGCAACCCCTCCCTCGCTCTTTTACGTCAGTCCCTTCCCATTGCTCCCTTGCTTCATTCCCGCCTTCCAGTCCCCACTCGGAGTATCTCCGGCCCCTGCCTCCTGTTCCGCCTTACCGGGTAGGTGCTGCCGCTGCTGGTGCCGTAGTCAACCAGGCCGCACGAGGAGTCGCAGGCGCCAGTGGCGATGGCGGCCTGCGAAAGAAGGCCACGGCACGGTGCGGTGCGGTAGGTGTTGGCTCGGGGTACGGCACGGCACGGCACAGCACGGCACGGCACGGCACGGTGTTGGCTGAGGGTACGGCACGGGGTTGGGTCGTGCCAGTGAGGCTTTCCCTGCCCTGCACGAGGGAAGCGGGACCATGCCCTAAGGCCGCGCACGCTACTCACTTGGTTGCAGAGGCGGGGCGACTGGGCGTCCGCTAGCATCTGTACATGGAAGGGAGCGGCGCGGGGGCACAAGTTTCCGTTGGAGGAGACGGAAAGGTTTTCCTGGGCATGGAGTGAGCCAGATAGCAGCACACAAGGGACGCCCCCTGCAAGTACCCCCCACGCGGCAAGGCCCGTGCTCACGCTCTGCAGGCTGCCCCAGTCCGTGGCGGTGCGCGAGATGGTGCAGGTCTTGTCCATCCACACGCCCCAGAACGTGCTGCGCGCAGCGGCAGGTCGGGGCGGGAAGGCGAGGAGGGGGGCATCCACACATTGAGCAGGCCGCAGGCGCATAGACATAGGAGCGGGGTGCGCACGACTCCACCCACGTCGTCCCACCTTCCATCCAGCTGCCATCCCTCTCCACAGGGAGCCTAGTGCCCGGACCCGTGCGAAGTGGCCCATGCATGCATCCTCATTGTATTTAACTAACCCCGACGGCAGAGGGTTGCATGAATGAACCGCCCGCCGATCTCACCCCGGTGCGGTCCTGCCGGTAGCCAGCTGCGACGCCGCCTGCCAGCTGGCGGGGGAGGAGCACTTGGCGGTGCCCGACTCCACCACGGAGCAGGCGAAGGCGCCCAGGCCCGCGGCGGCGGCGGCCGCGTTGCAGCCGTCCAGGGCGGCGGAGGCGGCTTCGGCCTGGGGTCGTGGGAGGAGGGGAGGAGGGAGGGAGGAGTGAAGGAAGGCACGGCGGAAGAGCTGCGGGAAGACGAGAACGGGGGCTCTCGTCGTGGGCATTGAAAATCGAGGTTCTGCCCGTGAGGAGGGTTTGCCAAGCCAGCCCGGCAGCCCCCTCCCCCCCCCCCCCGAGAGAGGGCTTCCGCACCTCGGCCACTGTCCCCCAGTTGTAGGTATCTGCACGTTATAAGGGGGGATGTGTTTAGGATCTAGCGTTGGCATACAAACCCGCTGCATGAGAGGGCATCAAGCCAAACCCACCTACTCACACCACTGGTTCCCGCAGTTGTAGTCCATGACAATGGCCCACGAATAACCTGCATTCACATACCCGGGCAGCGTTCCCCAGAGCAGCTCAGGCGGAAGGCAGGGAGCCCAAACAGTTGTACGGCGCAGGCAGCATGGCACGTACGGCACGTAGGGGGGGGGGTTGAAAGCGCTCACCCCACTGCGTGGTGAGGATGGCCTCCACTTTGGTGGACGCCCACGAGAGCGCATTGGTGCACTTGGAGGGCTGGGGGACCGAGCGGAGTAGTAGGGCGGTAAGGGCGGTTAAGCGCGTACACAACAGTTGCGATACCTGGACCGAGGTTACGAGCTAGCTAGGCTGATAGAATGTATGCCTCCTCCCCACCTGAGACGTCATCTTGCGGCCCGTCACCACGAGGCCGCACGGCATGTCGGCCGTGACCAGGCTGTCCTCCGATTTGGTGAAGTTGGCGCAGTCCTGTACGACGTCGTTCACCCAAGCGGCGTCCTGAAGACCACAGGGTGGAGGAGGGAGGCAGGGGATGTAAGGGCAGAGGCAGAAGGGGCTCCATGTTGCTCCAAACAACAATGGCGTGGAAAGGAAGGGGCAAAGGCAGGCGCAGGTGCCAGTCCTTGGTGTCCGCCCGCCCGCCCGCCCACGCACCGGCCCCCAGCGCCCGTAGGCGTGGCCGCACGCCCAGTCCGTCGCAACTGCGTAGTAGTGGTCGGCCCCCGCCTCCCCCTGCACCCAGGTATCCAGGCTCGCGATGGCGGCGGGGTCAGCACACTCTGCGGGCGGGGTGTGCGGATGGACCGAGATAAGAGCGAGGCATTGTGTTCAGGGAGGCGGGCAGAGGATGGATGAGCTCCTTTTTCAGGAAGCTGGATGGTTTCGGCTGAGGGATAAACCAGGGATGGGCAGGGGACGACGGACGGTGGGCGCGGGCGGTCGCAGGGCCGGCGCAGGCCTTGTCACGACGCACCGTTCTTCTCCGCAGCCACGGTGCGGCAGAGCGTGCCGTGGTAGCTGGCGCATGCGGACACCGCAGCCTGAGTGGCGGCCGTGCGGTCCTCTGCGGATACCGGGGAGGGAGGGAGGGCGCGGGCGGGAAGAGGTTTATTTGAAGTGCATGGGCTTGAGGGAAAAGAGCTGGGCGAAAAGTGGCTGTCCCGGGGTCTGCCTTCCAAGGCCCGCCGTCTCCCCAGCCCCAGGACCCGCCCGCGATGGCCTCATGCCATGCCACTCCTTGAGGGCAAACGTGCGATCCTATAATAACCATCACGGCACGCACCGTAGTTGTAGGCGTACGCGTACTTGTTGCAGGCCGTACTGGAGACCGCCACCGCCCAGTGCAGTCCGTACTCGGTGGTCTGAGCGGAGCAGGGTGCGGGCAGGTACGAAGGGATGTGTGGGAAATGTATTGGGGGGCTATCAAGGTGCTTGGCCAGGGCACCAGGGCGTCATGGCCAGCTGGCTGAGTCGGAGGCTTGGCGGTAGGACATCCGCTGCCGCTAAACGCGCGGCCCCGAGCCCATGCACCTTGATGCCGCGCGTCCGCCCGTCCGCCCACAGGGCGGAGCGGGAGCAGTCGATGGAGCTGGGCGGCGGCGCGGAGTCGCCCCCCCGCTGGAAGGGCGTGAAGACGCGGAAGGGGTACTCGTGCAGCTTGAGCAGCCGCACGCCGCGCTGCGGATGGGTGGGGAGTGGAAAGGGAAGGGTGAGGGTTTATAGATGAAGGGCGCGGAAGGGGGCAGGGTGCCCGCTGAAGAGGCGGATGAGGGATCCGCACCGCTGCCCCGCCCGCACCTTGACGCGGATGTGTCCCGGCGCTAGGGGGTCGCCCCAGTTTGCGCCCTTGGAGTTGCGGATGAGCCAGTAGTCGACGGGGGACGTGGGGGACTGCGTGCCGTAGCCCACGATTGTGACGACGTGCTGCGTGGGCGGGAGTGGAGTTGGGGAGGGGGGAGGGAGCGGGGTGAGGGGGAGTAGGAGCAGGGGAAGGGCTGAAAGGGAGCGTCTCTGCTCCATGCCCAAAACTTAATGGTAGGGCTGGAGCAAGAGGAGAGGAGTAAGAAGAAAGAAGAAAGGAGCAAGCTCGCCTTGACAATCCATGATGACCACGCGACACTTGTTGTGCTTTTTAGCTCTCATGTGTCTTGATCGCGTCAGTCAGTGGTATGCTGGCCGTTGGTGCAGCCAAAAGCTCGAGTTGAAAGAAAGCGTGCACATGCTGAAAATGGCGCGAACGCGGATGTTTGGCTCTCAGGCTCATGCGCGACATGCGCTGAGTTCGTTGCGGACAGTTGGAAGTGCAGGCGCGGATGGATCCGCTATGTGGCTTGCATGTGTCGCGACCTCAATGCCTACGTCCGCCGGAACACGCCACCCAACCCCTCCTTCACCACGCCCCACCGAACTGATCCCCGCCCCCTCCCCCCTTGCCCATGAGTGTTTCACCCGAGCGCCCTCTAACCACCGTTGCATGTGATATCCAGTTAGTGCAGTTTCGCGAGCTACTCACCCCAGCCCAATCATGGTCGCAGTCGGTGGTCAGGATGCCACCGCCGTAGTTGATCCAGCTGTCGCACACGTTGATGCGGACCAGGAGGGCCTTGGCGCCGCGAAGGCACATCTCCTGTGCACGGGAACAGAATGGATGCGCGGGCACAAGATAGGGGTTACGCGGGTTGGGGCGTGGGAACGTGCAGTCCCGCTCGGGATCCTGGGATGTCTCGCCGGCCCCTGCAACCGTATCGCTTTCCAGCAGCCCAAGAACAAAAGCGGCCCCGAGTGACTCACATCCAGCATTTTGTCCTCGAATGGCGGCAGCTGCTGGTAGTCCGTGATGAAGGTACGGCGACTCCGCGGGAAGTTGGACGAGCGGCACGTGTGGCGGGGCGGTACGGTGCCCTCGGGCACCATGTACATCTCGTACGGATAGTCCCCGTCCGCTACCAGGCCTGCGCGTGGAGGGGATGAGGGCATTGAAGATAATCTACACGAATCCCCAAGGGCTTTTCCGGCAATAGTTGGTTACTTCCGCCCAGCAACCCAAGTGCCCTACCTTTGCTTTTGATGTAGTCCAGGGCGAGGGCGCCGTAGCCGCCGTCGCAGCCCTTGTTCTCCAGGCCTGGGCAACGGGTGGCAGCAGGCGGGTACCGGTATCAGGGCATGCCTGGGATAACGCAGCATCTATCGGCGCACGCACGCATGCACCGGTACCGGAGTCCTTCATCAATCAGCAAGCAGGCTTATTGAGGGGACTCGCCGTAGTACGCACGCAAGTAAGCAACGGTACCACAGTCGTAGCACGCACGCACGCACGCCAACGCACCCACGAAGCCGGCGGGGGTGATGACGCAGTCCACCATCTGCTGCACGCTGAGGTAGGGGATGACCGGCTGCCCGGACTGGTAGTTCTGTGCCTCCACCAGGGCCGCGGCGGCGAAGGCCCAGCAGGAGCCGCACTGGGGGGGGCGGGGTGAGGGGCATGCGGACATTGGGGGTACGTAGGTTGGAGGGGGTTATTGGGGCGTCACACCATGCGCGCTTGTGCGGGCGGGCGCTTGTGCATGCATAAATGAGTGTGGGACGGGATGGTGTGTGTGGAGGAGTCAACAACAACGCTCATCGCCCTTTCAGACCGCGACTCACGAGTCCCTGATCCCGGGCAGGTCGGAGCCCGCCCCGGTTGTCGACGCGGGGGGTGGAGCAAGTGGAGGCGCCGCCGAAGGAGCTGCCCGTGCCAAAGCCCATGAGCATGGAAGTGGTGGGTTCGGAGCGCGGCCCGCCAAATTCCGAGAAAGTTGCGTTGGGATTCCTGGGCGGCGGCTGAGGCCTGGGACGAGGCGGCTTGGGCGAGGGCGGTTTGGGCTTGGGTGACGGCGGCTGGGGCTTGGGTGGCGAAGGCGGAGGGGGCTTGGGAGAGGGCGGCTTGGGGGATGGTGGCTTAGGCCTCGGGGAAGGGGGGTTGGGCTTGGGGGAGGGCGGTTTGGGTGGAGGCGAGGGAGGTTTTGGGTTCGGAGACGGCGGTTTGGGAGCGGGAGAAGGAGGCTTGGGCCGCGGGGAGGGGGGGCTGGGCTTGGGCGGCGTGGGCGGGCTTGGGGCAGGGGAGGGAGGTAGGGGAGGCTTGGGAGCGGGAGACGGGGGCCGGGGACTGGGTGGAGGTGGCACCGGAGAGGGCGGTTTCGGCGGGGATGGGGGCCTGGGTGGGGGCGTGGGGGGTTTGGGAGAGGGAAACGGGGGAGGGCGAGGCGGCCGGGGGGATGGCGGTCGAGGCGGCCGAGGCTTGAACTGAATGGTGAAGTTGAAGCCGAAAAGGGAAGGCGGGCGGGGCGGGGGGGGTGTTGGAGGACGGCGGAAGATAGGGAAGATGATCGTCTCCAGGTCGGAACGCCGCCGGATGCTGTCATCGCGGGGGCCCAGCTTGCTGACGATACGGAAGTCCAGTTGGTTCGTGAGGGCAACCTGCGGGCAAGAAAACATGTGTCGCGGGCGAGGGTGATAAGAAACACGCGCCAGCACGCACAACAGAGCTGGACGGAAGGTACCAGCACGTGCCCGCCGTGTCACCCCCGTACGTCGCTCGTACGACAGGCCCGTACAGCATCAACCGTCATGTACGACAATGTACACCAGTCTCACCGCGTAGAGGGCGTCCGGGTCGCTGTTGTGCTTGATGCCCATGTCGATGACCCGCAGGAACTCTGTGAAGACCATCTTGCCCTGGCCACGCACACCAGGAGATAAGGGGGAGGATGAGGGACAGGGCGAGGCATGGGCAAAAAGGAAAGCAGCGAAAGATGTGGCGGGGCGCAAGCCTTGTCATGCGCGGGACAAAGTGTGCTTCGGGGCGAGAGCGCTCTGTGGTGGACCCAGAGCACAGTGTGCGTGAATGTGGGGGGCTTGGGGCCTCCACGCAACCCGCACGGTCCTGAGTCCTCACCAGCTCAGAGTCGGCGGTGTAGTCCTTGACATTGTCTCGAAGCCACTTCTCATAGGCAGCAATCGGGTCGGCCTGTTGGCGGGGGCGGCATGGTGCGTGGGGTAGAAAGTACCTTTCAGGCGTGGAGTGTACCTCGTGACGTACCTCCGCAACCTCACCACGCCATGCACGCTCATGCCTGTCCGATTCCGCACCTCCCCACGTCCCCCTGCCTAACACCACCGGTAGGTGCCCCCCGCCCTCCCCCTCGCTCGCCTTAGCTTCCTGCAGCTTCTTCAGCTGGGTGGCCTTGAGCACGTGAATGGGGGTGTAGCGGGTGGGGTCGTCCGGCCCCACGCCATCCCCAGTCATGCCGTCGTCGCCCAGGCGCGCGAGGCGTGTGGCCCGGGGCTGCTGCTGCGTGGGGTTGCACACACCGTAGCCGTTGCGGTTGGCGGGGCTTGCGGAGCCCCAGCAGTCTGCGGGGCGTAAAGGTCGGGGCGGAGCGAGTCGTGGGTAATCATAGTAATCCAGTGTGATGTGAGTGTCCGCGGCGGCAAGCGCGTGCTTGCGGAGAGCGTGCGCGTATCAACAGCTACGGTAGGCGGCTCCACACCCGCATGCCCGTCCGCGGCTCCACACCCGCATGGTCGATCGTGGGCCTAGCCCAATGCAAGGAGCGCTGGCACCTGGCAACGCCTCGTCTTCTGGGTTCTCCTCTGCTGAGGGGTCCCGTGTGCCGAGCAGAGCCCGCATGTCGACCCGCGCCGACCCCGCCCCGACACCCTGCTGCGGGCCAGGCAAGGCGCCGCTTGCCCTTCCCACGCCCGGTTGGATCGCGGTGACAACCTGGGGAGGAGCGAGGTGGGGCGGAACGAAGAGGAGAGTTTCGGTGAGCGGGGACAGAGGTAGGGGCTGGGAAGGCCGTCACACGGTGCGTGTTGTGCGCCAACGGCCGAGCTCGACCGCATTCGATTGTCAGCCCGGCCGTCTGCATCCCAAGTTCCTACTGACTAATCGCGGCGCTTTGCCACATGCCCAGCGCGACAGCCAATACGCATGCTATAAAAAAAACCGCCAGTTAAACTGCGCTCGAGTCTGGCAGAGTCCGGGGGCCAGACCCGTACCCTCTACTGCCCTAGGCCTGCTAGGCCCTTGGTCTTGCTGCACCATGCGGGAGATGGCGACAGCTGGTCCCTAGCAGCGCAGCCCTGGCTCCATACATCGCGCGTTCGCAGCAGTGGGTCAGTCGACGCACCTCTGCAAGTGATGTTTGTGCTCGGAGCACTATGCAGAAAAGCAGGGCCGCGGCAACGAGGCCTTGTCGCCCTGGGCCCTGGCGCCGCTGCCGAACGCGAAGAATCGCGCCCTCGTGTATGTGTTGAGTAACCTGATGGTCTGTTTGAAGCTGGTATCATTAGGTCGCCGACTAAGAGTTCCTTAAGAGCTATCGCTGTGCGATCGGGCAACAAGTCGAGGGGGGTCGAGCGAGCTCCTTGTGCGTACATGTCGGAAAGCTGGCGAAGCCGGCGCGTGCGCTCTCGCCCGCACAAGCGATCCCCTCAAGCAAAGGCGAGGTGCTCTTCTCATGCGCACAAGACGTCTTTGATGCATGCTGTCTGCCCCTGACGGACCCGACGCCGTTATCGCGCGCCCTCGGCTGCCAACCGCCAACCGCTCCAGACCTCCCCAGCGCGCGGCCAAACGCTCGAACCTCAGGGCCCTGGCGCCCAGGGCCCAAGCCAGCTCTCGTGAGCGGGGGGCTCCCGACCCCTCCCCCGGGGGGGTGCTTGAGTGGCTGGGCATGCGCTTTGGTCGACGAGGTTACCCTGGCACTCAGCATCCCAAACAGGTGGGGCCGTCATTCGCCAGCCGCTCGCCGACTCGCCAGCTGGTTTCGAGCAGGTCTCCAGCGAGCGGAAGACTACCCCTCCGTGGCTCTTCCTTGCTCTAACGCCAGGCTGCCTGCCTGTGCCCTCTATCCCCGCAAGGCCTGCATATGCACGCCCCTGCAGGCCCTGACCAGGCAGGAGGCCGTCCAGCCAGGAAAGGCGGCTGAGCGGCGCAACTCGCCACGTAATCTCGAGTAACCACGAGTTCTCACGGCTTCAGCGAGTACAAAAGCAAGACATTTCGCTTGTTCGAGACGGAGTTGCTGTTGGTAGAGTCACGTCGTCAGTTGCGGGAAAACGTCTGGGAGTCGCTGGGTCGTTGAAGGCTACTGGGCGTTTAGGTGGCGAGGAGCGAGGACGAGGCGGGACGAGGCGGGCCGTTACGGGGCGCTGGACAGTTGAGGACCCAGGACGAGGCGGGACGAGGCGGGCCGTTACGGGGCGCTGGACAGTTGAGGACCCAGGACGAGGCGGGACGAGGCGGGCCGTTACGGGGCGCTGGACAGTTGAGGACCCAGGACGAGGCGGGACGAGGCGGGCCGTTACGGGGCGCTGGACAGTTGAGGACCCAGGACGAGGCGGTGGCGTGGCGGGGAGCGAGTTCCCCGCCGGGGAAACGTTAAGAGTGCCGGGTTCGTGTCAATCGGGGGGACCTCTGTACCCTGACGGCTGTCGCTGGCTTCACAACATACATTCAACTGAGCCGGATGCATGCTTGTGCGATACGCTTGTCTATAGCCTGCATTGCGAGAAACGTTCGGGTGAGCCTCGACGGTCGGCGTTAAGCCCCGCACCTATCATGAAAGGCCTCGCACCACTCAGAATGCAGTAATGAAAATCTGGCGTTAATAACTCGTAGCGGACGAGACATGTCGGCTTGGAAGTACGCATGTGCCTCGAAGTCGACGCCCACGCCACGTTTGCGCAACGAGGACTAGGAGGTCACGTTGAAAAGTAGCTTGCCACACGCGGCATGCACGCGGAAGCCCTGCCCGTCCGCGCGTTCCGCACCCTCGCACCCTTCTCGTCGCCACACCCGCGGAAGTAATCGTCTCTGCAGGGTTGCCCGTCCGCGCGCGTTCCGCACCCTCGCGCGTTGCCGAGACCAGGGGACCCTCTCGTGCCTTCTCGTGCCCCCCTTCCCCCCTGGCCCAACCTCAACCAAACGCGGCGCTCCCAATTACACGGCGTACCTGCTGTTATCCAGACCCCCCGCCATGCGCACCCCGCTTCCTCGCCCCAGGCCCTGCTAGGAGCCCTAGCACGAGGCCATGAGTGACCGCCCGTCCCGACCGCATCGGGGCCGGGGCCGGGGTCGGGGCCCCTCCGATGGTTCCTCGCTGACCACCCCGGCCAACCCCCGCGATTCCTCCGCTGGGCCACGCCGTGCTGCTGACACCAGCCCGGCACCCCAAGTACGGGAGGGGGTTGCTGCGGAGCCCGGCGGCAGCAAGCGGCGTCGGACGGGGGAGCCCCAGGGGGTGGGAGAGGCGGGGGCGGGGGAAAGGAAGACCCCCGCCAAGGCGGCTGCGGCGCTGATGGCGGCGGTGCGACGGGGGGACGCGGCGGCCGCTCGCAGGATGCTGGCGGCGGGGGCCCCCGTGGACGCCAGGGATGAGGTGGGATTGGCACGCGCGGGTAGGGGCGAGCGTCCGGTGGGAAGCGCTGACGAGAGAATGGCGGTGTAACAACTCAGCCACCAAGACCCCACGTGGCCCTCGCATCCTACAACCCCACCTCATCACCTCCCGCCCGTCCTCTCTTGTGTCACAGCACACGACCACACCGCTGCACGCTGCGGCCGGGGAGGGCCACCTGGAGGTGCTTCAAGTGCTGCTGGAGGCGGGGGCGGAGGTGGACGCTCTCCGGGAGGTGCATGGGGCAGCAGCGAGCGGGGTGTCGGTTCGAGCTTCGAGGCTTGGATGGGCGAGCCGTGGGCGTGGGTTCACACGTGACGGGGGTGACGCTAAAGGGGGTACACAAGTGCTGGCCACATTCTCCCGAGCAAGCGTCGTCGTTGTCTCGCGCCTCGACCCCCTAGTCCCAGCAATCAACCTAGTCCCCAACCCTTGGTTGCTGCCGTACGCTACCCACCCATGCGATCTCCGGCTGCCGTACAGAGACCGCACGCGCCCACCAACGGCAAGCGGGTGATCGACCACTGGACGCCGCTGCACGAGGCTGCTCAGGGGGGCCACACTGAGGTGGTACGGGCGCTACTGGAGGCGGGGGCACACGTGGAGGGGGGCAACAAGGTGGGCTGGGGTCGGGGGGAAAAGGGTAAGGGAAGGGTGTGCCAAGGCACGCGGGTTGGTTCAGTTCAAGAGCTGAAGGTTCGACAGCAGAGGGTACTAGGGGAAATGGGTGGATGGATGCGGCCATCGTTCCGTAGCCTGGTTTGGCTTTGCACGCTGTTGGGCCGTGCCGGGCCCCGCCCTTTCCTGCGTATGGCATGCTTGGCCCGATCATGCCGTCGTGTTGGCACGCCACGCACGCTCCCATCTCCTGGCCCCTCCCCACCCTGCCACCCACCCACGTGGTCCTGCAGAGCGGCTTCACGGCCCTCCACGTGGCGGCGATGCAGGGGGACGTGGACATGGCCAGAGCGCTGGTTGAGGCGGGCGCACGCACCGACGCGAGGAACCAGGTGGGGTGGCTGCCCCTGTGCGCTTGCCTCCTTGCAGCTGGCACACGTGCCCTACGGCTTCCCACACTGCGTTCATCAGCCCCTTGCACCTTCCCCGCCCTCAATCCCCAGGAGGGCGATACCCCCGCGGACACCGCTCAGCACTCTTGCAGGAGGGAGATCGAGGAGCTTCTGCGGGGCGGGGCCGGGGGCAGCGGCGGCAAGGAGGGGGTACCGGTACCGCCAATGGCGGGGGCCATTGCGGGCGAGGCTGGGGGTGCGGAGGCCAGGGGTGCCGGTGAGGCGGGCGCTGCGGCGGACGAGAGAGAGGCGGAGGGGCCGCCTAAGGTGGGGAGCAAGCGGCGGAGGGGCGTGCTGGGGTGGCTTTCGGGGCTGATGGGAGGGACCTGGGAGTGGGGGCGGCGCTAGGGGCGAGAGAGCATCTGGAGCGAGTTGAGCCGGGGCCGGGGCGGGGCCGTGGGGTGCAGCAGGTGCCGCAAGAGCGGGAGTCTCAACATTTGCATTATGCGTTTGGCTGCTGGGAAAGAAGTGTGCGTACAGGGCAACGGAGTGGAAGGGTGGAAGGCAACAGCGCTTGTAGATTTGACTACGACACGTAAATGATGTACGGGCGACGGGGCGAGGGGGAATGGCGAACGGGTTCGCGCGTTTCATTCAGAAGAAACACGGGAAGCCTTGCTCAAAATACAACTACAAGTACATAGAGAGATTCAGGCAACGAGTTGGCTAGTTTGCAGCACCCGAGACACATTACCCTTGGAGACACATTCGGTGAGCGACAAGTCCTGTTTCTGGTGTAGAAGTGATCACGAACGAAGTCACAACAAAGTCACAAAGATTGTTGAATTGCCGCTGGCCGCTGGGAACACCGGCCGAGGAAGAGACATGTCGGCATGCACCGTTTGTGCTTTGGCGGTCGCGGCACGACTCCAACTGTGCGGTAAGAGGAAGCCGACCCAAGCCACGCGCTCGCACCCGCCGTCTCCGCCTCCCCCCAGAGACCGTCGGGCCCTAGCGGGAGGCCATGAGCGACCCCCAGCCCCGAGCGCGAGGCCGGGGTCGGCGGGGCATCTCCAGCGGCTCTGCAGCGACAGACCCCGCCCCTCGCCGCAATGCCTCCTCGGGACGCGGCACCGCGTCTGCACGTGCGCAGCCCCAGGGAGGGGAGGGGGTTGCTGCGGAGCCCGGCGGCAGCAAGCGGCGTCGGACGGGGGAGCCCCAGGGGGTGGGAGAGGCGGGGGCGGGGGAAAGGAAGACCCCCGCCAAGGCGGCTGCGGCGCTGATGGCGGCGGTGCGACGGGGGGACGCGGCGGCCGCTCGCAGGATGCTGGCGGCGGGGGCCCCCGTGGACGCCAGGGATGAGGTGAGTTTTGGGCGGCTAGGAGCGTCCGGTGGGAAGCACTGACAAGAGGGTGGCGGGTACGGTACGTGCAAGTGCAAAGGTTACAGTCGGGACAGACGGGTTTGGACGTACGGTTGTGAGCCACTGCTACCTTCCTCAACCAGCCGATTGACACATGGCTTAGACTGATGCTGAAAGACGGCCCCTCGGGCCCTGCCTCACCGCCTCTGCCCTATCATTTGCACAGGCCGGAGGGGGCGACACGGCCCTTCACCTGGCCGCACGCGGGGGCCACACGGAGGTGCTTCGTGTGCTGCTGGAGGCGGGGGCGGAGGTGGATGCTCTCCGGGAGGTGCGCGAGGCGGCTGTAGGGTGAAGATCGAAGGGGTTTGCAGCCCCTCGCCAGAGCCAACATCCGCCGAAGACGCGACTCGCACTGAATACACAGAACCTCTTCGCAACCTGCCTCCTCGCAACATGCGGTGCTGGCATCGTCGCACCTCGCCTGGAAGTCTCCAGCCTCGAAATCTTGCCCTGTACGTACGGCATTCATTCGCCCACCTCTGGCCGCCGTGCAGAGACCGTACTGCGCATACAACGGCAAACGCCTAAGTGACCACTGGATGCCGCTGCACGAGGCTGCTCAGGGGGGCCACACTGAGGTGGTACGGGCGCTACTGGAGGCGGGGGCACACGTGGAGGGGGGCAACAAGGTGGGACAACCCTGGGGTGCAGGGAAGGGGAGGGTGTCCCAAAGCACGGTAATGTGTAGGGGAGCGGTAATGGCCCAGCAAGTACCGCCATAACTGGCAAGCAGCGCCCAAAACGCAGCGTGCTTTCTCCCTAGCCACATTCGGCCCTCTGTTTGGCCCCCTGCCAATGCGGCTGACCGATCTGTCTGTCTCCCGGTGCGCCCAGAGCAAGTGGACGCCGCTGCTCCTCGCCGTTCGGGATGGCCATGAGGCGGTGGCCACGGCTCTCCTCGGCGCGGGGGCGGAAGTCAACGACTGCTACACACCGGTGAGGGGCGCTGCGGCCTCGCGCGGTGGCCTATATAGTTTCTCGATTCCGCTGAGCTAGCTTGTACGGCAAGGACGAGCCACGCCTGTCCACCGCGGGGCCTTGCCTCCGCCCTCTCTGTCTCCGCCCCCTCTTGCTGCCACCGAACTCCCCTGTACCGGCCCTCTCCTGCCGCCGACCTTTGCTGCCGCCGCTGACCTCCCCAGCTTCCGCCTTCCCCCCTGCGAAACCCCGTACCCATCCTCTGCCCTCCCTTGCCGCAGCCCGGCATGCCCATGTCCGGTCCCGTGAGCGCCCTCCACATGGCAGCCATGGGGGGTCACGTGGGGGTGGCACGAGCGCTGCTGGAGGCGGGGGCGGAGGTGGACGCCGAGGGCTGCGTCTTCGCTAACTTCGACCAATACGTGAGGCTGGATGGGGTGGGGTGGGGTGGAGCAATTGCAAGGCGCTGGCCAGTGCAAGGGGCAGGGCTGGGGGCAATCGCGGCTGTGAGGCTGCTGCCAGCCTCCATCGGGCGCATGCTCCCCTTGCACCCTTCGCTTCCTACTTGCGCCTTCTCGCCCGGCCCTCCATCCGCCAGGACCACCAAACCCCGCTGCATGTCGCGGCCAAGGCGGGCAGCGCAGACATGGTGGAGCTCCTAGTGGGGGCGGGGGCCAACGTCAACTCTGAGTCCACGGTACGTGCCATCCACCCTGCTAGTGAGGGTCAAAGAGTCGAGGGTTAACTCCTTGCCCTGTCCATGTCCAATCCCACGAGTGGTATGACTCTACCTGCCAGACGGGCGGCCACGTAACCGCGCTGCATGCTCCCTGCTCCATCCACTCTCTTCTCTCGCCTCCTGTGTCTGCAGCGGGGCTTAAGCCCGCTTCACCTTGCTGCTGCTGCTGGGGAGGAGGCGGCCGTGACGTCGCTGCTGCAGGCGGGGGCGGACGTGGGGGCCGTCGACAAGGCGAGTTCGGACGCACGGCGGCGTCAGCCGCGCTGTGGCCTTGAGGCTGGGGCATGAGATAGCCGGGCGGGAGGGACGGATGCGACAGCGGAGGCCCACTCTCCCGTGTGTGTGTGCCACAAACCAGCATGCACATCCTGAAGTGACGGACTTCGGATGGGCGGTGGCTGGAGACCCTTCTCTTACTGCTGTCCTTCCCTCCTCCACACCTCATCCACAGAGGATGAAGTCGCCCCTCCACGTGGCGGCCGAGGGGGGCTACGTGGGGGTGGTGAGGGCGCTGCTGGCGGCGGGGGCAGACACGGAGGCGAGGGACCAGGTGCGATGGGGCTTTGGCTGAAGGGGTGGATCGAGGCAAGCGTTGGTTAGTGCCGGGGGCAGACGCAAGCTGTGTTGGACATCAAGGACGGGAGTGAGCGAGCAGCGGAATGCTGGACACTGCCCGCTGGCACCAATGCACGTTGGTCTCTGGTCACCCTTGGCTCTTGGCCCTACCTTGGCCCTACCATGGCCCTTTGCCCATTGTGCTCCGCAGGAGGAGGCCACGCCCCTGATCACTGCATCGGGGGCGGAGGTGATGCGGGCGCTGCTGCAGGCGGGAGCATGCCTCGAGGCAAAGGACGAGGTGAGCAGCTGTGAAGCCTGGGAGGGCACACTCTGTCTTTGGGGCGACAGCAGGGGGTACTAGGGGACATGGGTGGATGGATGCGGCCATCGTTCCGTAGCCTGGTTTGGCTTTGCACGCTGTTGGGCCGTGCCGGGCCCCGCTCTTTCCTGCGTATGGCATGCTTGGCCCGATCATGCCGTCGTGTTGGCACGCCACGCACGCTCCCATCTCCTGGCCCCTCCCCACCCTGCCACCCACCCACGTGGTCCTGCAGAGCGGCTTCACAGCCCTCCACGTGGCGGCGATGCAGGGGGACGTGGACATGGCCAGAGCGCTGGTTGAGGCGGGCGCACGCACCGACGCGAGGAACCAGGTGGGGTGGCTGCCCCTGTGCGCTTGCCTCCTTGCAGCTGGCACACGTGCCCTACGGCTTCCCACACTGCGTTCATCAGCCCCTTGCACCTTCCCCGCCCTCAATCCCCAGGAGGGCGATACCCCCGCGGACACCGCTCAGCACTCTTGCAGGAGGGAGATCGAGGAGCTTCTGCGGGGCGGGGCCGGGGGCAGCGGCGGCAAGGAGGGGGTACCGGTACCGCCAATGGCGGGGGCCATTGCGGGCGAGGCTGGGGGTGCGGAGGCCAGGGGTGCCGGTGAGGCGGGCGCTGCGGAGGTGGAGGAGCCGCCTCAAGTGGGGAGCAAGAGGCGGAGGGGCGTGCTGGGGTGGCTTACGGGGCTGCTGGGAGGTGCCTGGGAGTTGGGGCGGCGCTAGGGGCGCGCGGGGTCCACGAACCTCGGCCGGGGCGGCGCAGGTTGAGCTGAAGATGTCTGGAGGAGAGGTGTGGGCTCTGCACGAGAGCAACTTGGCAGCATATGTGACGTGTCATGTTGCAGTCCCCATACTTGCAAGGACGGGCAGGAGGGCGTTGACATGGCCAGCCAGCGCTGGGCCCGGGTACGGGGAGGAAGTGCTGAGGTTGGACAGGTGTGAACGACGAACGGCACGCTCTCATGGGGACGCGGCACGGCCGATCCAGGTGTGAACTGGCAGCAGCTCACAACCTGTTTGTACGTGTACAACTGACTGGTATACAGCGCACGCTATGCGACCTCAGCACCGAAGGCGGGCAGTAGGGCAGAATGGGCTGTGGCGCGAGCCGTTCTTCGCCAGTCGCGGAGACGCTTGTGTATAAGCGCGTGGAGAAGGAGCGCGATGACGCCTCGATGGAGGTGGTCCAGCTCAAGCGGCTCGGTGTTGAACATTTCGACAGCTTCTTCGCGGACGTCGAGGATGCCGTGAATGACGTGGCAAGTACCTAGTCTGCCCTCGTACCTGTACGCGGGAACATGCGAGACGTGGGGACCCTACCTCACTTCAACATCCAACATCCATCCCCTCGACCGCGCCCCCGGCCCCCCTCTCTGCAGGTCAAGCTCAACAACGCGTACCAGGATGCCCTCTGCGACACACGGGTGGGCACGCGCTCCTAAGTCGAGGGTCAGAGCAGGTCCCCCCCCCCTGCTGTGCGTCGGGTGGGGCCCCGGCTTGTGCCCTCCCCACCGACGCTCACGCCCCTCCCCAGCCTCCTCTAACCAAGCCCCCAGCCTTCCACACATGCCCCACCTCCTCTAAGGGTGTGTTCACATGGGTCTGGTTCAGGTCTGATTCGGGTCTGGTTCGGGTCGAACCAGGGTCGAACCAGGGTCGAACCCGACCAGCCCCCCCCCCCCCCCCTGGTTCGGGTCGGGTTGGGTCGGGTTCGGGTCTGGTTCGCTGCGAGCAGTGCGCGCAAACAGCAAATTCCATCTCAACGTTATATATCTGGACCAAGTACTTCAGCAGTGTCCAGTACCGCGGCAGGGCGCGCCGTGAGACGCCGACATGTGCGTCGCGACCGCGCGAAAACGTCGTAAAAGGGGAGAGGATCGCACCAGGCTTTGGCATTGGTTATCACTTGTGGCATAGATCTCAGGGATGAGTTGTCATGGCCTTTTTTCAGCGGAAGTCGCGGAGCAATAGGTCGCGACGACCGACATGTCAAGCGAAATGAGCCTTCGTCGCTTCCAGGGAGCTTGATTAGGGCTTTCTATCCAATATTGACACTAAATACCAAGTCAGATGAGGCAAGGCGGCCGGCTCGCGTGCCCGGTTCACCCTGGTTAGGCCTGGTTCGCGCCACCGTGCCCATGTTGCGTGTGAGCACGGTTGGGCAAACCCGACCCGAACCCGACCCGAACCAGCCCTGGTTCGCAATCCCATGTGAACAGGCCCTAACCCCCCACCCCCACCTCCCCCACACACACCCAGGCCGCCCTCGTGGAAGCAATCTCCGTGGAGCCCGCCCGCGCTCTGGCGGTGGAGGTGGCCACGCACGGCGTCCGTGCCACCCCCCAGCTGCTGCTGGACGTGGTCTACAGCGACAACGGTGTGAGGCCATCGCCCAAGGAGGTGCGGCGCCTGCTTTGGGGGGCTGGTTCGGGGCATGGGTGGCAGGCAAGCAGGGACTGAGGTCAAGCCCTCGGGTCACCTTCCTCTGGAGGCCACTGCCCAGGGAGGTGCGCCTTGTTGCGTCATGGGGGACTGATTCGAGGGCATGGGATCTGAGAGACTGAGGTTGTCCCCCGCTGGAAGGGGCTCTCGTGGTGCCGAGGGGCTGGGCAGGACTTCAGCTCCAGTTGCGTTTGAGCTGACTGAGACTTTAGAGTCACAGCGCATCCACGCCCGCCCGCGAGGCCCCATCCAGGTCCGATCGTGGGGTCCGCTCAACCGACCCCATGCTAACCGTTCCGCGCCTTTTGCCCTCTTTGTCCCCAGGTCCGGCACATGCTGTCTGCCCGGCCTGCCGTGGCGGAGGCAGACGCCGCGGTGGCACGCGCTGTGGCCGACCTGTACAGCGCCCTTGCCGTACCTGCCGTACCCGTGGTACGGCTGACGTACAATCACGAGAAACACCACCTCAATGCGGTGCCCATGTCGGGCGCAACCACCTCGGCGCCTGGCGCGCACGGACGGTTGCAGAAACTGCAGCAGGCCGTAGCCAGTTTCAACGCGGCGGTTACGGGGTTACGTAAGGCGGCGCCCGGGTTACGGTTACGAGTCGAGGTCGTGCCGTGCCCGGCTTTCCACGCACGGACGTACGCGTGGCGGCTGCTGCCACGTGAGGAGGCGCTGGCGGCGGCGGCGGCGAGGGAGGGCGCCGGGGGCGACACGGGGGGGACCTCCGCCGCAGCCACGCCTGGCGGAACGCAACCGGTGCGGGCGGGGTGCGCAGCTGAGGGGTGGGGAGCTTCGAAGTGGGTCAGGCGGGCAAGGCAGTGAGCGGGTTCTCGATGAGGCCACGCCAAGGCCCCTGCCGCTGCCTCGCCGGGTCGGCCCTCGCAGCTCCGGGTGTTGGCTGAACCGCCCAGCCACTGTCTCTTGCCCTCCCGCCATCGCAGGCCCCTCGACCCTACACGCCGAAGCCCCCGGTGCCGCCTCTGCAGGTGCGCGCAGTGCCTCCTTCCGCATAGGAGTGTTATAGCACATGTATCAGTTATGGTAGTGTTTGTCAACGCGGAAACCGTAAGCAAACAGAAGCCCGGCGAGACCCCGGAGGTGTGGGGCAGTGTGAAGGGGACGGCGATGGGGCCGTCACCGGCACCTGGCTCTGGCTCTGGCGTGCGCTGGGAACAGTGTCGGACGGAGGGCGGGTGCCGAGTGCCCTGGAACCTGCCAGGCCTAGGGGCGGCGGCAGGGGCTCGGCGGCAGCGAGGCGTGGGCAAGGGCTGGAGGGAGGCACGAGTGGCGTCTCTCTGGTGTGGTGTGGGACGCAAGGGGCTGCACCCGTCCGGGCTCGTGGCGGTGCTGTCGCGGCAGTGGGAGCGTGGGGGCCTGCCCCTGAGGCTCGCAACAACCGGGCGGGCTGAACGGCTAGGGCTGAGCAGCGCCTGCCTCACACCGCCACCGCCACCACCACCGCCTTACACACGTGTCGAGCGAGCTGCACAACCGGGCGTTGACCTCTCTCCGCTCTGCTCCCCTCCCCCTCTCCTCTCCCTGCCTGGGAAGCGCCCCAGAGCCCGCTACACACACGTCGTGATTTCCCTTTCCACTACTGCCCCCTCTCCACTGCCAACAGATCGCGGCGTGTCACAACGCGGGCGCCATTCTGGAGGCCGCCGCCCTGGTCGCCCACCAAGCCGCCGCCGTCGCCGCCGCCACCGGCTCCCTCCCCTTCACAGAGCTCCACACGCGGTCCTGCCGCCGGGTCATAGCCGCCTCGCAGCCCGACGCAGCGGCGGCGGCTGCCGCCGCCGCCGCCGTCGCCGCCGCCGCCAGCTCCGCCACGGCCCCCGTGAGCCCCACGAAGCGGTTGGGGTCCGTACTCGGCGGCATGCGTCACAGCATCTCGGCCTTCCGTACGTCTGTAACCGGCGCGCCGCCGGATCTCAACGGTCACGGCACGACCGTAACCACCCACGGCCGTACGCTCAGCGGCGGCGGCGCGCTCAGCGGCGCGTTCCCCGGCCCCAACGCCTCCCCGATCGCCGGCGTCGGCGCCGCCGCCGCCGGCGACGAAGCAATGGCGTCCCTCCGTCGCGCGATCACGGGCGCAAACCACGCCTTGTTCCGCCTTTCCAAGCTGGCGGCCGCCGCCGGCACCGCGCCGCCACCGCCGGCGTGGCTGGCCGGCGGCAGGCCCGGCGACGGCGCCGTCAGCGTGCTGGCGCCGGCGGCGCGGTTCATCCTGGAGTCGGCCGTCGGCGCCGCCAGGGCCGCCGCCGCCGTCGCCGCCGTTGTGCCCGGCGTTACCAGCTTCCTCAAACGCGAGGCCACATCACGGCTTAGCAGCGACGGACTCATGACGCCGCGCGCCGCGTCGACGGCATTCACGGACGGTGACGGCGGCGGCGGCGGCGGCGGCCCTGGCGGCGGCGGCGGAGGGGGGGCAGCGGCGGCGGCGCGCATGCCGGCGTCTGACCTGGTGACGCTGGAGCCGCGGGTGACCATCGCGTCAGAGCACGGCAGCGTCATCGACAGCACGTACAGGTACGACTGGCGACGGCGCTGTGTACGGCAGCGTACGGCGAGAGGTTGTCATCTCCCAGGCGGCTTGGTTGTGTGGGAATGGAGAAGGCCGCGGGTCAGAGGAGGGCCCGAGCCATGTCCCCTCCCTGGGGGCCTCCGCCCTCGGTCTGTCCGTACGACGGATACCTCAATATCGGTCTACCTAGAGTACCTACCCCCCTGAATCGCCACGTCTCCCCCTTCCGTGTGCCTGCGTACCCCTCGCCTGTGCCGTGCAAGGGAGTCTGGGTGCCTCGAGCACGCACTCTTGGCCAGTCTGCCCTTGCCCCTGCAACCCATCCCTAGTTCCCCATCCAACCCGCCTCCCGGCGCACGTACTTCTGCCTGGTTCGCCGTTGCCCCTGCAACCCCGCGTACCCGCTCCTGGCCATTCCACCGTTGCCGTTGCCCGTGTGACGCCTCTCCTCCCAACCCGCCTCCGCAGCAACACCTCCCCGTGCAAACGCACTCCTATCCATTTCCCCCCCGCAGCAACACCTTCAGCGGCGGCATCACGGGCCAGGCGCTCAACGCGGTCGCGGAGGGGCTCACACCCGGCTGGAGCTGGAACTGGGAGTGGGGCATCGAGACGCAGGTGGGCCGCATGGAAGGGCGGGAAGGTGTGTGGTTAGATGCTCGGGTTGATGCGCTACAACCAGGTGCCAGTGCGGGGGGTGTGCGTGAGAGAGAGGGCGGGCGGGAAAGTGGTGCGTCGATGTGGGCAGGGCACCAAGGGGTTCAGGGTACAGCAGACCGCGAGCGCAGCAGCAACTCGCAGCACCCGACGCGCCCTGGGCAAACCAGGCAGCCAGGCTCCCGCGCCACCCCACCCCACACCTTCCTCCCCCCCGCCGCCCCCCGCCGCCATCCGCCCGTCCCCGGCCGCAACCCGAGGCATCCTTGTCAAGCCGCTTAGCCCG